>VXAC01004716.1:119814-178817 GCA_013399225.1 Rhipidura dahli | reverse complement strand
ACGGCGGCCGCGGCCCCGGGCCCGCCGGGCACCGCCGGCGGTGGCAGCGCCGGCCGTCTCCGCGCCCTCGGGCAGGGCCGGCTCCCGGGAGAAGAAGGAGAGACCATCGGGATCGTCCCTAAGCCCCGAGTGCGGCGGTGCTGGAGGAGCGGGAAGGTGCCCCCTTCCTTCTGGGGGAAGCAGGAAAGGGATTAAGGCGGTGAAGGGACGGGACGGCGTACCTGATCATCAGGGAGAGGGAAGAAACGTGTTTCCTCGCCCCTTGTCCCGCATCGCCGCGTCCGGCAGGCCGCAGGGAGCTGCGACCGCGGGGCTGTGATGGGGGTAGGGGCGCAGCGGGGCTCCCCTTGGGCTGAGCAGGTGGGGATGTCTGAAACCTCGGTGTTTGTGTTGGCAGCGCTCGGAGCGACACACACCGTGAAGTCTTGGAGGAGAACAGCAGTGTAGTGGCAATGCCGTTCCTTGTCGCTGCCCTTACGTTCCCTACTGATCTATCTAGTTGTGTGCGTTTATACACTATGGGTACCTGCAGTGACCGAGGGTGGGCTTCTGTGGTCGTATGTGGCTTTGAAGAGTCACACAATTCTTAATAAGCTTTTCTGGACTAAATAAACACATGGTATAGCTTTGAAGTTAGTACATCTGCATACCTAAGATTTTTCCGGCATTTACCATTATTTCTGCTATGAACGGGATAAATACCTGGTGCTTTCGAAGTAACTTTAATTATGATTTAGAAATGGATTTGTGCGGTACTTAGTATGAGTGTTTTTGGAGGTTTTATTGCAAATCCTCAGTTTGGGCTTTTCTACTTCGTGTATATCTACTGTGTGATCATAGTGGGCCTGAAAGGCCGTGTGCTGTTGCGAGCTCCCCTAGGGCTGTAGCTACATGAATTTTGTTCAGATGATGTATTTAAGAGATTATTAAAATTCACACTCAGTGTAGTTCAGTTTCTCAGAAACGTTTCTGGAGGAATAGGTAGTTTTTAGTATTTAATGTCTTCCGATGCATACATCAGGTAGTCTCAATATTGAGTGTATGTCACACCTTTTTCCTCATTGTTTTTGTGTGTTGAGTAGAAAGGGCCCTTTATACTCAAAGATGTGTAAGCAGCATCTCTCAGGAACAGACCAAAGAGGAAGAAAAGATGTTGCTGCTTATTTAGTATCTTTGACTACATTTTAGACAGATGGTTGTTGTTGTTTTTTTCTTTCCTGAAGCAGGCTTTTTTGTTTTGGTCATGTGATTATGAAACAGACCAGAATTGGTGCAAATCCTAAAATTTCTCTTTCTTAGTTTAGTGACTGTTGTGCTTTGAGAATAAATTTTATATGCATGAGTATGATATCCATTATAAGATTTAACCTTTCAGGACCTAACTTACAATGAATTAAGCCAGGTTAATGATTAATTAGTTTCTCAATGTAGAAATGTTTGAATTTATAGTTAAGTGTCATATAGTGAATATTTAAGAAAATGCCACATACTTTTAAACTGGAATTTAGGTTGTTAAATAAAACAGACTAGCTTCATTAATGTACTCGAATTCAGAGAAAAAAAATTGTATATACAGGATACATGGCTGGATCTTATTGGAGACATCCCTGGCCCACTTTTTTCAAAGGTTAATTTTCCAAAACAGGTCAAGTCTTCCCACAAAACAGAAACACCCTTGGGATAGAAACTACATGTGCTCAGTGTATAAGTCCAGTTGCCAATTTAAGCTGTTGGTTTATCATGTGCTAATTTTCTTTCTGAACAGGTATTTCCTTTAGTGTATAACTTCCTTTTAGGAGCAGAAAAACCAGGAGTGCATTGTGACCAGACACGTTGTTAGCATGGAGTCTGACACTTCTAGTTGCTAGCTTCTGTGTAGTTTCAGAAAACTCACCTACCTCAAAGTTTTAACTCCCCCCCCCCCCGAGCATAATATGTATGGAAAATAGTAGTCATTTCCAAGTGAATAGTCATTTTCAAGATAACATTGTAGGACTAAATCTGTCCTTGTTTTTAGTGAAATTTCACATTGTTGCCTTACTAGAATCTCCTTGATGTACTCAGTTTTCTGGACTACAGTGCTGTCAAAGACACCTTTGATGGCTTTAGAAGAGAGGATGACTTCCAAGTCTGAAACTGCTTCATCAATTACCTATTTCTTTCTCACTGCCAAGGATGCAAATTTGATACATTACTCAAGAATCTAGAGCTTCCAACTCCTTTTTCTTCTTTCATTTTTTCCTATCTTTGAGATCTATTGGCTAGGTGTCGATTTACATAATTGATTCTAATGGGTTTTAGCACTCACATTCCCCCTTGCTTTAGCTGGTATAATAAGTTTGAAACTGGTCGGTTTGTAACTCAGAATATCCTTCCTGGTAACCAAGTACTACAAGTGCCTGAGCAGGATACTGTGTTACTAGCTGGGAGAATTGCTATCTGCACACACACCAAGGCTTGTGTAGTTTGGCTTACGGTTCTTCAGGTCTAAATTCTGACCTTTTATTATGTTAAAAATAGTGAATGACTCACTTTTTTAGACGTGTTTTTACTTGTGATTTGTATGAAGCTGCCCTTGGATGGAAATAGGAATTTGATTAAAAGTGCACAAAAGTAGTATTTAAAGTTGGTTTGGTTTTTTGTTTGTTTGGGGTTTTGTTTGTTTGTTTGTTTGTTTGTTTTAATTAGTTAAAACTAGGTTAAATAAATTGAATGTCCAGGGAGATAAATTTTGGTTGTTTGGTTTTTTTTAAATTATTCTTCTAGACATATGGACGATGAAGTGTGTTTTTTAAAGAATGAGTTGTAGTTAATGAAGTCAGAATTCAAGAAGTATTTAGATGGCCAAAGATGCAGATGGGAACTTGTGACATGTTCATAGATCTTTTAAGTGTTTCCCAGCATTTTGTGGGAATTTAGGAATCTAATCTGACAGACTAGTTAATGGAGTTTTCAGAAGGACTTCTCTGAGTATCAGAATCTCTAAAAAAAAAAAAATACAAAAGAAAAGATGCCTATATATCTTTTCCCCCTTCTTATAATTTGGGGAGAAAAGACTTTTTTTTTTTTTTTTTTAATAAGTCCAGTTGAAAAATATTATACTTCTTTTATCTTTCCCTACTAAATTGGAAATAATCAATATACCTATTCCATGTTGCACAGTGAAGTACAGTGTTAACACTGCTATGTATGTAGTGCAGTGTATATCTCTGTTTATCAATCTTTGCCTGACCTCAGAAAATAAACAGATTCAAGGAAGGCAATTAATAGCCTATCCCATAGCTCATTAACATTTGATGACTAATTTTTTTGAATGGTCTCATTCAGGTTTGAAGTACATGAACAAGTGTTAACAAGCCACCTCATTAAAATTACTTAAGCAAAAATGAATAATTACTTAAAAACAAACCCTCTTATCAACGTGTTACTTAATGTTGCTCTCCAGCTTGATAGGGAGATACTTTGGATCACCCGGTGATTACTTAGTTTCATTTGCAATATAGCACCCTGTGGCCTTCCAGCAGCTACCTGCCAGTCCTGTTTTGGATAGCTGGCTTCCAAGAAATTACCCAGCACAAAATGGTCACTCCAGTGACATTGTTGAAGGGTAAAGTCTCAGTCCTACAGTTTTTATTCAGGGATTATTTTTATTCTATCAGAATTTCAGGTCAGCATATTAAGCTAATTTCAGCCATAGATCTTTGCATCCATAAATGAGAAACTGCTGCATAGTTATTGGGACTACAGCAGACAGTAGTGCATCTGTAGACATTTTCTCAGGTCCATAGTTTTTCATTTATCTCAGATCCAATAAGTGTATGCCAACTAGGCACAGTGCAGTAAGAGAGATGTTGGGTTGGGACTGGGAAGAGCCAAGCCTCTTGCTTTTCTCCTTTGGAAGTACATGGCTTTGAACAAGCTGCTTTTTATTTCAATGCCTCAGTTTTTCAGCCTCTGAAGTGAGGAGAGACTCTCCTTTAAAATTGTCTTGAACTCTCCAAAGAGGTGTGAGAGAGGTAGGTAATCCTGGATGATTTTCCAGGTGCTAGATGATGTTCCTATCACTTACCCTAATGTTTTGAACAGATTCACTTCTCTTAGGCAAATGACAATATAAATTATGGCAATTTTGGATCAGAAATTCAGAGATCCTTGATGTATTTATTTCCATTACAAAGGAATAGGATGTGACTCCTGACTTTGTGACAAAAAAACCTTTTGTTCTTTAGCAAATGGTTATTGTTGGCAGGAAAACACAGTATGGATGTGGAAAACAGGAATCGTGCACATAGCATGTTCCTACCATGTGCACTTCCCTGGAGTACACGACAGATGGTTTTCTGTAAACCAAAGACTCCTGCTTTGTAAATGTACGGTTCAAAGGTGATCCACATCACATAAATGCTCTGCAATAGGACTCCTCCTGTCATCTCCTCAATCTTTTCTGCTACTGAGGGTCGTATTCAAATGTTCCAGTTATTTATAGTAATTAATTTCACAGTTTCAACTTGTCTTCTGTTGAACAGGTCTGCTTTTTCAGTTATTGACTGTCAGCAGTTAGCTGCCAAAAATGTCTTTAATCTTACTAGCAGGTGTGTATCAATTTTTTCATGGCATCCTTGACTTGTTCTGGTACCTAATGACTGAACCAGTGCATATTAATGTTCTTCTTTTTCTCCTGTTTCTGAAGAAATATTCCTTACAATTACATCAGAAAAGGAAGTTAGGGTATCAGTGAGTTCTTTTGCTAAAGCTTAGTATTACTGATGCTCTGCCCAAACAGAGCTTAATCCACCGGCTTGTATTGTTCTTGAAACTTTACTCCTAAGCCAGGAAAAACAATGCTGTAGAGAGACTCAGGATACCAGCAGAGCCACAAGCTATTTATTTCTGTGGGCCTAACAGACTTAGGAAGTCTGTGTGTCTTTGTAGCCGTTTAAAGTTCAGTGCAAAATCTGTCAATGGATTGGGTTGCATGGTGAGCTGTTTTCAGAGTACCGGGAGGGTGGGCAGTGGTGCAGAGACTGGATGCATGCTAACTTGGTGGAAACAAGCTGTGACCTGAGGCAGAAGGTCGTTGCTTTAGATGGAGCAGTATCTCTATATCCTCGATGTATTTATGGTTTAGTGACTTCAGAGGTTACCTGAAACTTGAAGGTCTTCAGTCAAGACTTGTGCTAGTATCTGTTATTGTGGCACACACTAGTATCTACTCCTTCCCCCAAGTATCAAAGCCTTTTCGGTTTTCCTTAATTAACTGCCTTCACCTCAACAGTGAGTATTGGGTTTGACTTTTTGGACTCTTTTCCAGTTAAACAACCAGGGAAAACTAAGAGTTTGGGATTCCTGTTTGTGTATGTTTATCACTGAAAAAGATCAGGGACACTAAATTAGTAGTAATTAAAGTGGCATTAATTAAGCATATCTGTTTCAAGTGAGTGAATGTTGAAAGACAGCTGCTTCTGAATTGTATTACAGGCAGGGCTGTGTTGAAATAGATCTTCAATGTGGCTGGCAGGTATTTCTACAGCCTTTGTCTTACACTAAATCTTGTATTTTTTGTGGGGAATTTAAGGAATGTCATTTCACACAAGTTGTTTCTGCATTCTCTGTTCATCATGAACTGTAGTGATAGCAATGTCTTAGACATAAGACAAACATGTTCTTGTTATTCCTCAGTTTTGGAATGCAGAAGAACAGTGCAAGATTAAATAAATCTGGAAGCATTTGATAGCTGTGGTACCCCAGTGCCCATTATGATGGTAATTTTACTGTCACAACTATCCCATTCTTAATTAGGTTTTAGTATTCACGTGGAAGATTAAATAAAACCTGACCCCATTTTTAAGAGGAGGAGAAATGTCCAAACAAGATAATAGACCTTGGTAGCCACTGTAGGTGTTTTAAGCTCTGCTGTTCCAGCATCCCTTTGCTTCTGTTATTTCCTTGTTTTTCTTCTCTCTCATCTGCAGCAGTGAAGCTTACCTGGCTGTATGGAAATTACTCAGAAGGAAAAAAAAGGGAATGTGAAATATTAATATTCCATATGTGAAGCCCTTCTGCATGGAGCAGATGAATTTAATAAGCATTGGAAATACAGACTTTTAGCATTCTTTATTTTGTTGTTTGGGTTTTTTTTAAATCCTTAGTGCTAATTCTGCTTCACCTCTACTAGAACGTCAAGGGTGAAATAAACAGGCTGATGATAAAGTTGAGAGTTTAGCTGGAAAGTGATGGAATGTTGAAATTACTGCATTTATATTTTTATGGCCTGGTATTGATAAGATTTAGGTAGACAAAAACAAAGAAGGAGAAAAAAATTGCTGTTTAATGTAGAAATGGAAAAAACAGTGGCTATCTTATCAATGGTTTAATGAAATTCACAGATGTACTCAATGGGAAATCTGGGTAATTCTTTGAGGAGGAATGAAATCTAAATGTTTTAACTCTCCAGCCTTAGTAGCTGTGTTGACAAACTGAATTATTTTAATTTGTGAGTCCAGGTAATATAAGAATTAATGTACAGACTCCTCTGCTTTTCATTTCTCTTTGATACCTTTGTTGTTTGAATATTTTTCTTGGAAGGGTTTTATTGCCAGTAATGAAGTACTAATTTAGAAATGTTTATTAGACAATTACTTCTAAGGGGTAACTATGAAAGGTTTTTCAAAATGTGTTAATATGTAAATTAATTTTATTTTCCTGCTTTCAGTCAGTCAAGTGCAGCCCTTGATCACGAGATGGTACCACAAAATCTACCTCAGACTTCACTTTTGCTCGTTCATTTGCTGCGTCATAGATTGCAACGGGAGCTCTGCAGACACTCTTGAAAGTCTCTGAACAGATTGGGACATCAAGCCAAAGCATGATGACCTAATAGGAGGTCAAAGTCTCAAACATTGATCAGCAGTTCAAGATAACACTGCCCTTTTTATCAGTGTCGCGTCTGAAGGCTACAGACCTCCTGCCATTTCTTTCCTGGCTACTTCAGAAACACTCAACTGACCTTTCTTTGGTGAAGAGATCTTGACTTTTCTCTCTGGTCCTGGAAATATTAATGGAATACAGTCATGTCTACCCAGGACGAGAGGCAGATAAATACAGAGTATGCTGTATCCTTGCTGGAGCAGTTAAAATTCTTTTATGAACAGCAGTTGCTAACTGACATAGTATTGATTGTTGAGGGCACTGAACTTCCCTGCCATAAGATGGTTCTTGCAACATGCAGCTCCTATTTCAGGTAAGTATTCAAATGCTATAAAATCTGTGATACCTGGTTTTGAGTGTAACAGTAATTGATTAACAGTGTGTTACAGAGACTTAAAGATCAGTGAAGTAAGTAAAAAACCTAAATATCCTTACTTTCCAACACAGAGTAAAATTAAATTTCTAGCATCCTGGGACTTATTCTAGATAGTTATTGTAGTTTATACAGGAAGTGTGTGGAGGGGGGAAAAACCCCACACTTCTGATGGTTCATTTTCTTTAGGGAGTTAATTGAGTCAGAGTAATTAGTAAACTTCTTATTCTTCACACTTAATCTTTAAAATACTTAATCTGATTTTATTTCCCAAGGTAGGATAACAAGGGATTATTGAGACTTGGCTGTGGGAATTCAACTGTCATGTGTAACTGTAGTTTCTTAGTAGAAGCATCTGCAAAAAGTAGGGTTTGCTGTGCAAGTTCATGGCTTTCTGTTCTGTATCATCTGGTTTTCACTGCTCAGCAAAGCCAGAAACTCTTCCCTTGCTTGAGTGTTGTGGCAATGCAAGAGGAGTTTTTCTGTGTGTGCTTTGGGTTCTTTTTTTTGTTTCATGTCCCCTCCAAGATACGGTTAAAATTTTTAGTTCAGTAGCTCTTGTTTTCCTAATGTCCTGCTTTGGGCTTTTAAAATATTTTTATTAATAATACACATTGAATGCTACCACTTTTTGCAAATACCTTTTTAGTAAGACCTGGATGATGAGGCACCATGAATCTTCTGCAGTGATTAAGCATTTTTGTTGGCAACATAGTATAATTAGTCTGCCTGTCTGGAAGGACTTTTGAAGCTTGAAACTACTTAGGGTAACATCCATGCATGTTTTACCTTCCTGATGCCTTGTGAAGGGATTATAACTTTTCTTTCCTGTTTAATCACAGGAAGGTTTACAAATTTGGTTTTCCTGAGATGGGCTCACTACAGAACACATCTGGGATGTTTTCTGTAGTTTGAGTCCTTTCTTGTATAAAACTGTGTAAGGATTAATGTGTTACTTTCACAGAATTTTTTGTCCCTGCTGGCTTTTGCATTTATTTTCATCTCAGATGAATCTGGTCCAACTTTTAGGAACAAGTATTGTGGGATCACTAGATAATAATTATTACCATTGGCCCTGTGCAGATGACATAGTTCCAACAATTTGTAAAATAACAGCCACTGGAAATGTAGCCAGATTTAATGTGGGTGGTTAATCATAAGGTTGGAAAGCTGTCATGAGTCCACCCAGTGTGCTGCATCAGAATGTGGAGTCAAATCTCTTATTCATATGTGTTTGTTTATTATTTATGGAATGAGGTTTTGGCACTGGTTAAAAGAAGTATCAAACTTGTGGTTTTGTTGTGTTCTGTTTTTCTTCTCTACTTTGGTTTACAAAAAGATGCCCAGCTTCCTAAATTTAGGTTTATTATGAAAAATTGATAGCCCTGAAGGAGGGGGAAGAAAAGCAAAGCATCTTTCAGTGTGATCCAGCTATTGTGTGTGATTGCAGGCAGCTTACCTTCCATCGTTGTGTCTGAAGGATGTGCAGCTCTGCTCCAGCACAGGCTGCTCAGCAGTGTGTGAGCAAGAGCCAGTCTTTCTGTGAAGAGAAGTCTCTGTAGCCTCCTGTATCCTCTTGCTTACCTTTAAATCACTGCACAGCAAGTTGATACTCACTTAATCAGTGATCCCTCCTAAAATGCAAGTTGCCCTGAGTTAAGGAGCTGTTAGAAGAAGACAGAGCAATGGGGATGGGATACTGTCTTTGTATCAGATGCTTTCTGGAATGGCTTTGCTTAGTATCTCCATGTCTCCTTCACCTCTGCAGCCAGAAGCAGGACTAAAAGGTGCACCTACTGTCCCTTCTAACTTCTCTCATGCTTGGTTTCCTAAAAAAAAAAGCCCAAATAAATATAGAGCCTTGAACTGAACTTTTAACACAACCATAAATACCAAACCTGAATCAGTACAAAGCTTTTCAAACCAATGTTCCCTGTTTTAAGAAAGTTGACAAGTACGTGGCTTATAGAACCAGACTCCAGTTAGTTCTTAAATGCATTACAATTAAAATACCAGAATGGGCAAGAGTTTTATGAAGCATTAAGGAAACAATAACCGTGTTTTAAATTGCCTGTCTAGTGTTTTTCAGGAAGATGTAATGGAAATACTTGCTCATTTCTTTCCCAGACTAGATCTGATAGGTTTTTCTGTTACTGATTTTTGCCTGCAAATTTGAAGTTTACTGCATTTTATGATGAATGGTATATAAGAAATAATTCATAGGGTAATTCATGGAGCTAGTCCATGCTCCATTTCTTCTCCTCCCAGAGGAGCATCCTTTTTGATATGACTTAGCTCAGTCCACCACATAAATCTGCTTTTGTTTTAGAATCTAAAATCAAACTGTGTATGTTTCAACAGTATCTTCTGGAGGATGTTTTTTCCCTCTTACCACCTATCATAGAAAAAGATTTAAATTGCATCATTAAAATTCCAAAATCATTACAGCTGTCTGCCGATTAACACAGAAGAGTTTGCATGAATATAAAGTATTTCTGCAGAAGGCACCGATGGTACTTTTGTTCTGTTCAAATGTTTTATCTCAACTAGCAAATGTTAGCCTAAGGTAAATACTAAACACCTGTAAACAGGCCAGCAAAAGGACTGTTCACCTTTAGGAGTGTAATCACCAAAGGCTTACAGGTGACTGTTTAAGATTACTTACTGCTGATCCTTGTCTTAATACGTGTGTTCCTCCTCAGAGCGATGTTCATGAGCGGGCTGAGCGAGAGCAAACAAACGCACGTACACCTGAGGAATGTGGATGCAGCCACTCTGCAGATCATCATCACTTACGCGTACACGGGTAACCTGGCAATAAGCGACAGCACAGTAGAGCAGCTCTATGAAACTGCCTGCTTCTTACAGGTAGGAATGTTTGGAGGACGAAATAACAGCTTCTAATCTCTCAACTGTTTTATTCTTTACCCTTTTAAAAGATCTTTCCACTTTTGTTCAGTTCACTCAGTACAGATAGCAGTTGCTTGCCAAATTTACTTCATGTAGGCATCCCTCCTTGCATGACAGTCCCTTTGGAAGGTTGGAAATAAACCAGTGCACTTCTAACATTTAGAAAATTAGTTCTGCCAGCAGACATAATCACGTTGTGTACTAGATCTGTATGAAGCAGTTGAGTCACTGCTGTATTTTTGTGTATGTGTAGTATTCCAGGCCTGAACTGTGTTGTTCAACACCAGATGCAGGTACTTTTATGTGCTGGTGCTACATGGAAGCATAGATTGTATTTGTAATACTTTGTGTGTTTCTTCTTTGCATTACAGGTAGATGATGTGTTACAACGATGTAGAGAATACTTAATCAAAAAAATTAACGCAGAAAATTGTGTGCGTCTATTAAGTTTTGCTGATCTCTTCAGCTGTGAAGAGTTAAAACAGAGTGCTAAAAGAATGGTGGAGCACAAGTTCACAGCTGTGTACCACCAGGAGGCTTTCATGCAACTGTCACACGATCTACTGATAGATATTTTAAGCAGTGACAATTTAAACGTGGAAAAGGAGGAGACAGTGCGTGAGGCTGCTATGTTATGGCTGGAGTACAACACAGAATCACGCTCGCAGTATTTGTCCTCTGTTCTTAGCCAAATCCGGATCGATGCACTTTCAGAAGTAACACAGAGAGCCTGGTTTCAAGGCTTGCCACCTAATGATAAATCAGTGGTGGTGCAAGGACTGTACAAATCGATGCCCAAATTTTTCAAGCCCAGACTCGGCATGACAAAAGAGGAGATGATGATATTCATTGAAGCTGCTGCTGAAAACCCTGGTAGTCTTTACTCTTCTGTCTGTTACAGCCCCCAGGCAGAGAAAGTTTACAAACTCTGCAACCCTCCCGCTGACTTGCATAAGGTTGGGACACTTGTAACTCCCGATAATGACATCTATATAGCAGGTGGGCAGGTTCCTCTGAAGAACACAAAAACCAATCACAGTAAAAGCAGCAAACTCCAGGCTGCCTTCAGAACTGTGAATTGCTTTTACTGGTTTGATGCGCAGCAGAACACTTGGTTCCCCAAGACGCCGATGCTCTTTGTACGCATCAAGCCGTCCCTGGTGTGCTGTGAAGGATACATCTATGCAATCGGGGGAGACAGCGTCGGTGGGGAGCTCAACAGGAGGACTGTGGAGAGGTACGATACCGAGAAGGACGAGTGGACCATGGTCAGCCCCCTGCCTTGCGCGTGGCAGTGGAGCACGGCCGTGGCGGTTCACAACTGCATCTACGTCATGGCACACAACCTGATGTACTGCTACTTCCCCCGCTCCGACGCCTGGGTGGAGATGGCGATGCGACAAACAAGCAGATGTTTCGCTTCAGCCGCTGCTTTTGGTGATAAGATATTCTATATCGGAGGACTGCACATTGCCAGCAATTCTGGTATAAGGCTCCCCAGCAGTACTGTGGATGGGTCTTCTGTAACAGTGGAGATCTACGACGTGAATAAAAACGAATGGAGGATGGCAGCCAATATCCCTGCCAAACGCTATTCCGACCCATGTGTCAGGGCCGTTGTCATCTCTAATTCCTTATGTGTCTTTATACGGGAGACCCACATGAACGAGAGAGCCAAGTATGCCACCTATCAGTATGACCTGGAACTCGACCGCTGGTTCCTGAGGCAGCACATATCAGAACGTGTGCTGTGGGACTTGGGGAAAGACTTCCGGTGCACTGTAGGAAAGCTGTATCCATCTTGCCTTGAAGAGTCCCCGTGGAAACCTCCAACGTATCTCTTCTCACCAGATGGAGCTGATGAATTTGAGCTGGATGGGGAGATGGTTACTTTACCGCCTGTATAGCTCCCAAATTAGACTGCACAACTGAGTCTGTGCTCAGTCATAAAATAATAAAAGAAATAAATGGCTGTGAAAGAACAGGTCTGGGGATGGAAATCTCAGAGCTGTCTTTCATGAATTGTATTTTTATGCCCTACCTAACACTTGCCGCCATTCAGTATGAATTAGTGAAATGAGCAGATATGCTTCCATAATCTCAAATACTATTACCTGATAATTGAGAAAAATATATGTATATCATGAGCTTAAGCATCTGACTTGTCTAAAGAATTAATTCTAGTTCTATAAAGTCTCGGTTCAGGAAAATTAGCTTCAGAAAAAAAAGTAGTTATTGTTTCTAGGATGATGTCACAACTCTTTTGAAAGTATCTTCCAGTTACATTTTAACTACTTCTGGATATTCTACTTAAGTGCTAGTTATATAATTGTCAGTGTGGCCTAATTAAAGAACTGTGCTGCACTTACTAAATACTAATATCTATGTTGGTATAGTAATGCCATTAAAAGAAAAAGAAACAAATCCCATGGATCTACCTGTGGTAGGAAGGGTAGATCTTCCGTTGTATGGTAACATGCTGGGCAAAATGACTGCAGGTTCAGTCAAGCTGTATGATGAGGTGCATGAATTCTATTTTCACTAACTTATACCTGTCTATTTAGAATACAGGTCTTCCAAGCAGCTGGTAGATTACCAGGTGTGGACTTAAGTTGCTGGGCTTGCAATAGGAATTGCCAGCCCTCATAGTGCGGGTCTATGTGGAGCTTTAATCAGTAAATGCCTCCACATTCTGTATTACAGTAACATTGGCTCATGTATATTACTTCCTGCTGCTGATGTATTTTTCCATTGTAAAACAAAGTTTTAGTGTGGATTAACCAGGTCTTTATTTTCTGTTAATTTAATAACAAGCATTACTGTAGTGTGATTGTGTATAGATATCCCTTAGCTGTCAGGTTTTTTACTTTGGGGGGGGAGCAAACTTCAGGAATATCCTGTGCTGTGTGTGCAGGAGAGCAGATGCCTAGTGCTGCTCTGGCATTAATCCCAGGAACCACTAGCAGTAGCGGGGTGCCGCCAACCTAACATGAACACAGGTGCTTCATGACGAACCTTACTAGCATGTTCAGCTGCATCATGTTCTGGCACTGTATTTTGAATGACATTAATTTATTAAAAAAGACTGAATCCGACTGCCTGAGTGTGCTTTTTGGTTGAAATAAATAGAGCTGTGCCACCCTCCCACCACATGCACACTTGGAGCAAGTAGCTTATTGAAGGCAGCTAGAAATAGTTAAGCTGCAAAAAGCCTGGAGAGGAGATATTAAGTTGACTGTGCTCACTACGACTCAGCAAAAGCTGGAAATTAGCTATTGAAGTTGAACTGAGGATTACATAGGACTGGAATCCCCTTGGTACCATTTTTGTAAATCAGCACTTTTCCACTCATGGTACAAATTCTGCCCTACTGAAAGTGAAGAACAGCAGGCATTAAGGAGGAACATTTTCTGTAAGTTCAGAAGATGGCAGACCTATTTTCAGTCTTCAATAATCAAGAGCAAGTTTATTTACTCCATTGTGGAGCCTGTTTCTGGCTTTTCCTTAATAGTTTGTTATTGCAGTAAATACAACTGCAGCCTTCAATGAAGACAACTCCTATATATTGTTTGGGCTAGGTCCCAAGGGGCTGTACGGTTTTGTCTTGTATAATTATTAAAGGTTTTGACTAGAAAAGGGACTTTAGATAAGAAAGCTGCCTTATATGAGACTGTTCCTGATGCTTTGGCATTTTGTGCCATGTGAGGATTTATAGAGTAACAATGGCAAGTTACCAATTTTTTTTTATGAAGGTGACATAACATGTTTGCATTTACCATTACATAAACTTTTTTTTTAACACCTACATTTTTTAGATAAGAGGTGTGAGGTGACTCAGGAGCTCCTGCTGATAGGTCTGTTTATACTGCTTTCATGTTGCAAGCCTGTGCAAGGTAGCATACATATAAAGACAGAGATACTCTTTTATAATGCAGTTTGGAATATCACATACCTCAGGCAAAAACATGAGCTGTATCCAAGTAACTCAGCCTGGATGGGCTGCTCAGTTCTGTGGCTGGTTCTCACTTCACTCTACTGTTACCAGGCTGCATTAGGCTTTAGGACAAGGCTTTGGTGTTTTAAGTGCAGATGATCTATAGCTAGTGAAGGAGAAGAGTGGGCTTGTTCTGTTACTGAGAACTTTCAACCTGAGTTTAAAATCTTATGCATAGTTTCTTACCAAACAAAAAACAAACAAACAAACAAAAGGAGTGAATTTGAATAGAAAATAAGAATTAGTAAATAGGAAATACTAAATTGTGATGGCTCTAAGTCAGTTGCTTCACAGAACCTGGAAAAACTTGATTTTATCCACTCAGGAACATCTTTTGAAATACAGTCTATGTGACTTTCTGCTCATCTACATTTTAATTTTTTTTCTATATGTTACCTGTATGTTTTGTATTTTATGTGGCCCAAGATTATATAGCACCTTATTTAAAATTTATTTGCTATTAATAATATGGCATTTAAAGACAAGACTGGTCAAGTGATGAACAGTTCTCCAGTGACTGCTAAAGACATACATATTATTAGTTCACTTACACAACTAGTTGCTGAGCCATTATTCATCCCCAAAAGAAAACAGCTGGTAAATGCTATTCTCCAGTCTAAATTATTTCCTTGCATAATTCAAAAAGGAAACTGTGCAGGCAAAGCCTTGTCATCTGCCTGGAAGTGGTCACTAGTGGTAGAATTAGAGAAAGACTTTTGCAGGAACAAAGACAACAGCTGAAAAAAATACAGTTCTCATTTCACATAGCAAATATGATTAAAGCCTTCACAGAGATCTAATTAGTGTCTTACTACAAAGCTTCAGCCTAATCTTAGCCTATTCAACATGTACTTGGCTTTGAAGTACATTCAATGAATCAGCTCAGGTCCTCAAGCTCTGTTACATTTGCAATAAAGTTACCTCTTTTCTGGTACAGCTAATTTAAGTCAGTCCTATACAGTTTCAGTTTCCCTAACCGAAATAAATAAAAAAAGTTATCTGGCCTCTGCTAGTTTTTCATTCAATCTTTTTTTGCAGTTGTTTGAAAACATACATAATTGCAAGTTTTATTTTTGTTGTAAAGGATCAGATCTGGGACAATGAATTGTGCCAAGCTTTACAGAGAACATGATCAGACAGTTAAATCTGGGGGGGAAATAATTTGATAACATTCTAAATATTATTTTTAAGATTTAAGGAACTACTGTTTGTCACATTATTTATTTCACTTCTCAGTGCCTCTGTTAGGATGCCCTAGCAGCTGCCACACTGCAGTACAGCTAAGGGACACCTGTGGACAAACCTCCAGACTTCTGAACTTTTTAGCCAGGCTAGTGTTTTTCCTTTGTTTCCCATTTCCAGCTATGTTCAAGTTGCTTTTCAGCTTTGGCTCTGGATTCTTACATGAAAGGAACAATAAATTAGGCAGACTCTGAAGCAGGCTCACTCTTAAAACCAGTTTCTTTCCCCTTCATGCTTAAAATTAGCCACACAAAATTCTGTTTAGTTCCACTTTCAGAAGTATTTAAAACACCTCCCTCCTACAATGTTCCTCATGAGTATAGTTCAGCAAGGCAGAGTTCTTAGAGAGCCTATAAAAGCAGAGGAGGAGTATCAGACTCCACAAAACACAGGGATGGCTCCTGATGCCAGCAGCCAGCCTATATGGCATCTGCATATCTTCACACACCTCCCAGGTTCCAGTATGGAAGAGGTCAGTGAACAGCCTGAACCAGGAGGTGAGAGCAAGACCTGGGTCAGTACAGAGTCACAGAGCCTTTGACATGGAAGAAGGAAGAGGCGTGAAGGTGAAAGAGAAGTATGTCTGTGTGTGCTTTTCTGCCCAGCTCCTCTAAACCACACAGCTCTTCTGGAGCCTGGTCTCACTTGTGACACCAGGCACCTCTTTCAGCAAAGAAAGAGTTCAGGCATTGTACACATGCCACTACTGAAGTGCTGAAGTTTGGGCACCTGGAGCATTACCTGACTTCATCTCCTCCAACAGGGAACTGCACTGGATACACACACAGGCACTCTGCTACATTAATATGACCAGAGAGCCAGTAAACAGGGCAATAAAATGTCTTACCAATAAAATAAACTAACAATAAAAGGCAGTGATGTCATGTAGACCTTAAAGACTATTCTGATCAAGTGCTAAACATCAAGATAAATCTTGATGCCAAGATTTTATTTGGGAAGTGCAAGAAGCACAGCTAGGTAATATAATGCTGAACACGTTTTTTCTGAAGAGAAAAAAAGCAACAAAATTATTTCCATAATTTAAGAGCTGACATGTGCTTCAGCCAGCTCTTTGGCACATGGCAAAATCCATATACACACAAATTATTCACAGTGCCAAAGTCAGTAACCGCAGGTCATGTTAGGCAGTATGTTAAGGTCAGTGTTATTTTTTGCCCCTTTCTGGTATGCCTGGACTTATAAATTCTCTACTGTGTTTCTGTGTGCATTTCTTCAGAGACGAGAAATCAAGTGAGTTCCCTTCTCCAGTATTTTCCATCTATTTCATACAGTATGCAAATGATGTGAATTCCCATACTGTTTTTAAGACAAGATGATAGCTGTACATCTGCCCTCACTTCAAATATCTGTTCTTCCTTCAATCTAAACATTCTTGCTGGATTATGCTCACCTGATCCAGAAAGCAGTGCCACATTATTGGTGATCTAGATTCAGAAAAGAAAAGATTTTGTAGTGTTATCTGCTACCAGTACGGCAAACAATAATTGTGCTTTCATCAATATTAGTCAATAAATTCAGATGGAGAAGAAAAAAACCCACCTTACTTTATTAGCTGATTTTGTGGTATTACTGCAAGAGAAGCAATGTATGGATTAAACAATTTTGACTCAAGACAGCTAGACTTCCAAGTCCCATCCCAACTGAGATTAAGCAACCTGTGTACACATGCTGTGCACACATGTCAATTTACAGGGCATAAGGTAATCTGATTAAGGGGTCACTACTTAATTGACAGAAGTGATCCATCTCCATATTTTTTTATGAATCCAAACACTGCATCTGATGGTTGTTAAAGAATGGGGTCAAGACCAGAAACATCACAGAAATAAAGCTCTGTGCCTGCTTTTTAAGTCAGTCCCTTCTCTAATACAGCATTAAAGACTCAAAACACCATGAAGCAATTTGTCATACATCTTTAATCATAACACAATAATGTAGTGTTTCTCCCTTTAATGAATACTCTCCATATTACCTTTTTTAATGAAAACCAAATACCTGCAAGAAAGTGAAATTGCAGTGCATAAGAAAACACGTTGTAAATTCATCTTTCAGTGTCTTTGCACAACTACTTCCACACAGTTAGAAAAACCTTAACAAATTTTAGGGAATTGCAGCCATTCTCTGGACATAACCTTTGTCTAATTTACATCTAAATGTTACCCAAGGCAGTTGGTTTCCTCCTTCTGGAAGCACCCATTTACCAAATTGTTCTCAGACAGGTACAGCAACAGCTGCAGTAGAAGTTCTGAAGTTTTAAAACAGCTCACTATGGCAGAGAACTGGATGTGCAGCAATTAATTTACACAGCATCTTGATTTTGACCTGATGTCACAATCCACAGAAACTACAAGTTACTTTGAAGCTAAATCAACACCAAAATTTTAGTTATACTTGAAATTCTCATCAATGTAAGAGAGAGAGGTCTGTGACCTCCTGAGGACTTCAATCAATTCACAACAAGCAGCATCCCACAGGGAACAGAAAGTGACACTAGAGGATCCTCTTGTCATAAACTTGCAAAAAGCAGCATCCATAATCAGTTTAAATGGAAGACAAATTTCAAAAAGACTGCCAGTGAATTACAGGCAGCTACCAGTATCAAAACCAGATTGCCTGCAAGTGGAATTAATTTATTAAAATAATACAGCTTTTTGAGCAGACAGAACTTTCAACAGGCTGGATGTATTTTATTTTTCAAGCAGCACAAGAAAAATCAAATATATTACTTGTATGTTCCATTATCAAGCAATAGTTTCTATGTTTAAAAACTGCATTCACACCTTCACTTTTATAATTAAATACTGCCACATTAGTTTCTCTGCTTAGTAATAATTTGTATGGAAATCAGAAGCTTGTTTAGGCAAAATATTATATTTAATTACAAAGGTGCTTAAAACAGAAGTACAAAGTCAAACAAGTGCAATGTACCAGAACACTGACCTAAAAATTCTAATTAAATTGTGGCATTTGAGGAAACTGATGTGAGATGTGTACAGGAATTAAGGTTATGACATGAAAATGACTGATGAAAGATGCTGAACACTTTAGTCAAATGAAATACAAGGTCAGCAATATTTAAGTCTTGTGGGGTTTTGGGGACGTATATCTCTGCACAACAGGCAGTTCCTCAAATGCTGGCACATACAAAAAGCTGAGGTTGATGCCTGTGATGACAGAAAGTTGAGAGGTGTGCTATTGTGTTACCTGTAAGTCAGTGTGTGCTGCATGTTGACAGCCAGATATAGCTTTGCAACAACAAATCACGACAGAGCTGTAACAATACCTGCACAGCTGACTGATTGGAAGCACTATCACCAATTCACTTAGGACCCAGCATTTCTTATGGTGCAGAAATGGATGTCAGGGCTTTTAAAATGGAAGTCGACTGCCTAAATATTTCTGAATAATTAATAATGCCTGCACTGGAAATTTTAAAACAGAGGAGAGTAAAATAACTTGCATTTGCATTGGATTTAATTGAAGAGGGTACAAGCATTAAATTAAGAAGAGAATTAGATGAGCTTAGATGAACCTCAGTGGCTCCATGCATTCCTACAACCCAAAAGTAAGCTTAAGCAAATGTTGGAGAGCAAACATAGATGTTAATGAAGACAACTAATTATGAAGATCACTTCATCTCCACCCACTCTCCATGAGTCTTAATCACTGTTTAAATCTGAGTTTAAATCCAAGTCCGACTTGCTAGCAGGGTGTCAGTTCTTAAAGACTGAAAAGCAATGTAAGTTTTTTATTCTGTCATTTGTAAAGAAAGGAAAATACTCTTGATCAGGTTGTATGTTTGGTTCCACAACAGAGACAGCTGGGATAATGAGAAAAAGGCTGTAGAGAAAGACCTGTCTGGTCTTTTTTTGTCCATAAGAGAAAAATTGTGAAGTATCACAACAGAGTCGCTGTAGGAAGCAACAAGCAGCTGATGAGAGCACCTCGTTCTGTCTTTCTTCAGATTAATCCACCAGAAAACAAATAAACAAAGGTCAGCTTTCTAAAACCCCTAGGCCAGTGAGGGAATCTGCAGGAATAAGGGGAATGCCGAAAGCTAATAAATCTGCCACATAAATTTGGAGCATTTGAAAATTCAGCAGAGAAAACTCATGTGAGGAGGGGACAAAGACAAGGATGTTGAAAAGGGATCCTCGAAGGTCCTGCTTCTACAGCTTGCACACATAAATACCAACCACTTGCTGGGCTTCTAGAACTCACCATTGTGAGCTCCTAAGCCTAAATCTACCTAGGTATGCCTTAAGTAGCTGAAGGTAGTTTTATAGGTGCTTAAATCCCTTATGGACCTTTCTCCAGTCTTCATTACAACATGGACCCTGACCACTTAAATCCCAGACAGCAGATAGGTATGTTAGTCATTTCACAAAAGCAAGTGATTGTTTTAGGTTCTTTTCTTATCTGCATGCTGAATGAAAAAGCTCTAGACACACCATGAATAAACAGCTCTAGTCTAACTTCACTGCATATAAAGTAATACCTAGTTTTTGAAAAGATCTAAGTGTCTATTACAGAGTTGTGGAATAAACAGAAAAGAGCATCAGAAGTTTTAGGAGATACACAAAGACACACAGAGACCAGGAGCAATAGCTGCAGTTTGATAGATGCATCTTACTTGTGTGTCAGAAGCAATAAATTAGTAGAGCTTTAGGGGCCTTTTTGCCCTTCTCAAATCAAACTATTCAAAGTAGCTGTTTACTTCCAGGTTTTCCACAGTCATTCTATCTAGTCTGTCCTGGGAAAAAAATTAAAAGAAGGCTTTAAACCAGATCCCATGTTTTCAAATCACTGAAGCAAAAAAACTGACAATCAAGCTGCTGGACAGTGACATTTGATGCAAGTGTGGCTTTTCTGTTAGCTTTACAAATGCACATAAGGAATTAAAACATAATTTCTTACAAACATTCTTGCTGATCTCTTGTACAGCTGCTCCATTTTATTTGAGGAATGGGAAAAATAACCATGACTACAAATCTTGGCCCCAGAAAAGAACATGGCAAAATGCTGACAGATACTGATGAGGCAATAAACTAGGAGCCTTTTGATACACAGAAGTTGAAACACTTGATAATGTAATGTAGAAAATGTTAAGAGCAACATGTGGGGATGTCAGAAGGCATATAGAGGCATGCACATTGCAAGAAAACAGGAAATAATCTCCCTTGGAATCAAGAAATGTGGGAAGTGCAATATGCTTGCATACAGAAGACAGCACATGCCTGTCACATAGGAAATACAGCATTATGCCACATCTTTTCAAATAAACTATTCTATTTCTTCACACTAGGATACAAACTGAGCTGTTCTAGATACTCTCAATTCTAGTGTTACTTTCCTTATGAAGAAAGCAATTATCCAAAGAGCACATTCCCTGAGTCGACACAGAAAATCCACATAGCTGATTTTCATTTGGAAGAGTCCTCATAACTTTACTGGGGAAAAAACCCCAAAACACACAGAATTTGCTACTGTGCTAGTTTTGGGTGGGTTTAGTACTTCATATTCATATGTATGCAACTACATTAATGTTGTAATTACATCCTAATAGAGCAAGACCTCACAAAACTGTCTATGATCCAATCCCAATTTGGGAGAAATGCTTTGTAATACTTTCACTGAAGAGATCTCTCCAACTGGAATCCCATTCATGGCCCAGGGGAAAAACTCAGCCAAAATATATGCAAAGGTTTGAAGGTCTACTGCATAACTTGGAAAAAACTACTGATTATGCAACTGTCACAGAGATTTGGAGACACAAAGAGAGCTAGACAGATTAATTCAAACAACTCTACATGGATACAGAGGATAGAGGGGAAAAAAACCCCCTTGTCAGCCACAGTCTTACTCTGCACCTTGTCAATTTTAATTTGCAGGTAAAAGCATGAAAGTTCCACCCTTTAAGGGTTGCAGAGATTCTCTCAAATCCAACCTAAAAGAAGATTTATTATTTATATTCTGCTTATTTCTAACAAGAATTCACAAACATTTGGCTATCTGGATTGAAAAATAGAACTACTTTACATAAATATCTTCAACATCCAAGAAAATGTACAAATCTAAAGTCAAACACATTTGGCTTGCAACAAGCCCCATTTGCTAAAGTCTTTATAAAGGCTCAGTTTTAAAGAGAAGTAGTCATTTTAAATATAACCAATATACTGCAAATGCCATCCCATTGTATGGTGACACCATTCTTCTATATTTCTAGGGAAAGTGAATAATAACATTCCACATCTGCTTGCAAGCAACATATACCTTATTTTGGTCCTGGGTAGCTAATCTCCACTCCTACATTTCGGAGTGGTCTTTTTACAGCTCAGAGAAAGATTGCACCTGAAATAGTCAGCAGCATTCTGCCAAAGCAGCACTTAGTCCCCCAGGCTTTGGGTTGACTGTGTGAAAGTGGAGAACCAGGATGACATAGCTGATTTTGCACTTGTGAAGGCTCCTCCAACAGACTGACCTGCAATACAAAACAGAGATCAGTAGCGAAGCTACTGAGTTGCTACAAAAAAACCATTTTTTAAAAAATTAAAAGTTACTCAATCAGTTGTCCAATTTGGGATTTAAAATCCAATTCCAGAGTCTGTGCCAGAAAATACTCAAAGAATACGAACACAGTAGCTCAGCAGAAACGGCCAGTGGTGTCCTTTGGCTGGGAAGGCTTGGTAGACTTTGGGCTGAAAAGCACTCCTGGCCAGAGTCACCACAGCAAAAAGAAAAGACAGACTCCAATGGAATAAGAGAGAAAGTTAAACAATTTTTGGCACAGCTACTGCCAAACAACTATCAGACCCTTTAACGGGTGAACTCCCATTATCTCACACTGCAAGATGACAAGGTGATGATGCCTCTGTTCAAGTGCAACAAGTGCTTTTCCAGAAAATTACAGACTGCTGCCAAATCTGCAGAAACAGGCACAAGGACTTTTTCTGATCTCAATCAGCTTTGGATAGTTCCAGCCAAAGTGATATCAAAGTTGAGAATAACTCAATGCAGGTGGTGGTATGGTCAAAGTATTACCAGATTACATGGGATCTCTTATCTGAACATCTCTCTTTCCATATTTATCTCCTGGCCATACTGGAAAAGGAATGTACACTAATTTCTTTGTCTAGCTGCTTCTCTTTCCATTACATAATACATGGGGCCTCAATTAGCAGTTTTACCCTTCAAAATGTTGCTCTGATTTGTGCATGTTATAAAGTACACTTAGACAAAAACAAAATACAACTGAGGAATAGGATGCTTCTTCAAAAAAGATCCAGCTTGGATGTAAACTGATTTTAAGTAGATTTCTTACCTACAGCTTTTCCTGTTTGTACCACATTCCGGCTGGTAGAAACCATCACATTTCCAAGCTTCTTTCCACGTTCGCTGTTTTGCACTGAGCTAAATGAGAGAGATACTGAAGTCTGTTAGTTGACTGACTTCTTATTACTCCCAGGTGTAAATGAACTAGTTAAAGTATGTATCATTACACAGAGATTTACAGAGCATACATATGTATATACAGTGCATATATATGGCCAAGGCCAATTCCTGCACTCATCTTATCCACGGAGATCAGTTAGGCAAGCTTCTCAGAGGATGAAAAGATGCTGCCAGCAGGACAGGAAATCAAAACACTCGATGGTTCATTCTTCCACAGCACACTTTAAGCCTTTCACAGACTCCATCAGGTTGGAAAAGACCTTTGAGATCAAATCCAACCCACGGCTGAACACCACTGTGTCAACCAAACCATGGCACTGAGTGCCATGTCCAGTCATTCCTTAAACACCTTCAGGGATGGGGACTCCACCACCTCCCTGGGCAGCCCATTCCAATGCTCAATCAATCTTTCCTAAATGTTTACCAAAATGCATTTATGATCTAAATCACAAAGTCAAATTTACAGTGGTTTTGAGAAGTCTTAGCTCTAATACATAACCTTTAAACAGAACAGCAAGTGTAACTGATCAGTCCTTCTATTTTCTAAGTAGAGTTTGCTTTGTATCTTTGTCTAAGATTAACTTTTTGATCAAGGACAGTTTACACTCATCCTGAGTTTCATTACAGAAACTCAGGAAAATGACAGACATTATCATCATTTGGAAAGAAAAGCACAAAAACGATCAGTTTACTGCAAAAGTACAATCACACTGAAAATAATCTCATTTAGTTTTAAATTGTAACTTTCAAGTCCACATTTCAGGCTTTGCAAGCCCATTAATGTGAAACTCAACAAAACATCATGCCACACTCTCTTCCCACTTCCAAAAATTTTCAGTATAGATGGAAAAAGCCGAAAAAACAGAATACACCAAAACCAAGTTTAGGCTTAGTTTGCAAAGGCAAGTAATTTTGATGAGGATCTGGTATCAAAGTCCCACCTGCAGAATAAAGGCACTGTTGTAGAAATACTTAATATTTGAAGCACATTAAGAACTACTGGTCCTTTTACACTGATCTCACACTACCCAGAAGAGTTAGTAACTCCCCTTTCACACGAGGGGACAAAAACAGGACAACATTATGGGACAAAATTACAGGCACCTCCAGAGCTTTCAAACTAACTCTTTGTAGAAAGATCATTTATAGTCAGTACAGCTAAGTGAGAAAAGAATCCTTTTTGCCTGGTACATAAACCCCAGGCTGAATTCTGGCTCCAGTTAGAGCTGAACAGCTACAGAAAACACAAGCACCACTGGATTTTAGACATGAATCCTAAAGGCAGCAGTTGAGATCAACTTACAGTTCAGCTGAGTCTGGCTCAATAAGAAACTACAAAAAACTCACTGTAACTTGTAAATTGAAGGAACTGAACCACATCTCAGTATGCATAGAGTGAACTTTGAGTTTCACAGCAATGCTGTATTACCATTGCTAAAAAACAGGTTATTATAGCAAGCACAAAAAAAGCTGTTATCTCCTAATAGGGAGACCTAAAGTCAAATCACTGACGGAAGTTTAACAGCTTTAGCTGACAAATTAGAAATACATGTACAAAAGCCTTATAATTGCAATGCAAAACTATCAAGGCTCTATTATGTAAAGTCCAACACAAAATAGTGCATTAGACTCTTTTTAAAAACGATTATTTATTTCAGGCAAATGTTTTATCTTTAGATGTGATGTTTTGAGAGAACATTGATTAGAGATTCACGAAGATGGCCAATTATATTATCTTGTCTAGTTCATGATAGCAACAGTTATACAGTTATTGATATTTGACCACACTTTTAAAAAATATAAGTCAAGGTACTATGTACTTACTGTGACAATCTTAACTTAACATCTGATACAGAGTACTGTCCCTGGAATGGATGGCTAGAAGAGGAGGAAAAACCCATGAAAACATTAATTTCTTTTTCATGATGAATCTGTACCACATAATTGTTAGCTGTACTCCCCTCTGTGCCTTACCAAAAAGAAACAGTTTAAAAAACGTTTTGCAAATATACTACTCTGTCACTTCCCAGAAGTCTGGGTTGCAGTGACTATTCAGCAATAGATTTCTTATGAACTACCTGTAAGATGATTTCTATTAACAGACAGGACATTAACAACCTTTTCACACTAAGTCAAAAGCACCCCCTTCCAGCAACACAGAGCAAATAAAAAACATCTTCCAAGTAGACCAAAAGAGCTTTGTAGGTCTAAGGAAAAACCTTTTTCAGACTACAGCAACTGACAAAACAAAAGAAAACGAAACTCCCTGCAGTACCATAACCCTAAAGAAAACTGAACAAATGCTAAAGTAACACTAAACAAAACACATGCACAGTCAACAGTGATACCAAGCCTGACACTGTTGAATCTTACAGTGAAACTAAACACAAAACAGCCAGCTCTCCCCAATCCCCACCAGTGACAACCTTGGATACTGCTACTCCCTGTACACCTGGAAGTAATTAACAAAAAGGAGAACCATCTGAGGACACTTCCTGAGGAATGACGAACTTTCTGGAGCTGGGGACAGCTGACAATCAGCTTGAACAAGTTTCACTTCTCCTCATTCTGGATATGCTTTTCTTCATAAAGCCACTGCCCAGAATTAGAGTAAATACTAAATTTTCCTTACCTAGAATTTACCTCTGCAAGAGCTGGATGCTTGTTGCTATTCCATACTCTGTAGTTGTGGGTATTTTTCCAGGCTGTTACAAATGCTGTCCCAAAGTCTGACAAAATCTTTTCATTGTCTGATAAATTAAAATAAAGATGAGAATTTGCAGAAATTCATTAGAGATTTAATAATTATGAGATAAATTACTTCTTTTCTTGTACAGAAAAATTGCATTTTTCCAGGCTCTTATCAAGCCAATAACAATTAAAACACCAGTACTAAAACCTGGGTACTTCAAAAATGGTTGATTTTTATTTTAAAGTGTGAGAAATATACAATACCAGGACAAGAGGGAAAAAAAAAAGCTAGAAACTACTTTTCTTATTTTTAGTTCACTTATAAAGCTCTAAGAGCTCAACTGGGGAAAAAAAAATAATCCAAACATATGTCTCTTGACTTTTTCTCTGGGCAATGACAGGAAAGGAAAGACATTGGCCACATAGCAACCAAGAACAAAAACACTATTTGCATTGGTCTTGGTCAAATACACCGGGCTTTGCTGTACTGTTATTACTCATTCAAACTTAGTAACTCCCAAACCCACTCCAAAACTGCAGTAGGAAATACTGTAGAATAAATTTATGATAACAACAACCCCTTTAAAACACTGAAGAGTATAGGAAATAATTTAACAGCCAGCCGGTGAAGTAGTATGAGTTCCCAGAAAACCCTGGTATTTCATACCACTCTGGTAATCCCCTTAAAATATTAATTTTGTCAGACCAAGAACTTGGCATCTTCCGGACTTTAAAATCAAGTTCTCAATTCCATGTTTTCTCACAAATACCACAAAACAAAATCTGAATTGAATTAGTGTGAATAGAGAAAAATCATTATGAGAATGAAGTTAACAGGGCGAGTGCAGGGTAAACTAAACATTTTTCACAAATAAAAACCACTGATGCTTTTATTTATAGTCACACAAAAGGTTGGAACATAGAGAATTCCTTCTGAGGTAAAGCAAAAAATATTGAGCCCCAGGAAACAAAAGCTTATAAAGCCTGTAGGTGATACTTTTCACTTTTGTGAATCCCAACTTAGGACCATGGCAAAAAGGGAAAAGAGCTGGAACAGTCTAGCAAAACTTCCTGAAGACAGATGTTCAACTTCATGTCTCCTTGAATCCAAGCAGTTTCCCAAAATTAACTTCAGGTTGCAATACAGTCTAGAAGATTTGTTACTCAGATTTGTAACAGTCTCATGATATACAGCTTTCAGGTACGTCTACTTGCAAGGAAAACTTAATTAAATCAAGAAGACAGCATAATAAGAAAGTGTCTATAAGGCTGTGAACTAAGGATTAATGACAAGCTTGTCAAGAAATAGCAAGGATAGACAAAGACAGAAAAAGCAACAGAAACAGAAAAAGCAGCCTAAAATGAAACTTCAGGCAGAGGAAAATCCATTGACAGACCACACATTGACAGCAACAGAGCAAATGCTTCACATGTCCACCCTCATCGCCATCCCTAGACAAGGGATCTGTTCTACCTGGTTGCAGCACAGCAGCAAGCAGTGCATGAAGATAAGCACTGAACTGAGCCCTGATCCACTCATCTCCTCCTTCCCATCCAGTGCCATCAAGGAACACATCATCTCTGTTCTCAGTTACATGCTTCACCAAGTAATCTGAAAATCTTAGGTCAGCAGTTGTTGGGTTCAGGATCTTGCGGAGTTCTGGATCGTGGATTTGTACATGAGCATCTTCAATCTGTTTGAAATAATTCCAAGAGTAAACATTTATCTAAACACAACTGCTTACACAAACTTATACTACTACATATTGCTACCTAAATCTAGACCCTCACTCCCCCAAAATACCAAAAAGAAATAAATGGCCAAAGAAACAATGAGCTAACTGTTCTCAGAAAGCCAGATATATCTGATATATCCAGAATTTGATCATATCCCTGGCACACAGTAAAAGCTGTTTATTTGACAGGATTTGGCAGAAAGTTTGGCAGGAGAAGTATGGTGCTTTTTGATTATCACCTCTATTTATTAAGTTGATTACCTACATGGAACCATCTCAGGTTACCAGATGCTGACAATATAGTTGTGTCTATTTGCTAGAAGTGACACAGTGGGTGTTGTAGATACGGTGTTTTTACCCTCTTGATTAAACCAGAAGGAAGTCAAATCAGTATCTGCATCTGATTCTCATCTTGCAAGTACTTATTTTTGAAGACCTCACTACAAAGCCATGAAAAAGCCCATGATAAAAAAAATAAAATTACACCACCAAGACAAAAAAATTTAACAGGTGCCCTGCAAATTCAAATATCAGATACATATAAAACCACAGACAATAGTTTTGCAAAGCTAATCTAACCCTGTCCTCTCAACTCATAGAAATTTAATCGACTTCTGCAGCTGAGAATTTATTTCAAAAGGAAAGAATTCAAAATTGGTGCACGCGCGTGAAACTGTAAAGCGACGTTTAAAATGGAACCTCAGCTTGCCCCCAGCCTCCCCCCAGCTCAGATGCACAGATCCATACTTCCACAATGGCATCACTCAGGTGTTTCTGCTGACGGAACAGGATATTGGTGGCTCCCGCGACAAAGCCGCGGACGGTCACATCCGACAGGAGGTGATGCTGCTGCAGCGCCATGTACGGCAAACAGAGGTACCCCTGGAGCAAGAGACATTTAGAGAAACAACATTAAAAAAGAAATATCTGGATTCAGAGGTTTTCCTAATAAAAGCCAGCACATTTCACCCAGAATAAACCTTGGTAATATTACGGTTTCAGCCACAATTATCTGTTGTTTTGCTACATGACATTTGCAAAGCCACCGGATTCCACAGGAATTAAATTTTTTCAAAAGATTGTGTTGCCTTTCAATCTCAGGACTAAAAAATCCAAAGCAAAAGACGAGAATTAAATGTCTTTGTAAGGCAACAGAATAAGCAGTGTAAGAGCAATAATAAGCAACAATATTATATAAAATAATAAGCAACTGAGGCCTCGGGTCAGTTCAGAGTCAAGGAGTCAGTGGAGGCAAGGATTCATCTCTCCAGTTCTGAGGCACATCATGCAGGAAAGCTACAGACAGCTATCCACATTTTGTGGGTGGAGATTTCCAGGCACCAGAGATAGCAATCAATTTTTGATAAGCATATGCAAGCCTGCTTTAAGAAGGAGCAGGACAGAAAGCAACACACCATGCTTTTTAGCCGCTTCAGGGTTGTAAATTAATCTAGTATCCTACACTCCAATTTAAAAAAAAACCCAGAACACTTTGAAAAAGGCTTTGAGTTAGTGACTATAGGGATTATTAAGAGGCAGATGTAGGTAAATTTCTTTTTAAATGTAGGATGAACATACCCCTGCCATCTAATTCCAGCTGTTCAGCTGCAGAAAGCCCAAAGCAATTTATTCACTAGGGCTAATGGCACACTGGACAGAAACAAAGAGCACACACACTTTATCACCCAGGACGTGGTAACTGGAAACACATGTAAGAAAGGAGCATAACTACACCCTTTTGTTATATTAGACACAGGGATGGCCTTAGAGATGACAAGCACTTATCAGCTGAAAACAAACAGCCTGTGTCAAAGGAACAACAGTGCTTCGAAAAGAATCACAAACCTAAAATGGAAAGTCTTCAAAAAATACAGCTTAAGAAGCAGGAAAAGGAAGGTTTAATTACTGTGTCTAAAGTAGCAAAGTCTGGGAAATCTTTCACTATTTAAAGTATCAAATGTCAGTTTCCAAGTGCACATTTGTAAGTACAACAACTTTTATTTCCATGAACATGCCCCATTCTTTCTTAAAAGAGTGCAAATGAAATGACTATTAGATCCTACAGAACTGGTACTAAAGAAACAAGTGCCACAAGCTATTTTCCCTTATACTCAGGTGTACCTGGATAATGTATTATGCCACCTGGCAAAACCTCCAAATTCAAATTTGTCAGATTTATTAGTCTTTCCATGGCATGGCATGAAACAATACTGAGTTAAGAGCTCTAAAAGATATGTAAACTTTCCAGTGAGTGGTTAAAACTATAACTTTGAATCAGATTTTTCTGCTAACTCAGACATGTAAAGCCTATTCTGCTTTAATGACATTGGATGAACTCAAGTGCCTTTGTAGAACAGAAGGTAAACATGTAGAAACCATCAGCTTCCATAAAATTCTTTTGCATTTGATGACCTTAGCAACAAACAAAAGTTTGCACTTGGAGGTCCCCTTATAGATTATTTTATCCTTGCTTTCCATCTACTGTTTTCAAAGAACAAGACTAAATACAATTTCCAGGCTATAGTTAACATCAGACAGATCATAAGGACAAACACCAGATGCAGATCTTTGTTGAAACAGCATTTTTAATGGTGACATGAGGCAATACAGGGCAATGACATTTGAGCTGCTCACTTGGGCCCACACAGTGTACTATTTCCAATGAAAGCTACAGTGAGAAGCTTAAACACAACCATAAAATACAATATTCTGCAAGGAAATGCAAATAAACCCCTGCAAAGGAAGAAAAAACACTTTGAACATCACCAGCTTGTGGAAATAAATCTGAATCTTCTCTCTTCCTACTATGGGCATATGTTCACTTAAAAGTTTATTTTAAAAACAAAACAGTGAAAGGTACTACATAACTTCTTTTATTGATAGCAGTACCTTTAAAAGGGATGCATTTTACCTGGATTTTATGGGAAACTAGTCCTACTAACCAGCCCCATTTACCCGACCTATTGCTTGTTATCTGACTATGCCTATCAAAGTCATTAGAGATTCTGGAGTACCTGGAGCTCAGTTAGGTATCAGTGAAAGCTTAAAACTCAGCAGCTCAGCACCATGCACAGAGAAAGAGACATAGGCAAACAGAAAGAGTTATCATGGACTCTTGAGGGGAAAGGGTGAAATTTTATCTTATTTTTGTGTGTGCATGTGTATGTATATATGCATTCATATACCCATTTTGTGCATATATAAACATATACATTTAAAAATACACATATAGCTATAAATTAAAAGAGGAAAACATAGGCTTAGGTGTCAGCAAAGGTAGAGCTTTCAGAATCTTTGTTTAGATTAAGGTATCTAAAGGCTTCTGAAGTACTCTGATTTTGCCCTATATAATTACATCACTGATTCTTCAGAGTAAAAGTAGTTTCTGCTACATACAAATTACTAACCACAGTGGGGCTTTGCAGGTTATCACCATGTAAAATTGCAAAAAAATTGCAAATAGTATTAGAGTATGGATATGAAAGTGGAATGCAAATATGCATGGGCACATGGAGAACAGAATCTCAGGCCTTTCCACCTAAGAGAGACCATACTTCTATGTTTTGTAGCACCCTACTGTTCACCTGGAGTTCAGTAACCAAAATTATTAGCCACTTCTGAGAAAAAAAAAGTCTTTATGAGTTACCAGGCACCACAAAGAACACGCTTACCTTTGTAAAAATAGCCAGTGGCATCCCATACTGGTCCTCTTCCAAGCCAGACACCAGTCCCTGAACGAGCACCGTGTGCCCTGTGTTTGCCTGGGGCTGCACAGTGATGGGAAGACCTTCAGAACTCACTCCTTTGCTCCCAAGAGTTTCCACCTGTTCTGATGCTGGATTCCCACGTTCTCCTTCTTTCAAATTAGACTCCTCCAAACCGCTGGGGTCCAGGGTCTCCCAGTCACTTTCTGAGGATGCTGGAGAAGCACGGGAAGGAACTTTCAAGCGCTGCACGGTACCATTGGAGGACTGAGCTCCATTGCAAGTCTTCTCAGGCTGGGAGAAAGGCACATTTGCTTTTTGACCTTCCAGTGAATTACTTCCTGCCATCTTCCTGTCTCCCTTTCCCATCCCTAAGCTGGTGTTTGAAGCATCAGCAGCAGACACAGAAGCGGAGTCATCTAACCGTGGTGGATTTTCCTGTAAGCCAGCATCCTCTGATATGCTCTTTCTTGGTCTGTACTGTGAGCAGTCACTAAGACCATGTTCAATCATACCTGGAAAGTGACAGCACACACAAATATCAGCATCTCAACAGAAATTTAAGTGACTTCTGTAAGGGGGGGGGAAAAAAAGTGCTCTTGTGTACATAGAGGAAATAATGTATTTTAAACACTGCTTAGGGGAGAGAGAGGGGTGTGTTAAAAAAACAAACCCAAACCCCACACTTTCTCCTCTATAAAGAATCTGCCCTAACATTTTTGCTTTAAGAAGACTGGTTAGAAGCTAAGGATTAGCAAGGTTAAGGGTTATGTTTCTTTGAGTATTTGTTTTTCAAGAGCACATGTGGAAGGAAAAGCTTTTATTTTGGGGTTTTAAGGAACTCAACACAAATGTGTGACTTATTCAGAGGCCCCATCTATGCCACCCACAGGAAATACAGAAAATCCAGTGGCTCCAAGTTAGCACAAGAAATAACCCATAAAGTGCAAGTATTAAGTGTTCAGAGGTGTGTACATAGCACAAGGACATGCATACAAGTCACCCATTTTTCAGGCAACATAGCAATCTAACTTTATCATCACACGAGTTGATTTCAAAGTGACAGCACAACCAGTCTCAGTTATCACCAGAAAGCATATAAAAAGAAGTTCAAACTTCTCTTCTTACCAGGAAAGAGTGACAGGACAGTCATCAGAGCTCCCACCAATCTATTTACAGGAGAAATATAAAACAGCACCTGGTGGCAGGAGGGAGGGCAATGGGAGGAAGAGAGAATGCAAGAGAGGAAAGGGGAATTAGGGAGGGGAGAATGAGAAAAATAATGTTACACTTATGCATGACAAATGACACATGCAAACTATTCAAGGCACTGCTTTTTATGTTGCATTAGAAAGTCTGCTTACTAACAAAACTTCCTACAACAGTTCAAAGTAAATATTTAAATACATCTATGGAATCCTTGTATAATATTTGTAATATCTGGGGGTGTATATATATATACACACACACACACACATATATATACATACATATATATACATGTGTTTGTAGCACACTTGACATTTATTCAGATTTTTCTATCAGTTTTTAAGATTTTTTTCCCAAACTGATCCAGTTACTGAAGGACTGACAGAAAAAAAGCTTTTCCTGGCATGCTGCATAAATTCTTGCTCATTTGTAGCACATTAAATTCTCTGTTATAAATCAAAGAGGCCAAGTAATCTCCATTCCAGAACACTGACAAAAACCTATGCAAAAACATTTCTTTTACGGAGTTATATTAAGGATATGTAGATAAATGAAAAACAGGATAAATACTGCATGCATTTATTACAGTAATATTAATATGTAACAAAAAAGACTTTTTGGAAACAGAAGACATGACTGATACTAACTTTGGTAAAGCACTTAAGGCATAATATGGGAAAACAAAATCTCCTTAATTAAATCAGAGAAACTGGAATTAGTAAATTAGTTAGGAATTCAAAAGGGCTTGTCAAAGGCTAGCAAAAGCCAGACTAAATATTACTACAGGAATTTCTTCAAAATAGGCCTTCAGGGGAAAAGATAAAAAAAACCTAACAAAACCAAAACAACCCAAACCCAAAAAAAACCCACAAAAGTAAACTTGTTTAAAAATGCCATTTTTACATCCTTAATCAGCACAACACCAGTAAAAAAACGTACATGAGCATTACAAGGGATCAAGAATGCAAAGGAATATAGAATGCTCTGACTTTACATCTTTCCAGTCCAGTTGAATAGGTGCATGATGAAATTAAAAGTGCAAGTTTGTGGACTAAGTCTTAATAAGAGACTTCTGCTGTAAGAAAGACAATTTAGAAGAGACTGATGAATAAGACTCATGTCCCACTGGTTTTGCCAGTGTACAAGCTATTGAATTGATGGAACCAGGAGAAAGACCTACACAGCCTTTACACAGACCAAATGATGTTTCATGGTACCTCAGCTAAAAACAGGCTATGGATATTATCCTAAACATATTAAAAAGAAAAATTATACAAGGTAGGTGAATTCAAACTGCAACAACCACTGAAAAAGCATGATGGGAAGAACAAGCAGCTCATCTGTGGAAAGAATTTTGGCTGACTCCAATGGGAATAAAAATTCTAACTTTAAAGAAGCTGTTTTATAATGTATGTATGAAAAATGTATGATATAATAGCAATGAACTGCAACAGAAAGCCTATGATACTCCCACAGGTTTAGATTCTCAGACACCATGCATTCTTAGCCAAGCTTATTTTTAAGCCTACAGAAATAATTAAGCCTATAAAGAAGTACTTTGTTTTAAAGAAATCTATTCCAGTCTAGGTTTTTGTTTGGGTACGTCACTTACTTAAGGCAAATACTTTTCTATATTTATTTCATCAGCTCCCTCTGCCATCCTTCTGTCTACAAGGATGCACAGTTCCTTATCCCTCCCAACCCCACTACATGGCCCACAGCATCTACAGCAGCAAACTGGGTGGTCCTGGCAGCAGAAAGTGAAATGATCTGGAAGTACTCTTCCAGCCTAATAACAGCTGAGAGGTGAAAAAAATTCTTTTAGCCTGTGGAAAAACATCAACCAAATTGCTACAGATTAAAGGAAATTAGTCTGTGGCATTTTTCAGATCAAGGAAAATTGGCATTACTAGTGGCTTCTTGCATATTATATATAAGGTCTTTGAACATACAGATTCCCACAGTTGTTCTGAAACCATAACATCTGCCAGAAAACAGGCAGTGCCTGAAAACCAAAACTTTCTTTTGAAATTGCAAGTGTTGTCTTCCTCTCAGAGCTTAGGGAAAAACAGACACAAAGCAACCTGCAGGTTTGTTCCATAAGTATTCAGTTACTTTCAAAACAATTTTGTATGTTTGAGTAACATGAACACACTTGGGAAACCTTCTCTCTCCTCTCTTCCTGTGCGTTTGTGTCTCATGGTTTGAGCAGTTTCAGAAAAGAACTGTAGATCAGTGAAGTACTTTCTATATCCAAATGCTGATCTGGTGACTCCTACTGTCCCATAATTGTATTTTCTCAAGCATACCTTTTGCATAGCCTTTAATATACCCATCTTCAGCATATACCTCTTTAAGGCAGAAACTGCATTTATTCTCATCAACAAACACTGAGAACTGTCAAGGTATATCTGATTTACAGAATTAAGTGATAACTCCTTAAGCTTTGGAGAAGCTGCTACATCTATTTTGAAACAGAACAGCTTATTTACTGCCTCACAAAAGATATCTAGGTCTCAGATACAGACTTAAAAAACCACCACAACTCTTTTGATAACTTATAGATTAAATCCTACTGACTTTCCAGCTGCAGCTAACAGGAAATTCTAACATGCCTTCTCAGCACTCTGAAGAAGCTGGGTTTTAACACAGCAGGTTCACTGAAGAAAAAATAGCATTTGGGAAACTGAAACAAAACTTTAAACAACATTTTTAAACAACCCAAAACTAAATCCCTGCATAAATGTGTCTGGCAGCTGATACACAGTCATTTCACTCAAAGTTCTAGTTCTAGGGCATTAATATGAACACAGAAGCAAACAAATGTCTCAGTTTCACATCTGCTTTCACATTTTGCATATTACACTTAAATTACTAAAATAGCATTGCTTCTCAGGCCATCAGATAGCCCAAAGCAAGAACTGAGCCTAGAATTCAGCAGTTAGTACCAACTGATAATCTGAGTTCAGCCTGACCTAACAGATGCAGCTCTCTTCATTGCCTCCTGCAGGTGCCCATGCAATTCAGATGTGAAGGACACTTCCAGCACTTGTTTCCTTTGATCTGTCTATTTAAAGCCTGAAGCAGAAGTTCTACTTACTGAACCTCTGTAAATCTGTATGTGCCCTTTCAGGTACCCACATTTCCTATCAGTTCCTCCACACAGGTACCTATCTGCCTGATATGCATCCTGTCCTATGTTTTACAGTAGGTTGTTTCTCTGGTTGCACTTCATCACGTTTCACTTACTCTGGCTGGGATAGCAACTAAAGAAGCAAAGTGAGGACAGAAGTGGACACAGATTTATAGGTCAACACACAGCAGTTTCTTTTAGCCTAATAACCCAATTTATATATTGACACAAATTGATATGAATTCAGATGCTTCTGTTTTATGCATGATAAAAACTTAACAGTTGCATTTCTATTTTAAACTACCTGCCTCAGCTTATAAAACATTACCTTTTTCTCTAGAAGAATCAATTTAAAAAGGATCAAGACCTGAAAAAAACACAAAAAGAAAAAATATGGTGAACCAGTTCCATTTTTCAAAAACACTGTGCAAGTATAATCTCTTGTTCAAGGTTTTATGTTAATCACTGCATAACTATCAAATGGCCAAATGCATTTGACCAGTGAAAAACAGTGGTCTAACATCCTTTCTCCACCTGAGTACACATTTAAAAATAGCATGAGATGCAAAAAAAAAAAAAAACCCACCAAAAAAACAACCAAAACCTCCACAAACAAGAGCTGTGTAATTTGAATCATATGTAGCTTAGCAGAAAGAACATGTTGTGCAATTCCAGAATTTTAAAAAACAGTAAACTGCATAAACATAAGAGTTTCTCCACAGAATTACTGAAAAAAATTCCAGCAAAATTACAAGAATAGTATTCACCTCACCTAATTTTAGGCACCTAGAGAAGAAGCACTAGATCAGAAGTGGCTGTCCAGATTCTGTACGCTCAAGGAAAAACACAGATGCTTCTGGGGTATGACTGGCAGACATCTGGAGTTAAACAAACATGAATCCTACCCAAAAATCTACTGAGCAGGTGCAAATGCACCATGAAATTCAGATTCTTAAAGTTGTTTCTTTGATGCATCTCAGTTAATAAAAGACTCTAAGTGCTATTTGTACTTTACCTAGAAGATACACACTCAATTTCAACAGAAATAAGGAAAAGAAGGGGACATCCAAGTCCCCTCAGGTTCTATGATGACAGAAGCTACAAAATTTACAAAACACGGGGAAAATGCTCCAAGATGTGTCTTTACAGACTTTAGCAATAGTCTTTTATCACATTCATCGAATGAGAAACAGGAAATAGAAACAAGATCACAAATGAGATAGAATTTGCACTTTGGGACAGGACTGAAAAAATGTCACACAAACCTAGAAATCCCCAAGGGTCCTTCAGACTAACAAAACTCCTTAGTCTGGAATGTGCTTTCACTGAAGTTATGCAGGTGGAATTGGAGGGAAAAAGCAGGAGGCTGCAAGCAGCAGTACTTAGGAAACAATCTTCTTACTCCTAGCTCAGGTATGTCAAGATATGTTTATTTTTCTGATCCTCACAAAGCATTTTACTCCACAAAATAGTGCTGTTCTTTCTATACCTAGTGGAAAATGCCTACCTTGTGTCTAAAATGGAGAACAAGATCCCGAGGAGACAGACCTGAGACATCAAAAAGAGAGCAATTATTACAGTTCAACAGCTCATAGGAATACAAACTTACTTCTTGTCACCATTTCTCAGCAAGAGGGAGATACCCATTATGGATTCTGTGTGAACCTGGTTATTTCAATACAAGAATTCAATAATTCATACAACATCTTTTTTTTTTTTTTTTCAGCAGGAGCAAGAATTCATCAACAACAGAGATAATAACAACATGAAAAGTTGTGCCCTGAGTTAACTCCTGTTGGCTGCCACACAGCATGAGGGAAACGCTGAAGTAAATACTAAACTGTGCATTCAGAAAACACAGGGAAGAGTCAGAAGTGGGTGGTGAGATATCCTAAATAACAAGCAGATGTAAGATTGAATAATTTGATGGTGTGGGATGCTCAATCTAAAAACTAAGAAGGTATTGTTTACCAAAAGCAGATAAACAGCTGCTAGTCAGACTGTTAGGTCAAGGCTTTCAACCTGCAACTAACTCCTGTTATGAAAGCAACAATACATTTTACATTTATTTAAATCCATTAATAAAGAAATGAAGACCTCTGGTGCTGATTCTATTAATGCACATAAACAAATTAGCTCAGGAGAGGCATGTGTTGTTTAGTGTAACATCATCTCTGCTGCTTTGTGAAAAACAAGTCACTTACCAAGATAAACTTGTGACCCTTCTAAGGAGGTATTGCCCAAAGAACTATTCATATGATCATAAAGTTCCTGTAAAAGTCAGAACAAAGACAAAAAAAAAAAAAAAAAAAAAAAAAAAAAAAACCAGAGGGTGTTAATGGCACATGGTCCCACAAACCCCAGAATAAATAAAATTCACTTATTCAAGGATTTTAATGGCTTATTCCAGAAAGAAAGCAAAACTTTACTCATGGAATCAACAAAGAAACAGGCTGACAATCACACTCATATCTCATTACAAATCAGAAAGTTGAATCTCTGTCAGAATAGGGTAGTACATTTAGTTCATGTTAAAGTGTTACAGGAGCTGAATAACTGAATGACTTATGCAAAATGAATACTTGAGCACTGAAGTTTGTGGCCATACACTGAAAGCTGTTCTGTGTGGATTTTACTGCAAAGTTACCTTTAGAATTGAAATTTGTGAGAAGTCTTTTTCTTCAAAATATGCATGTGTGATGAGTTGCAGCTTTGCCTGAAGTAACCCATACAAAGGCTTGGAAGAAAAACAAACACAAAAGCAAGTGAATAAAACTATTCAGTCACTCATTTTGAAGTTTAATCTTCTTTCATGCTTATCTTGCAATACTGACACTTTAGTATACATGGAGCTCATGGATGAGCAGTCCTCAGTGGCTAACTCCCAGCATCTTTCTCCTGTGCTCATTTTAAATGATGATAATTTCATTTTCTTTCCATTTGCATGTAACCATACTCTCACTGGACGTCTTTCTGGAAATGTAGTTTCCTGCTTTAACACTGCTCATGAAGCTCCAGTAATATTTCTTTCTTCAGCTTTAAGCACTAAAAGAATTTCTTTTCCCTGCCTGGTGACCAGCAGCTTTTGCTGAATAGGTAGAAATAAACAATATCTCTTCAAAACAAGAATATGCTGCATGTGTGGCTATCAGAAAACCTCCATCACAGCTGAAGGTAGTAGCCACTCTCTTCAGCTACTATGCTAGATGATCTCTGAAGCCCCTTCCAATCCTACCCACTCTATGATTATACTAGCCAAGCTCCTCAATTCTGCCACATGAAATTGAGTTAGTAGCATTCAAGAAGGAGCAAAACTACAAATAGGTATCCTCATCCATGGCAACAGGCAGACACTTTTCCAATTACAAGCAGATACCACAATTCAGGGCAGCTTACTCAAATGCCAAGCCTTCAAACTCAATTTTACTTCAGTATTTTGTTACTCTGCAATAACTAAGACAGATGTTTGAAGCCAAATGTTCCAAATAAGAATATGGAAGAACATGGTTAAGGTTACCTGAAAGTGTTTTGGGAGGTAAACAAACATTCTTACCAGCTGACTGAGAACACAGACACTTTTCTGTACAGTTTCTCGGGTGATGTCCGCTTGCCGTACTTTTAATGCCTAAGAAATAGAAGTATCACAGTATTTTTACCCAAACACAATTTCAAAAAGAATTCTTTCCCAAGTCTAGTTGCCACACACTACCCCCCTATTTAAACAAAATCCTAAAACTGGCTATCTTCAATGGTAGAATATCCGTTTTCAGACGGGACAGGCTGCGAAGGAGAGGAATGGGTGTCATTCCCTGTGTTAAGGAATGGCTGGATTGTGAAGAACTGCCTCTGAGAAACAGCCACAAACAGGTTGAGAGCTTGTGGGTAAAAATCAAGGACAGCACTGACAAAGGACACCTGGCTGGGGCCTGCTCCAAGCTGCCTGATCAGGGGGAGCCTGATGACAAGGCCTTGCTGCTTCAGCTGCAGGAAGCATCATGCTCACAAGCTCTCGTCCTAATGGAGGGATTCAACCATGTGGATGTTGGCTAGGAAAGCAATGAGACTGTGGATGCCCCATCCCTGGCAGCTTTCAAGACTAAGCTGGATGGGCCTTTGAGAAACCTGGTCTAGTGGGTAGCACCCTGCCCATGGCAGGGAGTTGGAACTAGATCATCTTTAAGGTCCCTTCCAACCCAAACCATTCTATGAAAATTCTATGATTCTACCTAGTAAAAAGGGTCATAACACTGCCAGGTCAGAGCTGTATTCTCATCTCATTGTGTCCAGCAAAGATCCAAACACAGCTGTGATGATTGGCAAAGAACTGTTTAAAAGACACTGGTGTGAGAAAAAGGCAACAGCCTGAAATGGCATTTTAACTCAGGGGAATGTACGGGAGAGAAACCACAACATGTCACTTGCTCTACTCTAACATCAGCTCTGAAAATCGACCAGATTAAAAAGTCTCTGCCTAGAAATTATTTGTTTCATATCCAAGCACCTTTTTCAAGCCACTCACAAAATAAAAGCTAATCCACAAAACAAGCTACATTCTCAGCCAGAACAAATGGTCCCAGCACTTACCAAAAAAACTAGAAATGGTGAGGGGAGAACACAGACAAATTATTCACTTAACTGTACAAAACAGAAAATGTATGGACCGCAGCCCACACATCAAAAAGGACAGATGGAGAGAGTGCTAGAGCTGTCATATGAAACAGATTGGGTTTTATTCTAGTTGTTTCAAAGAGTTCATTTTAAACATCTATTTATTTTCTTAATTGGTTACTAAAAAGCATAAACTGGAATCAAGAGCACAATAAAGCCAAGTTATTGCACAGTTAAATACAGCAAGGCTCTAAATCACAGAATACAGTGAAGGCTGGTGCAAAAATGAGTCAGTGAAAACCAACATGGAATTTAGTTCAAAAGAAATGGAATTAAAAACGGCATGTGTAAAATTTCTCCTAGAGCAAGACCAGGAACTTGAAATATAATCAAGATGTAATTAACAGAGAAACAGAGTATACAAACGAGTCATATATTCAGAGGGTGTAAATTAAAACTCAAACCCACATGACATTCCGGATTCTTGGCAATTCACTGAAAAAAGAAGTAATTTTAGAAGAAATTTGTAATAACTTCTCAATTTTAAGTGCACAGATCATACTACCATGACTATTTTTGTAAACAGGATGATTTTAGTAGATCGAGTACTTAATTTCCTCAGTGTGATCAGGTGCATACTGTGGTGCTCCTCAATTTTTCAGCTTTACTGCTAAAGTTTGGTATTGATAAGTAGCTACCATGAATGGGAAGATTCCAGTCTATTCTGCAAGAGCACTTTTGGCAAAGAAATTAGGTGAGGAGAAACATCCCTACACTTGCATGGTTAGATCCCAGGAAGTACTCAAATTCTCTGTGGGGAGAAGTGTCAACTTTTTCAACCCAAAAAGCCTACTTCTTGGAAAGTTAACTTTTCCACCTGACAGACTGTCAATTGAATTTTTGCTTCTTCGTGCTGATGGCTGAATTGGTTCTCAAGAAACAAAATGTATTTTTCACTTGCCTCAAACATTTCAAAAGATCACAATACACCTCCTGATGTACAGGAAAGAATAATTCTCAGGTTCTGAGGCTACATACTCCAGAATTCATTGTCACAGACTTTTAATGTAAAACAGTCGTGTAGGTTTTGCCTGTTGGTATAACACAAGCCACTGAATTTTAGGTCTGTTAATGCACCAAGACTATTATTTCATGAATATAATTAATTCACAACTTGAGAAGTTACCTTTGCTTCAATCTGCCGATAGCAAGAGACACCGTACACTGTGGTTCGATCCCCACATCTCGGCGGCAGATGGAAAAACACGGTATCTAGAAAAAAAGATGAGACTATTTCATAAGTCACTAACAAGAGTTCACTGTATTTATCCTCAGCATCACTTATTTATAAAAGGTTTACTGCTGAAAGTATTGGCACACACTTATTTTCTACAATAAAAAACAAAAAAAGACAGAAAAAGGAAAAAGTCACCTATAAAGTTATGTCTGGACCCAAATTAATGTTCACATTGCAAGATAATTCGTGGAAGAAGCTCCAGCTGTGCAGGAAGCTTCACATTTAGCCAGACCAAGCCAAAATACTTTTCAGAAGCAGCTATAGACAGCAGAGAAGCACCACTGAAACACTGAAAGCCACTGCAACTACAGGCATGCTGCTTTCCCAATTCAGCACAAAGGAGCAAAGGCAAGGCACTGTGAGTCAGTGTGCACATCTGGGAACGTGATGCCATTAAGAAGGCAGACACAATCAAGAAAGGAAAAAAAACCCCCAACACCAAGGAGGATATACACAGTTGAAGGGTCAGAGTAGCTGCTACCACTGCCAAGGTAGATACCCACACCACCACCAGCACTATGCCAACAAAAACAATTTGTGAAACCTAGTCTTACAGAAAATACTCTCTCTGTATGTATTTTGCAAATGCAAAATGAAAATTAAAAGTATCTATAATATAGGAGAAGAGAAAGACTTTTATGACTTGAGATACACCTACACACACCCACACACCCAGGCTACTACTGCAAAAGAGTTGCTAAATCCCAAGTAAAGGAAAACAATTGTCCTCTCCTTTCAAAAGATCTTTTTTTTAACCAACCATTAATTTTTTGTTTGCTTCATAATAAGAAAGTGAACAGGAGAGGCTATCCCATATGCATTATGAGAAAAAGAGAGGGGGACTTTTTTATAAAAAACCTTGCTCTCTTGATCAAGTTTGTATTCTGGAGATCACCTAGTGTTTTAGAAAGCCTGTAAGATGATTTCCCGTAAAAACTCATCTTCTTTGCACAAATGCAACTATCTGCAGGAATTAGTTTAAAACTTGAAAACCAGATATCTAATAAAGTTACAGTAAATGAAATTCAATTTTTATCAGAAAATCCATTTGCCTGATTCAAGTTTGTGTGCATTCTTGCCTACAAAACACAAGGATATGTATTTCCACTTCGCTGCCAATGTTTTTTTTTTCTTTACCAGAAAATAAACATTTATATTCTTTTAGTACAGCAATAAAAACACTCAAAGTTGAGTATTAACTGGAATGGTACTGAGACAAGAGAGAGCAGGGAAATGCAGCTGTATGTGATTTTCCTAGCTTTGAATGTAGCCTACTTCTTGTAATGTATTTAGCAGTGCAGAAATTCAGCAAAAATCGTGACCCAGAGCAGAGACAGAGACACTCTTAGTGCTGCTAGGAAAGGGATTATTTTGATAAACTTTCTTTGTTTTCAAATGAGATCTTTGAAAGCTGGACAAGAAGAAAGCTAAGTATATCAAGATTAAAAGAAAAATTAAAAGTAGTATTAAAGGCTTTCTGTGAATTTGCTTCCTTGACTTCCTTGTTGTCTGATCTGCAGAAAAAAAAGGTGAAACAACTGGACACAAATATAAATATCAGGAATGAACAGAACTGCTAATAAAGGAATAAATGCAATATTAAAAAAAAAAGTGCAGTGACCTTGCTGGTGACTGTATGGCAAACGGATATTTCTATCTTTATTCTGCCAACAAATACAACTTTAAAGCTCACACTATTATACTGACATGGTTTTCCATGACTTGTAGATCATTTTAAGAATCTCTTAATTACTGGAGGAGAGTTTTTTCACCTTTCAAAGGACTTCTGAAAAGCCAGCAGCTTTGCTTTGTGCTAGAACTATGCAAAATTGATTCAGAACCCTAAAGTTTTTATTGACGTTGGAATTCTTGATACAGAAAGTACACCTTTATGATCTACTTTCACCTAAACTCTGAAGGAACATATCCATGACAATGCATTTTTCAACTTAAACAAAAAGTGCAGGAAGTCTAATAGTAATAAGAATCATTGGTCAGCTGTTCAGCTATCTGTTTTTTTCTTGGGATTGCAGTAGAAGTACACACAACTTTTCTCTCTCATTTCTTACCTTCCTGATAGTTGTGAGCGCCATCCGGTAAGGCAAGAAATGGCAAGTACTTCCATTCCTCTGGTAAACTGTGGCTGTCATGTCCTTCTCCAGGTTTTAGGGGAGGATAGGAAAATTCAACCTAAACAAACAAATGAAAACAAAAGGGAGAAAAAGAGAGAATACATTACAGTTACCAAACAAGCAGGCTTCAGTGATTCAGCCTAGCACTTTTTTCCTACCAATGTAGTAGAAAAAAAGTGTTTTTCTTCCAACTAGCATTCCTTGTCTTCTTCCTTCAATGCACTCACAGACTGACTTGTGTGCTTTAACTGACAGGCCCTGGGCAGATTTGGCTTCTACAGCCTAATTCTTTTTCCTTGAGAGAAATGAAAAAGATCTTCAAGCAAAAAACAGCACCCAAGAGCTGAATACCTCCATCCCTGTGTGCTCAGAGCCAGCAGCACATTGCCACACCTGCAACATCAGAAGGGGTCATTGCTGGGGCATACATATCCTGAAATCAGATTTGGCTTCTGAGCCCTTCAAGCGCTCGTGGCTGGGTAATGCTAACACATGGAGGCCTCTGTTTTACCCTGCAAGATGTTGAATCATCTCAGAAACTAAACTAACAGCAAAACACTGGTTTATACATTTTTATGTCCCTGACTGCAACATGTTCTACGCAATGGCCCAAAGTATCTCCTTTTCCTTTCACTAAGAAATCCTGCTTTTCAATTTTGCCAGTCATTTACCCCTTTTTCCTAGAAATAGGGACAACCTTTCCATTCCTTGCACTGCACTACATGTCTACCACAGATCCCCACAATCAGCATCATTACAATGCAATCATCTTTTCTGATGGAGACCCCTCTGGGTTTCCAGCCACTTCCCCCAACTCTTTTCCAGATGGCATTTCTTAATTTACTGAGAAAAATCTAAACACAAATTTTTCAGAAAAAGAAACTGTTTACTGATACTGCAACTTGTCTCCAAGGATATTTAGTTAGTGAGCATAACTAGTGAGCTGAAAAATGTATGTACACATAGAAAATAAAAAGCATGATAAGGAAAGCATACAGATAATCTTAGCATTTGATGAATACTGAAATAAAATAGTAACAACAAAAGAAAAAAAAACTGTGAAAGATGAGAGTACCAAGGAAAAGTGAAATTCTTCACTTTAACACACGATGTCACTGTCTACAACTGTTGCCAACTTGAGAAAAAGGCATAAAGGACAAGGAAACACCATGAGCAATAAGCCTCGCTACCTGCTGTATCAATTTCAAGTTTTCTTATTCCTAGTTATGGTGGGTTGACCCTGGATGGACACCAGGAGCCAACCAGGGCTGCTCTATCACTTCCCTCCTCACCTGGGTAAAGGAGAGAAAAATACAATGAAAGGCTCAAGGATCAAGGTAAGGGCAGGGAGGGATTGCTGCCCAGTTACTGTCGTGGGCAAAGCAGACTTGACTTGGGGAAATTAACTTTACACCAATAAAAGAGAGTAAGATAACAAGAAGTTAACCCAAATCTTGAAAACACTTTCTCCCCACCCTGGGGTGGGTTAATTCCTTCCTTATACCTTAACTTTAGACCCAATTCTCTACCTCCTCCCCCAGCAATGCTGAGGGATGGGAATGGTTTGTGGTTAGCTCATCACACATTGTCTCTCCCTCCTCAAAGGGAGGACTCCTTCCCCTACTCCAGCCTGGGGACCCTCCCCCAGCTCCATAACTTCTCCAACATGAGTCTTTCCCACACGCTGCAGCTCTTCATGAACTGCTCCAGTGTGGGTCCCTTCCACAGAGTGCAGTCCTTCCGAAACAGATGTGACCCCTGTGGGATCACAAGCCCTGCCAGGAGACTGCTCCAGCACAGGCAGACTTGCATCAATTGCAGTTAGGAATCCTTTATATGGAAAGAAACCATTATTTCAAAAATAAAGTATTATAAAAATATTGAGCAGCCTTAAATAAATGGCTAAAACCTCACAGTTCTTGAAATATGATGAAACTGAGCAGTGCACATGGATAAAGGTGGTAATAATGGGGTAAACAGAATCTCAGGTCCCCAGCCTCCCTCAGGCTTCCACCTGCTCTGGCATGGGGGTGTCTACAGGAGGATCTCTGCTCCACCACGGACTTCCATGGGCTGCAGGGGGACAGCCTTGTCTCACTGTGGTCTTCACAACAGGCTGCAGGGCAATCTCTGCTCCAGTGCTTGGAGCATCTCCAGCCCTTCCTTCTTCACTGGCCTTGGTGTCTGCAGGGCTGTTTCTCTCACATACTCTCACTCCTCTCTTCTCTGGCTGCAATTTGCTTCTTTGCAATTACTTTCCTTCTTAAATCCATGGTCCCAGAGGTCCTACCACCACCCGATGGGCATTGACCAGCCCTGGGTCTGTCCTGGAGCCAGCTGGCATTGGCTCTGTCAGACATGGGGGAAGCTTCTGGCAGCCTCTCTGAGAAGCCACTATTGTAATCCCCTGTAACTATTAAGAATCCATAAAGTCCTTTAAACAAAACATGCCACTAAGCAAAAAAGAGCATCTGACCTCCAAATGACAGACAAACACTGGAATTAGCATCCATACAAGTAGCAGAGGAACTGTCTGCCATTTAGTACACACATCCTGAGAATTCCCTGCTATGCTTTTCAAGTCACAGATAAGAAAATTGAAATGGTAGAAGTTTCACATAAATGTCTGCAATATCATACCTTTTGCTGCTGTTCAGATTCAAACTGGCTGGCTGAAAACACTGTTTACAGAATTATTACTGGAAGCCTGCAGGAGTAACTTAGCAATAAATACAGCCCAGTTCCTAAGTTTAAAGTAGAGATAGTCAAGGAGCATCTACACTTAGGTCCTGACTCAGGTATTTTATTTCAGTGCACAGCCAACAGAGAGGGATTCAGATTCACCCTCTGAAGGAGCTTCTTTCTACCAAATACAGAAGAAACCCTGAGTTCCTTAGATTCCAGTAAATACCTTCAAAGCATCATTTCTGACTGGGAAATGAGGGATTTAAGACATCATTGCTTCCAAGCACCTTCAGAATTACAACTGTAATTTGTACTCCAGCCAAATAACGAATTAGGAGACAAATTTAAAGGAAAGAAGGGTAAAATGAGTCAAGATACATGAAAAACACGTATTCACTAAGGAACACTCCTTTTTAAAGTCCAGAATAAAGCCAAGAAACCTGGCTCCTGTGTTCTTTTTACAGTGTGAAACTTGCTGAAGAACTACTTTGTTCTAGCTCACAATGTGCTATCAACGCCTCAGCTGCTATCAGATAATCCCAGCAACAGGGATTTCTGCAGGCTGTCTCTTCCAATTTCAGTAAATGAAACAGGCATTAATGACACTGATGATCATCTTGTTTTCTATTAGTCATTTTCTTTCAAAAATCCGTTTTAATATTCTGTGTGCATGTGTGTCTATAAGAGAGAAGATGACAAAACTCAGATAAATCAAAAATAAAATGCTTAGGTGGCCTTAATCTATTTTACAGATATACTTTATGATAAAATTGGTTTACATCATGACATACTATTATTCCTCCTCCTCCCCGAGAGGATCCATTTAGGAAGTATCCTGGTTTCTAAGGAGGAATCACATTCATGTAGTTTAATAGAATTGCTGCTGGTCAAAGTACCAAAAGGGTGGAAGTAACAAAGAAACAAGAAAAAGGACAATCCAACAGCATGAAGAGCATGCAATGCCCTGGATGACTTCCTTCCATTCCTCCTCCGGTGTAGCAGCTCCCAGTGATGAGAAAGTTTGCCTTCTTGATATTAAATAAGCAGTCACTACAGGTGGAATTCATGTCAAAAAGCAGGATCTCTGAGGCAGTTTTCCTAAGCATTCTGCATAGTCAGAGAAAACAGACACCTGCAGAGGATGATTCATCTGATCTGTTTCTTTTGACCAGCTCTGAAAAGAGCTAGCTCTAAGCCTAACTTGCAGATGACTGACTCAATGCAGATGAAACTCACCCTAACTGTTCCCCACCCTCTAGACGTTCTGCTTGATTTCTCCAGCTTAATTTGCAGACTTGCATCAATTGCAGTTAGGAATCCTTTATATGGAAAGAAACCATTATTTCAAAAATAAAGTATTATAAAAATATTGAGCAGCCTTAAATAAATGGCTAAAACCTCACAGTTCTTGAAAATGATGAAACTGAGCAGCGCACATGGATAAAGGTGGTAATAGTGGGGTAAACAGTATCTCAGTTCTATCATTTCTGAGTTTTCAAACAACTGGAGTCTCAGCAAAAACCTCTTCCCAGCCTGCATGTGCAAACTACAGTGTTGTGCTCCTAGGGAGGGCAACTTAAAAAGTTGGTTTTTTTATCATTTTCCACCTTAAAACCCAAACAAACCACAAAAGGGGGAAGATCTGGGGCTACTGAAGAGACCTGTCTCCCATCTTTTCATCCTCTTCACTGAATGAAGAAAGAGGAGCTCATTTTTAATTTAAATATAATGACTTTTTATGTAAATCCATCCATGTACGTTTGTGCATGCATAAACATGTACTTAAATATCCCTGTATGTCATTAATATATGTATCATTACAAAAATGCCCACAAATATGAGAAATAAAATCTTTTCATAAAGCCCAGTAGTCAACAGGAAAACAAAATAATCACGTTTTCAGAGCTGACTACCAGAGAAAATTTTACAGGTTTGTGTCTCCTCAGTTGAATTAAAAAAGACTCCTAACAAAATGAAATTAAAATTCAAAGGTGAACTCCTGAGAGACTTCAAAATATACTACATAAAAAATGAATTAGTATTTCCATGCATTTCTTACTCTTTCAAATGTCAGGGATCTTCATTCCAGCTGGAAATACTGCTCACACCTGTCAAGGGGTTTTGATGGCAATGCTTTTTGCCTGTTCAGACTGTCATGTTCTGTAAGCAGATAGGTCCTGATGGATTTCAGAATTAAAAACAATACAGGATATTGTCTTGAGATTTAGGGGAGAAATTAATAACCGTCCTCTTCACTACACAAAATACTTCAACTCTTGTGAATTACCAAGTTAAAATACATTTTTAAAAAACTACTTAAAAAGAAGTACAACTGAATTTCTGGAACTAACATTTTTGATTTTTCTGAGATTCTACAGCATTAACTAACCTTTAATATGCAGTTTGTATTGAATCTAACAGTTTGGATATAAAGCACCAATGAACACACAATTCTAGTTGTGGGGGGGGGTTAAAAATTCAGGTAATCTGGTTTTGTTCCTTGTCTTTAAAGGCACTTCCTAGCCATAATAAATTTACTACCCATTCATTAAGTCACCGTAAGAAAACATAAGAGCAGGCCAGCAAAAATGCATTTCAGTTCCTACATCTAAGAATTAACATGATAGTTTTTCTTTAAGAAAAATGCATGGATAGTATCTTCTACTAAATTAAAAGTACGCAATCAGAAGAGAGGTTAAAAAAGGATAGTGATAAAAGAGGGATTTCCAAATATATGTGCATGTCCACCTAAACTGTCACACTAGAACATTAGACAGGTAGTTGGCATTAATTTTACACTCAGGTAAGGTTGTTCTTATCTGTGAAAAGTGCTTAATTGTTAATCAAAGTAAGATCCTCAGTGAACACCAAAGAGTGATAATTTAAAATGTGCTGGCAAGTCAGTATAACCTTCCCATCCTTCCCACTTCATCTACTACCACGTCTGAATTACAGTCACAATATAAGCTCTCCTCTTCAGTGTAACAGGTATTTTGGAAGATTTCTCTTCAGATTAGATATGAAAAAACAATCTGGACCCGAGTTAAGTTTTTGCATTGGTACAATGGAGAAATTATTTAATCTCAAAAAAATCTGAAATATTTAGAATGAGTATTATGTTAAAGGCTAAGGATGCTTTCAGTAAGTTACAGAATCTAATTTACAGGAAGCAAATCCTAAACAATTGCTTTGATGATCTCTCCCACTGCTTCTACTGCAACAAATAGGCATGATAATAGCTTGAAATGAAGAAAAGGAGATCAGCAAAACCCACTAATTACATTTCTATTTAGAAAATCTTTTCCCTTCATAAATCACTACAACACAGATCATTTCAAGGATACCAACCCTTCCTCTCTAAGAAAGAAAGGCAGAAATATGCTAAATAGAGCATAACTCTAAGCAGCAGCAATCAAAAAAAAAACCCAGCAGAGGAGAATTAAACCTAAAACTTGATACCTTGTTACAAATAAGTCAGTATTTATTGTTCACTCGAAGTAGGGATTTCTAAAGTCAGTTTTCCTGATTTATTAATCCTAGCATAGCCAGACCTAGAGAAGACCAGCACACCAATGACCTTACTTGAATCACCATAACAACTGCAGCACACAGCCAAATGAAAATCTAAGAGCATTGTTTGTCTTTCAGCACTAAGAACAATTTATTATTGAAATAACAACTGAATGTAAATGACAAACTTTCTCCATTTTTGCATGGCAGAACCATGGATCTGCAAGCTGAAGAGCCCACACACACAACAATAATGCCTAGGCAGTAATATAATGACCTCTAACAGGAGAGTTTTAAAGATATGTTATGCATTTATACAAATATGAATATTTGTAATGACTATGTATAAAAATATGTATAAATGCATACAAAAATATATATGAAGAATACATATGATACATACTTATATAATTATATTTTAAAATATACTATAGTCACAAATAGCAACAGCAAAATAAATCCCTGTATTACAAGGAGGCAGAGCATAGCTGCTTCTATCCTTTCAGCTCCTGAAACTGGTACTTCCTCATATTCCCATATTGCTAGAGCCATAGAGTGGCCACTTACACAAGTTCTAAGGCACAGTTTGTATGCACAGTATCACCATTCAAGTTTGCTTCAAAAACTCTTTAATGTTAATAAAGTTTTGACTCTTACTGAGGCCCTTAAAAGATAAAATAACCTGGAACACCAAGATATTTGTTTTCAAAGTCATGCTAGCGTGCATTCTAGACACTCTTTCCAATTATTTAACACTTAATTTTTATAGTTATAGAGTTCAAGCCCTACATAACTCCTGTGCTTTGGAACTTTGGTTCTTATCAGTCTCTTTGAAGAAAGTAAACAACAAAAGAAACCCCCAGGCTCCCCCCAGAAAAGGAACTTAATACTTCTACAACCATTCCAGCCAAGGGGACTTGCTAGGGAATTCCATGCCATCAAGGTAAGATTTGTACTATTACAGAAAGCAAGTTAGAATTCATATAGGAAGAATTCTGGCAAGACAGAGCAGCTGCCCTGATAGAACAAGCGAGGGCACCCTAATCTCTGCCCCTAACAGAGATGTCTGTCCAACACTGCAGCCAGTGGAGACTGGCATCAGCAGCAGCCAATTATTCACCCCCAGATCAGCTCTTAATGCCCATCCCAGTGTCCATGGGCTCTTAACGAGCACACCCAGCTATAAGGACTGTGGCATTTCCCCTCTCCAGAGACAGCACGCAGACCCCACACCTGCCACTCAGCCTTTCCCCAGCTCTGCTCCATGCCCTGGTTCCCAATAGGAAGGAGCTGGCAACAGGTTGACAAATGATACACTGAATCCACCTTTCTCTGGGAAAACGGAGGACCAGGACAGCAGGCACGCCTCCAAGCACTTTTACTCATCGAGCTCAAAATAGCCATTGTGTGTCATTCATCCAGCATCTACTGCTGAACCAATGCAGTCCAAGCAGCCACCACTCTTATGAGCCAGCAAGCATTCAGGCTCTTTGCCTCGGGACATCTGATGGGTCCAGAATTGCTCTTAGTGAATTTGCCCCTTCCTTACAAGTTCTAACATCAGAATTACTCCTGAGAGACAGCAAATCTGGCTCCTGACTAGGTATGAGGCTGAGAAGCTGCAAAAACTCAGTAAGATGATGAAGTACAGAACACACTCTGCTCTCAGAAACCCCAAGGAAGCCAGCAAGCAGCCCCATGTCCTGCCCTCCAGCATGCTGGGGCAGGCAACAAGGAACTTCCTTTCACATCCTGTGCCCACAGCTTTCTTTGCAGTTAGAAACAGCAAGAAACAGCATGCTGCCTAAGTGTATTAATTCAGCACCTCATACAAGCTAGGAGATGGATTACCAAAAAAAGCACGGATCACCAAGTACGGCAATATTAGGACGGGGAACACAAAGTTGAGTCTTGCAAGTTCCAATTTACTCCAGCTGGAGTGACCTCTGTTCAGTGATTTTACAGCTTTGAACCTCCCTCTATTCTATACGTATGTAAATTACATTGCCACCTACAAGTGCCAAAAGCCCAAGTCATTATTTGAAAACTTTCTGAAACAGATAAATGACAGGTGCGACAGAAGCACAGAAATACATGTTTTATTGATTTAGCATTCATTCATTTATTCAAGAGAAAGGCCAAGATTCCTGGCACAGGATATTTAAATAACTACTCAGATGTTATGACACATACAAAGAACAGACAAATCATAAGATGAAAGCTAACTATGATGACGATGGGAAGCATTACATAACTGCAGATAGGTATTTAGGAACCTTCTCTCAACTTATACATCAGGGCAACTATGGAAAAAATATCCAGTATGGAATCCTTCCTTCAGTATGGAATACTTTACTTCCTGGGCAGGACTTGACAGAAGTGACTGCAAGATTACTGAAGTACAGGGCTCTTTGAAAAACTAAACAAAGAAACAAAACAAAGAAACAAACAACTCAATCATACCCCAAAGTTTTTCTTGAACAATGTGCACTAAATACAATGTAAGTGGATTAAATTGACATGCAGAAAATGGAACTCATCATTAACTCTACACAAGAGATCAGAATCTGCAGTAGTTTACAGAAGTACATGTATACTCAGCAATTCATTGTGTATTTAAAATTATTAGTACCCCATGCCAATTAGAGTAGCCTTACAAATAAAAGCTAAAAGCTTCTTTAGAAGTTACGACCTGTTGAGCATAAAATCTATATATTTTAGACAAAAGACTAATCTTTCATACTTGATGTATGCTACGATTAACTTTATTAGATTTCATGCTCATAATGATCCTTTAAAGTGCTTTAATATTATTAAAGCAGGGAACAAAACCTAAGGAACTGTGCTAGTGTTTACAGGTTATCATCAACAGAAACAAAGCACTTCAGCTTGATTCCAGTCTAGTTCCTTTTCAACTTATCTTTTTTTCTTTTGTTCCCTTAACAAGATCTTGTTTAATCACTAGATGAGATTACCTATTGCATAACATCTGCCTGCTGTGCTCCCCAAAACAAAGACACAAGGAATTGAAAGACAACAAAACATACACTTCACTCGCATGTTTAACAGCACCAACCACATCTAGGAGGATCACAGCAACTACTGGAGCAACAAAGATCAGGAAGAGAAAAAAGCAATTCTCCAGTGAAGCAGAATCTTAGAAGAAAGGCAGTAAACAGGGACTAAGACAGGTTGGAAGTGTTCCCCTGAAACTTCCCACTGATGGAATCTATGGAAGAGAACAACTTCAATATTTCCCTCTTGAAAAAATAGGCTGCAATCAAGAGACCTGGAAACATAGGCAGTAGTCAAGAGTTGATAAAAAGTGTAGGCTGACCTTGCTCATTCCTTAGACGTCTGCAAAATCAAGCCTAAGTAGCCAACATCTCTGCTTAAAGACACCTGCTTCCTATGCACAAGTGAAAAAGGCCATGTGCACAGATTGCTCAGGCCACATCAGGTGCCAATTTCTGCAAATCACAACAAGCACCATCTTCCAGAGCTCGAGTATTTGAAGATCTCAATTCATGAAAATCTCATACACAATTCAGGAAGGGAAGAATTAAAGGGCATTCTTCCCTCTCAAAGATTGTACTCAGGCTCTTTTCTTAAACTGGTTACCAGCTGTTTCACTCCTGATCTTAGGTTTCCTTTGGATACCTGAAAGAAAACCTCTGGTCAGGCAAAAGAGGGGGATTGGTCTTCAGGCACAGTCCACACAACACCAGTCTCACACAGACAAGCACTCAGACACTACTTCAGAGAAAGCAGGCATCACGTTTCCATTATAAAGTTCACTACCTTGAAGATCCTTATGGCAAACTTTGGGATTCCATGGAAATATGCCTTTTGGTATTTACAGTAATCCACTCCCATGTCTGTGGGAGTTTGAAAAGTCATCCTCTGCAGAAGTACAGAGAAGTGGGTCAAGATACACTGCCATCATTTCACAGACCAAACAAAGGCAAACAAAATTGATTGGCTGCGTGAGCATTCCAGGACACACTTCCTCACCTTCCCTACCACTCACAATTTGATTGTTTTTTCCACAGCACGGTAAGAAATGCATATGTTAAAGAGAGCCAAGAGTAATGTGGAATAATTTTAAGCTCTTTAGAGGATACATGAGACAATGGCCACCTGCTGCAAAAGGTCAGCAGTGTGGTGCACAACTGCTCAGGACAACAAGTGCAGAAAAGCCTAGGGCCCTAGTTCACTCAGATGTGATTACCTTAGAAGCCTTGCAGCATCAGGAGAAGGTGGGTATTGTTGTGGCAGGTCAGGCATTGCATCACCAGAAGGACCATGCACTTCCTCAGCAACCAACCAGGGGTTTGCAGGGACTTGTGCCTAGCTCTCCTACCCATAAGTTCTTTCAGCTTTGCTGAAATGTTTCCATCCCCTCCTTTATAAACACATCAGTTCTCATTTTAACTCTGCCTTCAAAATGAATTCTTTCTAGAGTACTTGTGATATTTTAAGCCTTCCTACACCCTCAGAGACTATTATCTCTCTGCTTCCCCATGCAAATAAAGCTTGGAGACAGAGCTCAAGTGACAGTCACAGCACACATAATCATCACTGGAGACCTGCACCTCAGGACTTTCAGTCTTCTACCCTCACTATAAAGAAAAGGTCTTTCCCTATATTTTCAACACAACTTGCATCTGCTAGTCAAGGTCTGTTCGGGTTACATTTTTGCTAGAGACTTCTTTTATAAGGTAGGTAAGGACCCTCCACACCTGTTAAAGCTTTAAAAAATTAAAGTGTTGTAAGGCAAATGAAGTGCTTTATCACTCACTTGTATTGAGAGAAAGTGTTTCATGATTCTGAAAAAAAAGCTTTCCCCTTTTTTACTCTGAAATCACCAGTTACTCACTACTACAGTTCCTCAAAACTACTGAGGAATGTGTTATCAGCCAGTCCAGAAGAAAGGCACAAATGGCCCTGAAGTCCAAGTCTTACCACCCCACACTGAAGCAGATCAACAAAACCTGATGCAGTGGGAAATGAGCTGAGCAGCTACAGACACTCCAAAACACATCATATCATTTCTGTGGCAGATTTCCCTTATTGTCACTTTGTGCCCCAATGCTTTTGTGCCTTGAGTTCTGCAGGGCCTGGGAAGTGTGTGGAACTCCTACTGCACCAAAACTGTGTGCATTACATTAATGGGAAAGAGTTTGTGCTACTATATTGTGTTTGCTGGTACTTTTTCCTGAGGCCACTCCTCTTATCCATAGCAAAGAGGGACCAAAACAGGAATTTTTAATGTTTGCCATTTCATTTCAGATACATGAAAATCATGGTTGAATGCATACTGCCCATGATTTCGGCCCACTGCAGGACATGTACTATTTAATGACTCACTGAGCAAGGTTCCCATAATAAGTCAGCCAGCACGTACAAAGCCAAGAAACCAGTCACCATGCCTGCTTCCTGCCAATTGCCATTCCCTTCCTTAATGGGCCTGTTGTTGAAAGTGTGTCAAATACTAGGTGGACCTAGTAGTTCACAGCCAAGTTTCTCCTCCCATTCTCTGGACACTGCCATAACTACCTCTAATACTTAGCAAAAAGAGACGGCAACCAGCACTTTTTGCATACCTCCTTGGATTCACAGTCCAACTCAGTAACTAAGGGGCCTAGAGAAACAGGATGGCAATCTGCTCATGTGGACAAACAAAAGCCTGCAGGTTCCCCGAAAGTTTACCCCATACTTTCAAGAGAAAACTCCTCTCAATGTGTCCACAATTTTTAGTGCCTTGGTTTTCAGATAACACAAAGCCTTCACGATAGTGAGTGGCAACTCCCAAGCTTTTAACGATTGCCTGGGAAACTGGATTCCCAGACTATGTACATACAGCAAATCTTCACTTTGTCTCTTATATTCCAGCAAAAAGACCCCCAATTAAACAGCCAGCCCTTGGAAAGTGCATGAGGAACAATTGTGGGGCTCATATTCCCAATCCAGAGGCACATAGAAAGAATTCTCTGACTCCTTTTCTGTTTCAAAAATGAATGCATATGGACTGTTTTCCAAATCTGTGAAAGAAAACAATATTCCCATATATTTCCAAACTGCACATCAGTCTTTTGCATGTTACACATTTCTTATCCTGTAAGTTAATCAACAGGAAGAACTGTACATTTCAAGGGATGAAGTTATCAGAAGCAAAGGCAGCTAATGAAAGAACCTAGCATCAAGAAATCCATAGAAAATCCTAACTCCACATGCACTTCCTAGTAAGACTACAGAGAAAAGAGAAACTGAAAGGAGCCTTCTCTGGCAAACCAGGTTGATTCCTGTTAGGACAAGGAGCCTACCTCTATGATCTCTCAAGCTTTCCAAATTCACTCTGAGTGACGTCCACTCGAGCACTGCTGTAGACCTTTGCTTTTCAACATGCCAGTTTCAGGTAAGCAGCACATCCTCAGACAGTTCACATCCACTGGTCTTGTACCAACAACTCATTAAGATTAAATGGCTGGTTTTTCCTCCTCATTTTTAACTATCCAACAGTTTCTTGGAATACAACTACATGTAACGCAGTGTTTCAATGAATATTTCAAAGGCCATTATCAATATTTTAAAGGTCATTGAGAGCAGCCCTGCAGAGAAGGATTTGGAGGTGATGGTTGATGAAAAACTCAACACGAGCCGGCAATGTGCACTTGCAGCCCAGAAAGCCAACCACATCCCGGACTGCATCAAAAGGAATGTGGCCAGCAGGTTAAGAGAGGTGATTCACCTTCACTGGTCTTCTCTTTGTGCCTCTGTATCTGTCCTCTGCAGCTGTCCACCTGGCAAACAGAATCTGTGAAACAACTACCTCAAAAGCAACCCACCAAAACAAGGCTTGCTTTTTGGTCACCTCAGTTCCCCATTTCAGCTTACCACACAACTGCCTCTGCTTTCCAGTTCTGAAGAGGCAGGAGAGAAAAAGGGAAGAACGTTCCTGTACTTACAGAGGCGAATACAGCCTCAAAATCTACTTTGTTAGCCTGTCTAGGGAAGCTCTTCTACATTCTCCTTGAATACAGACTGCCCAGGAGCTATCTCAACCAATTCTGGAACAGAGAATCCGAATCCCTTTTTCTGAAAAGTGGATCAGAATTTATATGCATCAATAAACATCACACTATAGGATTACATTCACTGTCATTCTTGCTCTCAAATCACACAGCTTTGGTGACTTAGCCTTGATCACACGTGGTCTCATTTCTCTTCCAGACATTTCCTCATGTCAATTCCCAAGCTTATAGTTATTATTCATTCCTATTGCACAACTTCATAATGCACCCCATTTCTAAAAATCCAGAATTCCTTGCTGTCCAGCTCTTGCATGACTTTCCAGTTTTTCTTTGAAACACTGATTCCTCAAGTTTGCTTATCATAGTTCAATTTTATGGTGTAAACAATACCAGCACCACTTTCAATCTTGAGAAACACTTCTTGCAAGTACCTTTCAAACCAGTAGTTCCTCTTCCAACTCAAATCTGATTCTGCTTCCTCTCCTTCACACTACTCTTCACCCAAGTACCAGTTCTTGCACTAATTTTCCTGTATCTCTTACCTCAAAAATAAATGTGATCCATTATCAAGTTCCTAGCAGATTAGAGCTATTCCATTTCTTTCACAGAGAAAGGAATTCAATCACTTATTCTTACAAAAGATGCAGGTCAGTCAGGCATGATCTATCTTTAGCAAATGCACATAGGACTCAGTCTACTTAGTTTCATGTTGTTAATTAATTCTTCTCTTCAAAAATTCTCTAGAGTCTTGCATACTACTGATGTCAAACTCATTAGGCTATAGCTGTGCAGCTCCTCGCCTCCACTTCTTTTAGGAAACATTTTCCATAGTTCAGTAAAAAATATGCTAAGTCAGAGGTAGCACACATTTAAAATTAGATTTCTGTTTAGCTTTCCCTTGGGCAGCCTTGCTGGTTGTGGTTCTACTGACTGTCATTCTACTCCTGCAGTTCTTCCCCCTGTGACTCAGCTACCCTGTCCCCTTCCCAAACTGCCTTCCTCTCCAGCTCCTCCAGGTCATTTCTTGAGATAAAGAAAATTTCAGTTCAGAGGTATCTGACCTAATTTTTGACAACACCTCCAAATGTACTTCTACAAACATTTTACTGGCAACGAAATAAAATTCCCTGCTACTAATTTATAGTTTGGGGGTTTGCTTGGGTTTCTTGTTCTTTTTTTTTTCCTTGCAACACTGCTTAATGTACAAGAAAATATATCCACACTCCAGAAGAAGAGAAAAAACAAAAACCTAGGTCTTTTCCAAGAGGCCAACAACAAGGAGAGGGCAAAAATATGCTCTTCCTCCTACAGATACCCAACTAAGGCTAACCTTTTAAAAGTGTTTGACAAGAAAGTGCCTGATAAATATCACAGACCTCACAACCCAGATGATCTAATTACTTCACAGGAACTCATCCTGCGAACATCCATATGTTAACAGCCCCCAGACACTCTGAGGAGACAGGATGCATTAGAAAACCATGCACATATTTCAGAAATTGAGTTACTGCACCTTAGCCTCTGAGGTATTGTGCTTGGATATTTTGCTGAAGCAATAATTTAATTCTCAGATACCTTGTATGGAATGTGTTTATGTCAGATCAACTCTGGTTTAACAATAACCATAATGTCCATTAGCATCTTGGCAATTTTTATAAAGGCCAAGAACTCGCTATGGAAAAAGACTCACTGAAAATCCAGCATTATGGCTATCTGCTCTTGTCACAGCAAAGCAATTGTGTGGGCAGCCCAGCTGGGCAACTGCATCTCCTGCTTCAAGGGTTAAAAGAGAATTAAAACAATCGGAGCATAAAACAGCTATGAAATACATGACATAAAATCTTTCTTACAGGCCACACGAAGCAGTCAAGCGTTTATGAAAGCAAGGAAGAGACAGGCAAAGAAAACTTAAATCCAGTGTTGGGCTTGTTACCCTGGTGCTGTTTGGTACAAGATGTACCTGTGAGCACTCACTGCTGGGCCGGCAGGGTGAGAGGAAGGTAGATTAAAACACCATTTGGGGCTTTTTCCCTCAGAATTCTCTGTCTGAACGCATTAAGCACGCACGACTCGAAACAGATACGGTGTCACGGTGTGCGCCGTCGCCTCTCATTCCCGGGAGCTCACGCCGCCGGCCCTCGGCCCGCCTCGCTGCCGGCGGGAGCGCCGAGGCGGGGCGGCAATGGAGGCAGCTCCATGACCACGAACTGCCCGGGGCGAGCCGAGTCACGGCCCAGCCGGGCATCCCCCGGCCGGGGAGGCCGCGGCCAAGCGGGGCCTCGCCGGATCCCAGCCCCTCCTTCACCGCCCCCTGACCGGAGCGCAGCCCCCCGGCCCCGCCGGAC
>VXAC01004716.1:45884-118585 GCA_013399225.1 Rhipidura dahli | reverse complement strand
CAAGAAGAGGAGGCTCAGGGGGTCCTCATGGCTCTCTGCAAGTGCCTGAAAGGAGGCTGTGGCCAGGGGGGGACCGGCCTCCTCTACAGGGCCTGCAGTGAGAGGACAAGAGGAAATGGCCTTAAAATGAGACTGGGGAGGTTCAGATTAGAAAACAATGTCACTGTCAGGCTGGTCAGGTATTGGCACAGGCTGCCCAGGGAGTCACCATGCCTGGGGTGTTTCCCAGGCCTCTGGCTCTGGGTGATGTAGTTCAGGTGTTACAGTGGCAGTGCTGGGTGGACACCCGGACTGGATGATCTTAAAGGTCTCTTCCAACCTTGATGATGATTCTGTGATTCTCTAAATATGTCTTAGCATACCCTAGAAAGAAGATAGTTCAAAGACTTGTCCAGGAGCACAGGCAAATTTAGTGTGAGAGAAAAAAAATTTAAAAACTGTATCTTACTGCACTCACACCATGCTCCCTCTTTAACCTTTGTTATGATTCAGTTCTGACTGCTTGAATCAACATTTGGTAGAGACTGTACTCTTAATAATTAAGACTCTCTGTGGAAATTGGAGGAAGATAATCTTTTTGAAAGAACTATAAAAGAATAGTGCTTAAAGAAAATCTCATCACTAACATAGTACCCAGGGGCTGAAATTATAATAATACAGCATATAATCACATATTATTTTTCAGATTCAACAGAAGTGCCATTATAGAAAAAGTATATTGCAGGGAACACAAGATAAGCTCCAAGGAGCAATCCTGGCAAAGGAATGGTTTCTTATTAGTATTAGCCTGTAACTGACAGTTTAGTATAATTTCTAAAAAGAAAAATGCATGCAATATTGGCCATTATCTCCTGCAGTAATGAGATATCCCCCAAAAGATGCCTGTGAGTGTTTACGGTTCACTCTCAATTCATTCAGGAAAGTGCAGTCTGGCATCACTCTTACTGTTATGGATTATGCATTATAGAGGCATCTCTGTGATAGTACTGGATAATGGTGGCTTATGGCTTCTCTGAAGAGATTATTAGATTTTTTTTTTTCTGCTTGAAATTCTCTTTCCTGCTAAAGCAATAAAAATGTTGAACTGACAACATCAGTCTGGTCTAGGAAAATGAACCAGTTGACATCATCTGTGTTGTTTTCACAGTTCACACTGGGTGTATTTATGAGAAAGAAAGGCAAGTGAGAGCTGCAATGAAACAGCTCTCTGAAAAGTCTTAAAATTTTCCTAAGGGAATTTTCTTTCTCCATGCATAGCTAACAAACAGCAATGAAAACTCAGCCCTACAGCTCTTCTATTACTCAGAGACTTCACATAAGAACCACCAGCTACAATATCATTACCACAGTAACTGTAATTTTTTAGTCATTCTTCAAGTCATAGCGCTAATGCAGAGTTCTCAGCTTATGTGCAGTGAGAATTCTAGAGATAGATAACCTTCCCTTGGGCAGTACAGTAGTTTGTGTCTGGAAGTAACACCAGAGCTAAGCACTGCCCATGATAACTGATAGATCCCTTCTATTTGTTAGGTATAGCCCAGCTTCCTAAAGAGCAAAGCTCTGAACTTGTGGAGACAAGAAGTGAATAAAAAATAAATGTCCTTTGATTTCTGTTGAAGTAAAGCATAAATGAAACCCTGGCATGGATCTGAGGTTTGTATCTAATTTCTTCTGGATGGCAATCTCACATTGTGTTTGCAGTAGGTTTTCTTTGAAGTTCTTATCCAAAATAAATGCAGTAATTCCCCTAGAAAGTTAATTTTTTTTTTTTTTTTTGCAGTCAACAGGACCAAAAGCAATTTGAATTGTACATTTAGTTGCATTAGGGCACCATGATGTAGGAGGCAGTGTTCCAAACAGGATTCCCCATGGAAGATACTCAGTTTGATCCTGTGGGAATGATGGTGTCGTTCTCATGAGATTGATAGGACTCTCAAGCATGCAAGCACAAAAGGGGAGCTTGGATTGTTGGGGAGGTTTGCAGACACAAATGCAATGTATCTTCTCCTGCAGCTTTAAAGAAGCTTAGATCTGGATGACAGAAATACTGCTCTCAGATGCTGGCTGTTCTCCCCACACAAATACTCTCTTGTCCTAACCACTGGAGACACTTCCACTGCCCTGGGGTCCCTGCTCACTTTGGCTGGAAGGGTTTGCAGACTTCTAACTCCTGCTTCTTCGGGTTGGATGAGACACATTTGAAGAAGATAAATGCTCATAATTGTTTCCTTAGAAAATATTGACTGTGAGTAGTAAAGCAGTGATCTGTTCCAGTGGGTTGTGAGGAGAACAGAGAGAAGCTTGAGACCCCAGGTGCAGCTGTTAATTATTTGTGAAGTAAACATTGTTCTTTGGGGCCCCTGATCCAAATGCTCCCCCCTCCAAATATTAGCCATGAAAGGTGATAATTTTGTTTGTAATTCTGTGCTGTTTTCCTCAGAACCCCATTTCTGCCCTGGTGTCCTTTGTGGAAGTTCTGGAGGTTGGCAACAGCAAGCACAAAAGTCCTTATCACAAGCTAATGCACACTGCAGATGTGACATGGACAGTCTCTTATCTCCTTTTCTCCTTTTCAAGACTGACATAGCACTAAGTACAGGAGACAGCTAAAGCCAGACAACACTGACAGGAACGGATTGAAGGCTTAAACAAAAAGAAATAATGAGCATATGGTACATTCCCACAGTGGTTGTCAAGACAGACAACAAATATCTTTGAAGGTGGGGTAGAGAAACTGAAAGCAGACATATTCCAGAATGATGATCAGCCACTGCAATTTGGGTTTGGCTGGCAGCTCAGAAAGTTACCAGTCCACTCAGTGAGGAGGATACATTAGAGTGAAGGCTCAAATTGTACAGGATACACATGTATCTCATTAAGTTCCTTTTCTTACTCCTGGTTATTGCCACAGTCAGAAAGGAAACAAAATGCTTTTTAGTCTGATCCTGTGTGACAGCTCTTTGGCACCTGTTGTTGGCTTCATCATTTCCCAGCGTCTCATTTGCCCTTGGCCCCTGCATCGGCAGAAGTGTAGGGACAAAGGTATCAGTGAAAGGGAGGTTCATCTGTTCAGTGTTTTGTGCTGTGCAGTGTTTGTTACACCATGGCCACTCAGGGATTGCTCTCTTTGTGGCTGGTACTCGAATACATGCACTTCTGCTCTTTTGTGCTTCATTTCACTGGGGTCTCTTTGCTAACAAGTGTGCAGAAGCAGCCAAGGTAAGCACTTCCAGGTGCTGAACACTCAATAATTCCATTCATGCACAATCATTCCAAGCTCCATAACTAGGAACTGTGGAAGAAAAGGAATGAGAGAAACCCATGGTTGAACATGTTTTGGTCCAATGAAATGCCAACACTGTTTTTGATGCCATGAGTACCTTAGATGGTCCGTAAAAAATCCCCATAAAAGTTGTCAGTAAACATCACTTGTGGCAATACTCATGTTTCCTGTTGTGTGTTGGTGACACCTTTTCCTGCACAGCTTGCTGAGGAACCTGAGGAAGTGATGCTGCCAGCATGTACCGTGTGGTGGAGCACAGGACAGAGAGGTGCAAGCTGAGAAGGCAGAGCACAGCTCCTGCCAACTGGTCTTTTAGGCCAGTTTCAACTACTGTAGAGCTGCTTATGCTCAGGAACAACCTTTTGTGCATATGGTCTCTCTTTCTGCACTCCCTTGGTTGCCACATGGATGTTGTTTTCAGTTCTGAGGACAGACCTGGATACCCTTCCCTGAGGACATGCTCCAGAGCCTCCTGTAAATGTCTTGAGTCTCCTCTGTTGAATGTAGATTGCACCTGTGACTTGTGTTTACTGAAACAGATTTGGAAGGAGTCAGGCTTTGTCTCAAAAGTTGATCCAGATGATTTTGCTGGAGTTTAGTCACTTGTTCCTGATTGTGTCTGAAGTAAATAGAAAATAGGTTAGATTTGCCACTAATACAGCTGCTTACTCAAAATCGCCCATTAATCCTAAATTGGTCACTGCTGCTTTTAGGGCCATTAGTTAATGAAAATGCATGCAGGGTGTAGTCAGTAAGACAAAAACAATGTTGAGGAATGCAAATTGCAATGGATCCCATTTTTCCCTCTCAGACTGTGGAAGAAGAGCAGTTTTCCCTTGTGGCTACTCAGCTCCGGAAAGTGCCTGGATGGAAAGAGCTGCCCAAGTGCAGCAGCCCTCCTGACTGTGTGTGTTCCAAATGGCCTTTTCCCTGCTTCCTGGTGCCTTAGTCATTCAGCTGTGTCATTCCAGTGCTCTGCTTTCACTGCTTGTCTAGATATGGAAGGTGATACCACTTTTGAAGTTTCCACTGGTGTTATGGGAGAAGGCCATTACATCCCTTCTTCCTGTTTGTGATGAGATAGATTCAATGATCAGCATTTCCTCTGGTTGTGGCTCACTGATATTGCATCCCTGCTGTGACAGATCTGGTCTCCTTCTGCAGGCCTTGAGCACAATTAATGAACAAAATCCATAATTTCAGTGTGCCTTTTACTTACACTGGAAAATCCCAAGCTCTGTCAACATTACTTTCATCCTCTGCTTAGGTGCAATCAGGGTACAGTACAGCTGGGCCACCTGCAACTGGTTAGGCTTTTTCCATACACTCAGCTGATGGATGCAAGGTTATTTTTCCACATTTTATAAACTTTTTGGCTGACCCAGGTGAAGGACTCCTGGGACAGTTACCCCACCGGGAGTACTGCATCCAGCTCTGCGGTCTCTGGCATGGGAAAGACATGAACCTGTTGGGGTCAGTTCAGAGGAGGGCCACCAAGATGATTAGAGCACCTCTCCAATGAGGAAAGGCTGAGAGAATTGGGATTATTCGGCCTGGAGAAGGCTTTAGGGTGCCCTAATTGTGGCCTTCCAGTACCTGAAGAGAGCCTACAAGTGCTTGTAGAGACAGGACAAGGGAGAACGAGTTCAAACTGAGAGTAGGTTTAGATTAGCCATTAGGGAAATATTCTTCACTGTTAGGGTGATGAGGTTGTCCAGAGAAGTTGTGGATTCCCAGTTCCTGGGAGTGTTTAAAGGCAGGTTGGATGGGGCTTTGAGTAACTCGGTCTAGTGGGAGGTATCCCTGCCCATGGCAGGAGGGTGAAACTAGATGATCTTTAAGGTCCCTGTCAACCCAACCCATTCTATGATTCTGTGTTGTCCTGCTGACATGCTAATGCTTTGCAAAAATCCGTGTTTAGTGAAAAAGCCTTTGGGAAAAAATCTTAGGTGATGTAAACAGACGTGGGACATTGCCCATCGCACCTGACTGCCCCTACCGTTTCAGCAGCTCACTGCTGCACAGCTGACTTTTCCAAATTGCACCTTAGCGCGTACGGAATCCACAGGTAAAGTAAAATAAAGAAAACATCTCCTTTATCCGGTTCCACGGCGCGCGGGTCACGTGGGCGCGCCGCCGCCAATCGGAGCGCGCCGAGGGCGCTCGCGAGGCTTGGGTCGCCATGGCAACGCTGGCCCCGCAGCCGTCGGAGCGCCGGCGGAGCGGCCGCCATGGTGAGTAGCGGGAGGGGGCCGCCGCCCCGCATTCCTCCTTCACCCCGGGATCCCGGCACGGAGCCGCTCCGCCTCGGACGGACGGCCCGCAGGCGGGGCGGGGATGCGCCTCGTCGTCATGCGGGAGCCGCTCGGGGCAGCTGTGGCCGCCGTCTGCCCTCCTGGGCACCCCGCCGTCCCTGCGGAGACTCCCAGGGCTTGGGGTTTTTGCGGGATCCGGTGGCTCGGTGGCTTATCTGTGTATCGGCGTGGCTGACTCGGAGATCACGAGTGCTTATGTGTTTATTTACTAGTTTAATTTCCTTTCTGTCTGTAATGAATAGAAGCTTTTCAACTAAAAAACTCCTCCAGCAACAGCAAAGAGAACATTAATTTAGCTTTCTATATGATCCCTCATCTGCAATATGTGCGACTTTTTGGGAAACATTGGGCTTGCAGCCACACTGTGAGAGCTGGTTTTATTTACTGCTGGTGCTGCTTCCTCGGCTGCATTTAGTTTCCAGAGTATTGATTGTTCATCCAGGTATCCCAGGATTGCATTGTCACTGGAGCTTCCCTGCACAGGTTGTTTACTAAGGACAAGGTGATCAGATGAACTGTTTTGTCTGAGTTACTACATTGCTGTCCCTCCCCACCATCAGCCGTCCTAACAAAGTACATCAGAGTAAATGAGATGGACCTGCCTTTGCATCAGTTCTCCAGGGACTGTGGTGTTAAACTCCCACTCGTGCTCTGTTGTGCCTCCTTGTCACTCATGCTACCTGCATAAGCAGTGGTTTTTCTGAGGTGATTGTCCATGCCAACAGTTCTTTTGAAATAGAGACACACATAAAAGGGCTACTTAGACAGATCTAAAACTACTTCCTCCTTTATTTGTCCTGGAAATATTTGTTTCTGGGCAAAAGGCTGTTGAGAAACAAATTCACATTATCACTTAAGATTAAGATCTCCTTCTTCATCAAAAACAGCGTGGCCAGCAGGTCGAGAGAAGTGATTCCCCCCTCTGCTCTCATGAGATCCCATCTGGAGTGCTACATACAGTTCTGGTGTTTCTAACATAAGAAGGACATGGAAGTGTTGGAGCAAGTCCACAGGAGGGCCATAAAGCTGACAAGAGGACTGGAGCACCTCCCCTACAAAGAGAAGTTGGGGTTGTTTAGCCTGGAGAAGAGAAAGTTGTGTGGAGACCTCATAGCAACCTTCCAGCATCTGGAGGAGACCTACAAGGAAGCCAGAAAGGGACTCTTCAGCAGGAACTGCATTGATAGGACAAGGAGTAATGGGCACTAATTGAAAGAGAGTAGGTTTAGATATACAGAAAAATTTATCTGTTGTGAGGGTGTTGAGGCACTGGAACACTTTGCCTAGGGAAATTTTGGATGCCCCATCCCTGGCAGTGTTCAAAGCCAGGTTGGATGGGGCTCTGAACAACCTGGTCTAATGGGAGGTGTTCCTGCCCATGGCAGGGGTTGGAACTGAGTAATCTTTAAGGTCCCTTCCAACACAAACATTCTGTGATTCTGTGATTCTATAAGAAGTCTCAAGAGTTTACATAAAAAGTAACAAACAAACATACTTTCCTCTGGGTGTTTTGTTAGTACATCTATGAAAGATACGTCATTCAGCTACATTATGCATGTGTAATGTAATACCAAGACACATTTATCAAAGAGCTTCTTCTCCTGTACAGTCCTTCTGGTTCTGACCCTCAGATTGCCTCTGTCTCTGATTTTGTATGACTTTTTTGAGGCTACTTGAGCCCTTGCTTCCAAGTATTGGAGCTTTCTTACCCACTTATGAGAGGTGTATAGGGATTAGACATATGAAAATATGGTTGTTTTTTACCTTGCTAGTTAGCATGCTAACCCTGTGAAAGCAATCACAGAAACTAGTCAGAAGGCAAGTATTCACAGTAGTTATGCTCCTTTTTACTCACATTTGTCTTTGTGCTTGTATCCTCCTCCTCAGGCAGAGCTGGGCGTTAATGAGCACCACCAGAACGAAGTGGTCAGCTACATGCGCTTCGCCCGTTTCAAGCGCGGCATGTGTCTCAAAACAGTGGACTCTTGTTTTCAGGACCTCAAGGACAGCAGGTACTGTGTGGGGTGGCTATGAGCAAGAATAAAGCAAAATATGCAAGCAGCAGTGGCAGGTTTGAATACTTTATGGGGCGACTTTTTTCCGTTTAGGTTTGTATGTTCTTGTGTTTTCCAGAAGTTACAAGTGAAATGCTTTTAGACCCTAATTGTTCAAATTCTTGGGAATTAACATAGATGTTGAAAGCATGGCATTGCTTTATATCTTGCTTCTGATGTCTAAACTGGATGCAAGGCTGTAGCTGAATTAATATTTGTGATTTTAGTGATTTAAAGAGAAAATTCAAATTCAATAACCAGTTAGTAGTGCTGTGTCATCTAATAACTACTGACAGTGGATGTTTTTAGAAGGTATTGCATCATATGAGTGGTACCTTTGTAATGGGATCTCATAACAATGCAGAATTGTAACCTTTATCATAACTGACCCATCTTGACCACTCTGTTTAGACTTGTTGAAGAGACCTTCACCGTTGATGAGGTGATAGACATGCTGGATGGACTGCAGAGTGTTGTACACAGTGAAGTGGAGTCAGAGCTCATAAACACAACTTACACCAACGTTTTACTCCTGCGGCAGCTCTTTTCACAGGCTGAGAAATGGTACCTCAAGTTACAGACAGATGTCTCTGACTTGGAGAATCGGTAACATCTATTGGACTATACTTGCACCAATAGGAAAACTTCAAAATGTTGACTGTTTGCATTCTTTTCCTAACCATAGAAACCTATTCTTTTACTGTTGTATCAATGATAGGTTAGCTTCAATGCTTCCATCTATAAAATGGAAAATACAAAATAATTTCAAATTTGTCAGCAAGATGTTTTATTTGTAGTATTCTTTCTTGAATTAATCAGTTAAGAGCAGGTGACCGAACTCGATTAAAAAGGTTTTGTTGCCTGGTTGGATTGTATTTCAATTAAGGATGCTAAGTCTATTCTAATGCATGTATTGTACCATTGCATGACATGATGTGTTGCATTTATGGTATTTGTGTAGGACTTCACCCTGTATTTCTAACAAGAATTTTACATGCAGTAAAAGGCATAGCACCAGCTTGGTGAAATGTGTTTCATAGCCTAGGTCTTAGTAAATAAATGCCTCCTTTTATTTTTCTTTTGTAAATAAATATGTCTTTTTTTTTTTCAAGAGAATTATTGGACCAGGTTGCTGAGTTTGAAAAGTCAGAATATACATCTTCAAACAAAAAGGTAGAATTTTATTTTAATCAAATCATAATCAAGTGTCATGTGGTGTCATGACAGATGTTTAAAATGCTAAGTACTGACTCTATGTGTGAAGGAGAAAACCAAAACCCCATCCTATTTTTCAAAACAGTCTTTGAAACTGTCTAAAAAGTCACATCTTGCATTTCAGCACCAAGGCTCACTCTGAATTGCCTTGGGTATTTCCAGAGTGCAGGTTCTGCACTTCTGGGGCTCTCCTCACACACCTCATCCCAAGGTCAGCCAGACCAGGGATGTGCTGAAGCTCCTGGGTTCCCTTCCCCTGGCACCTGGGGCAAGACTGGGGCATTCACTTACCCCAACATGAACCCAAGAGCTGGGAACATTGCACAGTACAGATAACACTCTAGCTTGTCTTGTATGAATATGGTTGCACCTTCTTTGGTTTGTAGCATAAAGGTATATTTAGTTAATACAAACTATTTTTAATGCTTTAAATGAGAAAATTATTTGGAGCTTTGTTATTACTTTTTACTCCTACAATCACTCAAATATTATATTCTCTTTACTCCTTTGTCTTTTGGTTGCTGCAGGATTATTATTCTGTAGAACCATGTTTGCAATACATTTATGTCTCTATGCAGTATCTACATTTAACATAAGCTCAAAGTGAAGTCCAAAACTTAGGAGCCAAGGAAACAGTGAAAAATGAACTTGAAATAAAAGGTTGTTCATTTGCTTTACAAAAGAAAGCTGAATTGACTGTCAACTGTCAATTGACTGACAGACTGAAGGAGTACTTTTTTCCTCCTAGAAATCTGTGTAATTTAATTTTTTCACCTTTATTTAGTCCACTGCAGATCCCATTAAACCAAAACTGGCTCCATTAAATGAAGGTGGGTCAGTCTTGCTAAACAAGGTAAGAACTTGATCATTCTGTTTATGCAAATGACTTGAATAGCTTTACAGTAATATTTGTATAATGTGTCTGTCACTATACTGACATCATGGTAATATACCCCAGAAAGTAAAGTAAAATGCTAGTAAATTAATAAAAATTATAAAGTATCAGAAATTTACTGCAGTTATGGTCTCTAACATGTATCACAATATTAACCCTTCTTTTGCAAAGACATTTTGGTCTCTGTAGTAATTTATTTTACTGTTTAATCGAGTGAAATAGTAAACTAGTTCCATGCAGCTTGCTGGTGCTTCAACAAAGAAGTAAATTAAAATATGTAGCTGGCTGAAATGATTAGGTTATTGAACATTTTCTGTATCGCTTGAAGTCAATCTTATTACATCCAGTTTTTTCTGTTGTAAATTGGTTAAATTCCTCCTGAAGATATAAGCACTGAAAGAATTTGGAATTTACTGGTTTTGAAAACATCTGATTTCTCACTTGCTAAACACTTTCAGAATTACAAAACACTAGTACTTAGTATTATCAATAGTTTTTATTAGGTATTGTACTCATTTCATTGAACTGAACTCTTCTAAAATGACACACTTCTTACAATACCCTTTTAAGTTTTGGGCAATCAAGCTAATTAGCAAGGAGTTCTATTTTCTGTCTTCAGTCCTGTGTTCCCAAAATGATGTGCTGAGTACAATGTCTGGATCAAATTGTTGTTACTCACTATGATAAATAAAGCAGTCAAGAATTCAGATTTGTATTTTGTTTATAGATGAATTTCAAAAATAATTTCAAAATCATAACAGTTTTTGTTGAATATGTACATCTGTTGTCTTTTTTTTCCCCCAAAATCATTCCAAGTTCATATGGTGATTTTACTCTGACTGCTAAAACATGATTATTTCCTGTTAAATAGAACAGGATATGCAGTAACCTGGTGTTTGTCTCTATTGAAAAGGAACTGTGGATAAATTCTTACTTGCCTGTTGATTGAAAATATGAATTATGAGCAACAATGAGATTTGCATCTCTGAACATGCAATTTTTAATCATTAATCTTGATACTAACAAGGTGCTGATCTCAATAATCTCAATGTGGTAAAGCACATGTCTAATTGAGTGGTCCCCTATGTTACAGTAGAATTGGAAACTTAAATTGCTTTCTCACTGGAGCAAAAAACCACAAAAATTTAATGAATTATTGATTTCTTATGAAGGCCATTTTTATAAGCATTTAGGATCTCTTTTGCTTTCCTAAGTTATGAAGTGTATTTTCTTCCCTGAAATATTTGGAAAATCCAAAATGGCACAAGGGTGTTCACAAACACTTTCTTGTTCTTTAACCCAAAGACAGTCGCTTATCTCCAAGAAGAAAATGAAAAATTGAAGACCAGACTCAGGACCATAGAAACACAGGTAAATTCCCTGTAAGCTTGGATACTTAATACTGCTTACATATTTTAAAATACTTAAATAAGAATCTTATTATTCTTATGTTTTAAGTTAAAATGTTTCTGAGGTTTTAAGTTTTCTATGTTTTGCAGGCTACAGCTGCCCTAGATGAGAAGTCCAAGCTGGAGAAGTCACTGAGGGATTTACAGATGATCCAAGGAGATCAGAAGGTAAATATAATTATATCCTTCTGCTCACAGAGGAGAAAACTGTTGCCAATACATCCAAAATGTTGGTCTGTGTGATGTGTTTCTTCTCTGGCAAATGCAAGAGTTTGTGTTGTTCCTGCTGACACTGTCTGTTCTTGCTGGTCTGTCAGTCAGCAGGTAATCCATAACATTAGTTGATGTTATGACATGTATTCAGGAGCTATCAGGAACTTGTATTCCAGAATTCATGTTCCCAGGGCTGAGAGCTGTATTAACAGACACAAATCTATGTCTGTTTGTTTCTTCATGTTTACTAATGAAAGAATGATGCCTAACTTGTTTTTTAGAGCAACAATAAAACACTAATTCTTTCACACATTTGTCACTTGATGTTCACATGAATAAGCCAGACTTGCTGCTTGTTTGATTTTTTTGTAGTTCTCGCTATATCAGTGTACTGTTAAAAATGTTTCACCATTTATTGCTTGAGGTTCTTAATCTGTTTTACAAATGAGGCCTCCAACATGGTGAGTTGCTGCTGCCAAAAAAACATAAGAAGCCTCAAGTCATGTTACACAAATAAATCTGTTCAGGTCACCTTAGTATTTTTCTAAGTTTCTACCTTTATTTATCAATAATTAGAATTTTCCAAAGTTTGTTCATGTGTAATTGTTTCTTAAATTTAAAACATTTCAGTTCAGCCTGTCAACAAAACTAGAACACTTTAATCCCATTATTTTGAGTAATTGACTTTAAAATTCCTGTAGTATTACAGATTTGGAAGTAAGGTTCAAGATAATAAAATATTTTTCTTTTAATTTTCATATTTTAATCCTGATTTCTTTTTATTTTGCTTTCTACCTGGTTTATGGTATGTACTTGGTTTTCTTAATATGTTAAAAGTTTACTTAGTAACTTTCAAAATTGTATTCAGTAGTATTTTTAATAGGGAACTCGATTAATCCGTCATGACAAATGTTTTCTTTCTCTGTTTTGTTAAACTTTAAATTATTAACGGTTTAAAATATTAAAGGGGTGTATTAAATCCTGGATAATACTGTTTGTAGTGTTAAAAGATTGGAACCAAATCTCATCCTGCTTTTCTGGTTAAACATGAATTGGCCTCAGTGTCAGGGCTGCTGAGTATCTTCAGCTTTCATGTCCTAATTTGCTCTCTATAATCTGTCGCTTTCTTCCAGTTGCTCATAAAGCAGTAGATTTCAAACTCTTTGAACAGATAAATGACTGCCAAACCACAATTGGTTCTTAAGTCCCAGCTCTATTTTTTAACTAATAGGTAATAGATGGCTCCACACACAAAGTGTGAGTCAAACTGTAACTGGGAGTAACTGTTGTGTTGGATAAGGTTAATTTGATGATTTAGAATTTTTGCTTGACTGATTTACGTCATGGTTAGAAAATAGCAATCAAAACATACAAAATGTAGTGCTTTCAACATTGCAGCCTTGGACTGTGTCTCAGAATTCAAAATAAACTTTTCTTCTGTACAGGTACTACTGTCAAGTGGTTTCCTATTCTAAAGTCTTATGTTCCAGATAGAAGAAGGAGCAGGGCTTTCTTAAGTTTTAGATTTTGCTGTTTTTAAGGTGCTGCTGGTTCAGCTTCATCGTGATTCATTACACTTTTGAGTTTTAAATTGAGCTGTAAAACCTGAGAGTGTTTTGTATTTGGTTTTTTGGGTTTTATTTAAATGAAAATCCATAGAACAGTTACATGATTATAATGTTTTATGACCCAGAGCTGATGTTCAGAAAAGATTGAGTTGTTTCTTCTTGTAAGGGAAGAAGGAAAGTTGCTTCACAAGCAACTTGGAGCCTCTTAGTGTGAGACACCTGAGAACGATGCAGTGTTGGTACCTGTCTGAGTGTGAGCCTAAACACTTTCAGCCTTTCCTACCTGTTCTACACTAACAGCTTTGGAAATGTTTCAAAAATACACTGTAGTGTAGACATTCAGATCTTAAATGGTAATTTACTGTTTCTGTATGGTAAATTACTTCCTGTTGTATGATTCATCCTCTGGCTCTAATTCCTAAAAGAAGTGAAGTACAAGAACTTGAAATCTCAGCAGAGAAGACATTCCAGCTGTCTTTAAAAAGCATTTATTAACAATTTTTTAAGTTGTAAGTCAGTCCCTGCTGTAACTTTATTTTAGTTAAAGCACTTCTTGTTTAGGTTTTACAGGAGTAACATGAACATAATTATTAAAAATGAAGATGTGTGGAATACATTCCTACTTTGTGTGGAATTTTGCACTTAAAATTTTAAATATTTCTCCTCTTGAATTTGACATATTTTAAATATTTCTTCTATTGAAGAATAACACAAACCAGGATATCACTGAACTGGAGAATAAAGTGGCAGCTTTGAAATCCCAGTTTGAGAAGACTTTGAATGACACTACTGCAAACCAAAAATTCTTGGAAGAGGACTTGGTGACAACAAAACATAACTTACTGAAGGTTCAGGATCAGCTATCCACAGCTGAAAAGGTTAAGATTTTATTGTAATGTAAAGATGAATTCCTTACTCACATTTTAACTGGTTAGTAATTTAACAAGCATGTGCTATGGGATGCAGAGTTTACCAGGCCACATTTTTGCCCTCATATTTTTGTTATTTCAGTGGAAAAGCACGTTATACATAAAATAGCAAACCCACAATTAACTGCCTGGTCACGACTAGATGAATATTAAAAAATTGTTCATTTGTCTGGGTAGCATTTTTTTAAATGAAAAGCATATTCCCAGTCTTCTGAAGACTTTTGGCTTGATTTTGTTAGAAAATGAAATGTTGTTTCTATGTCCATCCCAGTGATCTCATTTGAATCTACCAGTTGACTTCATCTAAATTTGAGTAAGTTATGGAAACTAGTATTGTGAAACTTGAGGAGGAAAAGCAAGTAGGTTGGGGTTTTTTTGTAATATTCTGGTCTAGTCTTCATAATATGTAAATAATATGTTGATGTTGTTATTATGTAGGAACTGGAGAAGAAATTTCAGCAAACAGCTGCCTATCGCAACATGAAAGAGATTCTCACCAAGAAGAATGAGCAGATAAAGGATCTGCGTAGAAGACTTTCCAAGTAAGTGGTGCTGCCCTGTCTGTCCTAACAAGATCCTTGTTGTGGATCCATGTTCTGCTCCCATTTTGTCTCTAAAACAGTCTATACCTTTTCCTTAAAAAGAACTTCTAATAGGCTATTCCCTGATTTTTGACAAGCCAATCCTTTGAATGGATGTTAGGTGTGGTTTGGGCTGGTGTGTGCAGCAGCAGCTGTCATGCAGCAAGTAATGAGAGAATTTAGTATGGAGAGGATAGAGGATATTCATGGGTGTGGTAGATAAGGCCTCAGGTGCTACACACAGAGATACAGATGGGAGATGTTCCAGATGCTTTGGCAATTGTTTGGATTTGTGGGTAGGTCATTCCTTCATTCTACTGTTTGGTAAACTGGCCAGTTTTAAAAGGAGAAAATAGTCTAAAAAGTAAATGCATTTGTCTGTGGCTTAAGTCATACAGTAAACCTTGACAGAAAGTGTGTCATTCTTGGGTGTAATTTGTTGCTTGGGTTTCATATTTTCTTTAGAGACAAAATGTCTTTGGAGTATTTTATAGTCTGTTTTAATTATTTTTGTATTTATTCTTTTTTAATCCTCAGATATGAGTCAGAGGACTGAAATACCAAAAAGCATCTGATCTATCAGAAGCTGTCATGGAAAGAAAATGTAGACTGGTATTATTTTTCAGTAATTTTTGTTTTGAATGGTGTATTCTTTGCTTCTAGTGTTCAAAATAACTCTTTATTAATATTAATTTCACACTGAAACTCTTACTTTACTTCCTTGTAAACATAAAATTTATAGGTGTTAGTTTCTGCAGTCCTGTTTTTAATGGTTAACCATTGACATTGGTTGAGAAATAGCAAACAGGACCTCATTGAAGAACTGAGAACATTCCCTACAAAAAAAGGAGTTTATTTTTGTTAAAAAAAGGGGGGGGAAATGACCAAAAATACGTGCTTTAGAGTTTTTGATGTCTTCAAGGTGGAAACTCCAGTTGTTACTTTTGTGTAGTTAATGTAGTTACAAAGTAGCATTACATGTAAAAATTGCATCAGCGAAAGTAAAGAGTGGGAGGAACAAAAAAGAAACCGGCTGATTCTGTAATCTTACTTCACACTGGACATGTCATAGCTCAGCAAAGTGTGGTCAGCAGCATTTTTCTAGAGGGTGTTCATTAGACAGTGAGATAAATGTGCTTTATAGCCAGAGTGCTGGACCCTTTCAAATAAAGTTGTGCTTTTTCACTTGAATTAATTTAAAGCAAATTTGAACATCAGAAGAGAGATTCTGATTTTGCCAGTATTCTTAATATTGAGATGATAATCTAAATACGCATAGGAAAGTTAGTGGAGCAACTTTTTTGAGAAATAAGTTATTTTAAATGTTTCCATCTCTTTTCTTAATGTAACCTGACCAGAAAACAGCTTACTTCTCTCGAGTCTTCTACTTGTCATTCTCTGCCCTGCATTTGTTTGTCAGTCACCTAATAGTGCATTCTACTTGTTCATCTGTCCCTGTTCATATGTATCTTGTATTTTACTCCAAATAAAATACTATGTTTTCAAACATTTTATCTTTAAGGAGCTGGATTTTTAAATAGGAATGTTTTGTATAGCTATTTTTTTAATATCTGTAGTAATGGGTGGCAGATCAGTAAAGAATCTTGCTAGAAATGAGAACATTTAAGTTACAGATTCATGCTCAAAACTACATCAAAGCTCACATCAAACAGCTGTAAAAGAGAGTGCCAGTGACAGGGCTGAGGAGAGACTGGGGTGTTTATGTTACAGAAACTGACATTTAGCAGTGTTTTTCTCAGGAGCTGCTTGAACTGAAACGAATCTTTTTTCCTCATTATTTCTTTAACAAGCAAAGCTGTTAAAATTGCATCACTCAAATCTGCCATACACTTGCAGTCTTAAGTTCTCCTGTTTTCTCTAAGTTTAAGTTCTCATGTTTTCTCTAAGTTCTCTTTTGCCTCCCACTGGTTAAGTGAGGTTGGTTTGGGATAAAGTCCTGTGCCTGTGTCAGGATATTATTGCTGTAGCACAACAGTAGTGTGCTATGGCATGGCATTCTCCTCATACAGTGACAGTTAAGATAATGAAAGGTATTCTTGTGCCCCTTGTACAGTCATTAAAATGTTAAGCTCTTAATAGGGATGTCCCAAGAGCTTTCTGGCCTTTGTTTGCTCAGAGCAGCAGGAGTACTTGTCTGGATGAATATTGTGGGTTTTTTCTTCATAATAACACTCATTTTAATGAGATCAGTTACTATTTCAAAAATGGCAGGTAAAGGATGAAGAGAGACAGAGATTCTCAGTGACTTCTGCTGGGCTTCTTTTCTCATAAATCTTTGACTCTTGATTTAGCTGGAATATTGACTCTGTGATTGGCCTTCATTATCTGCTTAGAAACCATCTCAGCTAGAAAGTACACTGTCACCTTCAGTGTATGGCTAGGTATCAGTGAAATAAGTTGGCTGTAGACAAGCATTGTTACACACCTTGTTATCTCCTCAAATGAGTAAGGCAACCTGTAAAGAACTGTGCAGTGCAAAATTGAAACTCTGATTTCCTGCCTTGCAGATTGCCAGTTTAGCGAGTGTGAGATCACTGCCACGCTCACTTTTTGTGCTGCAGAACGGCTAATTAAAGGTCTTGTGTGGAGCTCTTGATGAAAAATATATCATCTTTGACAGGTGATGTACCTGTCAAAGAAGACTTGGAGCATTATACAGTAGTGATCTTTTTTCTCTTGAGATAGGTACAATATTTTGAAGATGGAGATGACATCTGAACATCTCCTGACAGTATCTGATGTTTCTAAAACCTCACTTCTTTCCCTGAGGTGTAAAATCTAATACTGCTTTTAGCAGTCTTTATTCCTTGTACTGCTCAAACAGATAGTATCCATTTCTTCCACTTCAGTTGTTAATTCCCTAGTTATGCCTGAAGGGAATATTTAAGAAGAAAATTTCTGTATAACTGGCTGGTCTGCAGAAATCACATCTTTTCAAGCTGGTTGGTGTTTGGTTTTTGGTTTTGTTTTGTTTTTTTCTTGTAGACTGAAGAATATTTTTTATGGGAATGAAATTTGGGCAGCTCAGCTTTGCTAGTACTGACTCTGACAGCCAACAAACATCCCTATGCTCCAGCAGTGACTTCAGTAGTTGTTAATGACTGAACCAGCAGCCCTGCATGTTGCTATCTTACTGAGGCCATATACTGCCCAATGATCTTTAACTATTCATAAAGTAGTCATTAACCTGTTTTTCTCTTCTGGCTAATAGCCATTTTTAAAAAATGTCCTAAGATGAATCCTAATACATATATTGACACTTAACTTGCATGTGTGCCTTCTTGTTTGATAGATTAATATTAAGAACAGTTGCAATTTGGACATTTCCCACATACCTTGCTTTTGGGAAACCCAGTCAGCTGCCAGGAACTTAGATTTCAGTCCAACCAAAATGTTTGTAAGATTCCCTATTTTGATTTCCCTTTTCTGACATTACCAAGGACAGGTCTTGATTTCTGTGTGGTATGAACTGCTGTGAAACCACAGTGAAATCCTTACTGCCTCGGGAAGCAAATGTGAATCATATTGGGCTGTCAGGTGGCTGAATGGATCGAGCTTAAAAGGTTTGATCTGGTCTAGAAGGATGTGCCTTCTAAAACATTTTGAAGTAATTTGAAGGTAAGTTTGTATGTGAGCAGGTAAGCATTGTTATTGTAATTGTTATTGTAGCTATTTTTGTAACTGACTTTGAACAGAGAATGTGCCTAGGGAGTTACCCTGTGATGGTTAATTTTGACAACGTCCCAGGGAAAGTGTTGTCCCAGGATTCCTGCTCTGCTCTGGCTGCCTGCAGACTCTCCTGAAGACATCTGATTGTGCCCTCCTCAGCAGAGTCTCCTCTCAGGTGATTCCTATATCCAGAAATATTAGGCAGCCTATTTTGAGTCAGCTCTTCTCTAAATAAAGGTGATTATATACATGTCATTCTGTTTTAACAGAAGCTTTCGTTCGTTATTTATTTTTTAATCATTATTTTTAGGAATTCGTCGTTGCAGTTTCTTGGAGTGTCCGTGGTAAGGGGTGGTGATGCAGAGTGGTTGGTGCGGGACTGTGGCAGGGCAGCTCACGACTGCCAGCTGCTGGTGAACAAGAGAGCAGCCCGAAGACCTCCCCGGACTGCAGGCAAGCTTTGACAGAGAAAGTAGGACCTGGCAGGTGGCAAGCAGAAGAACCGACTGAGTAATCCAGCTATCTGTTAGTGGCATGCCGGTTGCTGACTCTCGTTTGACACAGGTCAGTTTTGAAGTTTGGGTGAATTAGGTGCAATTCTGTGAATGAGAACTGCATTGAGTGTCCCATTATGGAGTGAGTACCCTAAGAAATCACACTGTCAGAAGATGGATAGAGCTGTGGTGTTAAGGAAAAGCAAGGAAAATAGAAAGAGAGGCTGTTTTCAGGCATGCTTTTCTTGGGAGGTTGAGGTAGACAGTTTTAAGGGTGATTAAGAGGCTGGAAATTAATTCAGGGTACAGACCTTAAAGGCATCATCTACACTTTGGAACTAAGCAGCAAGTAGTAGCGATAAACTGGAATGAATAATTGTAACCCTAGTAACATTTAAAGGAGCAACTATAGTCTCCAATTGCACATAGAGAAATTGCCCAACAGTTGTCATTGCCTATAAGCTGTCAAAGATCTGTCAATCCAGGTGGATTCTTTCTTTCTCCTAAGGTAAGGAAATAGGCATCTTAGGGTAGCAGCTGTGAGCAGTGAATCCCAACAGAAAACCCCATCTGTGGAAGCTGCTACCCCCTTGTCTGCATATCTGCTTCCCTTGACAGCATCAGTGAGTATGGGCAGAGGCTGTAGAGACTCCATGGCTTTGCTTTGATAATTATCTGATACACGAGCAGATTCTGTGTTTGCATTTGGAAGTGGGTGCCTCCAGGAATGGAAGATACTAAACACCAGAGCTGCTGACACTTTGTCCCCCTCCCACATGTCTGGCTCATCAAGGAAAGCCCAGAGGGTTTATTTTTAAATCTAAGGGGTATAGTGATACATGTTGGAGGTAGCATAATAAGGTCCAGGCTACGTGGTAGAATTTCTTCCTGCCTTTTTTCCATGACTTTTGCCAGTAGAACTATTAAGCTTCTCTCATACCCTGAAGTCATGATTCCCAACCTGTTGCTAAGACCCCAGATTCCCTTTTTGTCTGTGTCTTAGGTAGCTGGGAGAGGCATTTGGCTTTTTACTGTACTGGCATCAAGAGACACAAGCCCAGGATTTTTAGTCTATACCTTTGCCTAAGTACTTGTAGTTTTGCTTCAATAAGAAATGAGATTCTTTGCTTTGTTTATCAGCTTCTGACTAGGTTTACATTGGGCAGTTCTCCTGGGCAGTCCCATCAGTCCCTGGTCTGCTGTGCAGATGAACCCCTGCCCTTCTGAACCACTCCTCAAAACCCAAACCCCCAAATCTCAAATTTATTAGGTACTGGGAGAAAAAAATCATTCTAATTCTTCTTTAATATGAGCAGTGAAATGATCAAAAATTCTTGTGTATGTCTATTAGAGGCATGTCTTTGTACCTAAAGATAAAGCTCAAGCCCTTTCCTAACCCAAATGCAAGCAGTTCAAAGGAGATAAAACCACGAACAGCATCAGAAATAGCATACTGATAATCTGAAGTGTGAATAGAAAGTCCCACAGCAAGAATTCCTAAGTGTTGTCTGTTTAAATATATTTAAATATATTTAAAGTGTGTGTCTCAAGGAGCCACTAGATGACAGGCACTTTGCTGGGTGCCTATGTGCATGACCACCTTTAAAAAAAAACCTCACAGTACAGCTACTGATGAGGCTGACATTTGTGAGAGAGGCAAGGATTCATCTCATTCCACCTGAACTTCCTGATCTGGCCTGACCCGAGATAAGGACATCACACCTCTCTGTCTGCACAATCTCTTCCAGTCCATTAGTAAACTAGTTTGAAATGTAATGGGAAGGAGGTACGGAGCCAAGGAAATCTTTAACTTGATGATGCTCATCAGTAGGAGTAATTATTCACACAGAAGCATCCCAAGTGGTAGTGATGTGCTGTTTTTTAAGGCTGTCCTGTCAGCAAATTATTTAATACTGTAAGCTGTTTATACACATAATTTATAAAAAATCTCACCGCCAGGGACAGGCATTTGACTTTTTAATAGTCTGCAAAAATTTCCATGATGTGGGACGACTCATATTGTCTGTGTGTGTCTTTCAGTTTAACAGCTTATGGATTTAAAATTACCTTGGATTACTCCTTCCAGCAGAATTCTGGGTTATACCCATGAGACATATTTCCGGGGCTAGCTGGCATGTTGCAATTCTGCAGGCAAGACAAGAATGCACAGACACTGCAAAAAAATCACAAACTTCCCTCAAACCTGTACTACAGATGGCTTTGGCAGATCCTGATGTTTTCCAATAACAACACACACCCCGAAGAATGGATGCACCTAATGTGCAAACCTCTCTAGCACACAGAAAAGTGGTGTCCCACTTGGTGACTTTGGTGATACAGGTGGCTGATCAGCGGGTCCACCACAGTGGTTCTGTTGGGCTCAGCAGCACTGCACCACACACTCTGCAGTTCGGGCTCCTGTCCAAAGGCCTAGGGGTTGGGGTTCTCACCTGTACCCACAGCTGGAGGTCTTGGCTCAGCCAGTGCCCAGTGGGGTGCTGGAGCAGCCCACACAGCCCTGGCAGGGAGCAAATGTCCTGGCACTGGAGGAATGACAGCAGCTGAGCGAATCTTGCTTGTAAAACAGTCCTGAAAGGTGCCCTGGAAAAAACCCATTCAAGCAGAGGAAGGAAGCTGAGTCCTTGGAGTTGCTCAGCTACTTTTTATTGCTGCAGACGCTGCTGGCAGCCTCCTTCATTGGGAGATCTGTCCAAAGTGGTTGAGCTCAAAGTGTACCTTGGCAGGGGCCCAAACACACACGGTTCATGTTCAGACCTGGCACCTTAATATGCCTTCAGACGACCCAAAGGCCTCCTAGATCCTTCTACTTCTACAATGGCTACAGACACCTTTTTCTCCTGGCCTTTGTATTTGGTCCCTGCTGCTTGTGAAAGTATTTTAAAATGGTAACCCCTCAGAAAAGTTCCCCTGCAGCAGTGGGGTTTGAGCATGAAGGTAAGTGAAAGGAGACTGGCCATTTCACACTGTCACACACATGCAGAGTATGTAGAGGCAGGGCAGTATTCCTGGAGGGTCAAACTTGAGTGCTGTTCTCGAGTGTGCACCAGGTGGGAACCTGCGTGGCTGACAGGACACTTTTCAAGGCCACTTTTGGAACTGGGGAGCATGCTGGGTTGGTTGAGGTGAGCACCAGGGCACAGTGATAGGATGTGTGAGGACCTGTTTACTCTTACCCTAAAAGTCAGCAATGCCAGTCCCTAAACCCAGTCCTAATGGTGTGGGAACCCCTCTTCTCTGCAATCAAATTCAAGCTGGTGCCTCATGCACATGAATGCCACTCAGTAGGAAGGGAGCCCTGTGGGGAAGGAGTGTCCCATTTCCAAAACCAAACTGCAGCCTCAGTGTTATTTCCTCACAGCTTCAAGTCAGCATGTGAGTCGATAAAAATCCCTCAGCTCACATCCTTCCCAGAAATGCCAGTCAAAACCCAAGCAGCTATTCACCCAAAGTACCAATTTTATAGTTCTGTGTGTGTCTATAATCTATTTACCAGCATTCCTATTTCAGTATGTGCCTGTTAATAAGATTAGTAATTAAAAAGCTTGATAGGAATTGGCAAGCGTAGCTCCTCCGCCTTTCCCTCCCCTCCAAGCCGGACTGGCGTGGAGTGTGAGGCACGGCTGGCAGAGCACCTGAGGGAGTGAAGGCAGGAGGCTCTGCTGAAACCTCTGCCTGCAAGAAGGCAATGGAGAAATCCCGACCCTTATGGGACAATCCCCTGCAGTTTGTTTTCGCCTGCATTTCCTATGCTGTGGGGCTGGGAAATGTGTGGAGGTTTCCATACTTATGTCAGATGTATGGAGGAGGTAAGTGCAGTTTACATTTTCTTGCTTCCCTTGAGGAGGAGTGTGGCAAGCTTTAAGTCCAAAAGTGTGTTGTCCATGCTAATGCCTGTCCACCCAGCAGGGTCTGGGGCAGAGAAGGTCTGGCTTTCTGTTGGTGTGCAGTCTGTTTTATTGTGGCTTTATTTTATGTATACTTTAGCATTAGGCTTTTACCTGACAGCTACCCCAGGATCGTGGCTTTTGTTTCCTGTAAGTGGTGATGAAGCAGTGGGAAGGCCCATATTTTCTGAAAGAATGGAGGTAGAGTGAGAGATATAGATCCACATGGTATTAATTTATTACATTTTTGCCCCATTGAATCACTCTGAATGTGTCAGAAACTGGTTCATGTACTTTTCCATTCACCTACGGGGACTTGGAAAATATTGAGAAGGGGAGATGGTGACACTGATTTGATTTAAAGATCAGCTGTATCATTTCAAGCACCTGTCATTAATGTATTTTATACAAAGCCTTACTTTAGGAGATGATAGCATGATAACTTGGCTGCAAATCTGCCTTGAAGTTAGCTGAAATGCCTTAATCAGCAGGAGTTCCACAGCTAAAGCCTCCCAGTAAACTTTGAAAATAAGGAATAAATTTATTTGTCCTCCAAAGATAAATAAACAAACAAACAAACAAACAAAAACCCCAAAAAAACCAAACAAAACCCACCCAAAACCCTCTTTGAAAGTTTATCCTATTCCTGGGTCCAAACTGAAGAAAGATGATGTGGCATATACGAGCCACAGCTGTTTTTCCTTGGAAATCAAAAATCAGTTAATTAGATTAATTAAAGAACAGTACTAATAATCTCCTGTAGCTACTACAGCTACTACTGTTTTGAAGAATCTTTAGAAATAGTCTCTCTTTGTAAGACAACCTAATTTTTTACTGCTTCTTGTAGTGCATCTGTTGTAGTAGTTTTGCACCTCTCTCAATGTTGCGTTAAGGGACATGATGAGCATCTGCCTCATCTGCTTCTGGTCTTCTTCTGCCTTTTCTTCCTTTCAGGAAGAAGCACTGAGATGTTTAATGACTTACTACTCCTTTTATGCTTGTTATTTTTGGCTGGTAGCTTACTTCTAAATGCACTTGGGGTAGTAGGAATTGGTTCATGCTGCTTTTTGAAAAGGCGTTTTAGCACTGAGACTGCATCAGAGCTGTCCTGTGGGATCAGGTCAGAAAAATCCAGATAATATGGTGGATGAAGGGTGAGTAGAAGATAGATACTGCAGTGGCCAAAGTTTTCTTAGTTCAGAGAGCAGAAATGACAGATGTGCTGTAATTTTGCATGTATTTGCCTACACATGCTTTAAGGGTAAATACTTCATATCTGACACTGAACTCTAGCACAAAGCTTAAAATGTGTTTCTGTACGCAGTCAAACTGCACGTGATCAGTTCACTAGCAGCCCATCATGGCAGACGTCCTGACGGACTGCAAAACTCAAAACAGCAGAATTTTGGGGGCTTTGTGTCGTTCTTTTAACCAGCCATCTCTGTTGTAGCAGGTGGTGAGGATTCTCTGAAATATAACCAAAACTGGAACATTTGGTTAACCTGAATGGAAGATTAAATGAACTTGCCTGCTCAATACAGGGGCTTTGGACTAGATGACCTTTAAAAGGTGCCTTCCAGCTCAAATTGCTCTATAATTCTATGGTACACCCAAGTATTTTCTGAAAAGCATGTTCTATAAGAATGTTTTCCCGTTATTTCTCATTATATTTTCCATTATTTTTCTCTTCACCACTTATATTTATGTGAGGAAAGTCAGCTCTTTCTACTGTGAAATTAAAACTCCTGACAGGAGATTTTGCTTTTCTAAATTGTTTTATTCACTGCCCTGTTAAAGAGGATTCTGTGGCTTTCCAGGAGGTCACAAAACCCACATAAACAAAACATCGTTTCAGGAACTTAAAAGCTGGATCTGCCAGGCACTGGGATTAGGGGGGACACCAGCTTGTTTGGCATCTTCCTTGTAGGAAAGCATACAGCCAGTCCCTGTCCTGCCCAGCCAGGCAATAGGGCCCTTATCGCGGCTGATGCTGATAAACAGTATTTGCAGGCTTTATTACCTGACGTGTTGCTCATCAGCGGTTTGTCTCCTTGTCGTCCTTCTCCTTGCTTTGCTGTGGAGAGCATGCCCTGGCCAGAGCAGGGGGCATTCAGACCTCGGAGGCGCAGTTACCCCGTCCCTGGGCAGGCTGGGCCAGGCTCAGGCGAGGCTGGGATGGGTCTCCAGCGGGGCTGGTGCTCAGCAGCGCTCAGCCCCGGGAGAGGAGCACCCCCTGAGCACCAGGCAGGAGGCTGAGCAAGGGCCAGGGTGCCACGGCCGAGGCCAATGCCTGGAGCAGACCCTGGGCTCACTCCGCGTGTTTTGCCAGCTACAGGATCTGGCCTGGGGGCTGGTTTTTGCAGACAGCTGGCACCGTAGGGAGCAACGCCCGGTGGAAATGAGCAGGGAGTTGAGTGGAGCTGTGCTGATTCACAGCTGATAAGGAGCTGGCTTATCGGCTGCCCAGAGTCCCTTATACGAGACATTTTGGTTCTACTCTTTGGGAAGAGTGACGTTAGGAGCAAGATCTCTGTGCAAACAGGATGCAGAGCAAGGGGCAGGGGCTTAGCCCTGGCACCCCCAGCTGCGGGGGGACATTGGGGTGAAGAACAAGCCTGAAGGCATTTCTCCTCCTTGCCAGGTGGAACAGCCGATGCCAAACATGCGGCAGGGCTGCTGGGAGGGTGGAAAAGCCTTCGCAAGGGCCTAATGCCGATTGCCCTGTGGTACAGGGCAGAACTCCCCTCAGCGGCTGCTGGGGCAGCTGGCACCCCACGGGCACGGAGCGGCTGCAGGAGCTCTTAAAACCTCCGACAGCTCCCTTGCGGCGTAGGAAGTTATCTAACAGACTAACAAAGGGGTTGTTAATAACGAGAGAGCTGGGAGGTGGGAAATTAATTCCCAGAATAAACCGGATTATTGCTCTGTGTTTATTTCCAGGTCTCTGCCTCAGTCGCTGCGCGGAGTTCATTCCTCCACAGCGCTGCACAGAGCCCATTGCAAGGAATGTTAATGCCACAGATTAAATCCTAAATAAGAGATATTTACGTAAATATTTTGGCTTGCTGTAAAAAGGGAAGCAGGGAAGCCTTTGCAAAAATCCAGCTTTTGACTCAGTCAGCAGCTCTTTCTGAAGTGAGCCCCAAGTCGAATACAAGGATTTTATTTTTTTCTGGTAGAAATTTAAGCCGAAGCACATCCTTGTTGCCATGGGGGATGGTCCTTTCCCCTTCCTCACTGTCAGCCTTCCCATTCCTGCTGCTCCTCTTCCACAGGAGCATTTCTGTGGCTCTCCATGTGGAGGGAAGCAGGGATGAGCAGGAGGAGACTCCATGCCTCTGTCCCAGGGTCTGCACCCACAGGTGGGGCCCTGGGAGAAAAGCCTTCATTCATTTGCTGGTGCCTGTGGGCTCAGCATGGGGATTTGGGAGGTTTTTTTGGTTTTTTGGTTGCTGTTTTTTTATTTTTTAGCAAGGCCAGACTTCCAACGTGTAACTCAAAACCCCCTGTTTGACACAGACGTTGTTACTTTTCCTTTGAGCACTTTGGCAGAACACTCCCCGCCCCACCCCCCCCACACCGAAGCAAACCTTTCCCTCGTCCTCTTTGACTCATTATCGTTTACAAGGTTTGGCGGGTGGTTGGTTACCCTTTAACAGCCCCAGCCCCCAGCATTGCTCAAACCGCCCAGACTCATCTGGGCAGCTCCGACCAACACAGTTTAACAGCAGAAATCCCAGCCCTGCCAAGTCCCTGCGGAAAATTCCCCTTGCCCCGGCAGTCAGAGCCCACCAGCCTCTGGGACACTGACAGCTTGATTGGAACACAAACAGGGCAATGTGGTGTTTATCTTGCTGCTGATCTGCTGAAGGCTGCCTGTTGGCTTTGTTCTCACAGGTGGCTTTTTGATCCCGTACCTCATCATGCTGATTGCCGAGGGGATGCCGCTGCTGTACTTGGAGCTGGCTGTGGGGCAGCGAATGCGGCAGGGTAGCATCGGAGCCTGGAAAATAATAAGCCCCTACCTCTGTGGCGTTGGTAGGTTCTCAGCCTCCATCTGTATTTTCCAGCACACAGGGAGCGTGGGTGATTTCAGATAGGAGAGCTTTGTCTTTCAGAGGAGACCCAGGTGGGAGCTCAGGTTTTACTGGGGCTGAGCAAAGCCAGACACCACATGGCAGGCATTTATCCTGTCCCTTGTGAGACACTGGGGCCAGACCCCAGCTCGCTGCGTTGGGTCTGGATTCAGAGGTGTGAGCCCCCTTGCCCTCAGGCAGACTGCCAAAATCATGGTGTGAGGGCCAGTGCTAAACCCAGCCCTTGGGGCTGCCTACACCGGGCCTTGACCCCAAGAACACCTTCCCAATAAGCTCAACATGAGTGATAAAATGGTGCCTTAATTTCCTACTGTTCCAGTCTACCATTTACTAATGTCCACTCTTAGATACATTTTTATGTTATTGAATTACCCTGAAAACCCAAGCTATCAATCATTTGTGTACGCACATATTTTATTTTTAATGATACATTGAATATTCCCTCCCAGGGGCCTAGAGGATAAAATCCAGTTCAGGATAGTCCTGGTGGGAGGAGGAGGCAGTGTCTGCAGTGACAGGGTCATGCCCTGTGCACATGGCTGTGCAGGGACACAGCCCCTGCTGCCCCAGCCATGGTGGTGCTGCTCCCACACCCCACAGATGTTGTGGAACCCGGGGCATTTTGGGGTTTTGCTGCTGACCAAGTGTTTCCCTCCATACCTGCAGGAGTTGCCAGTGTTGTTGTCTCATTCTTCCTCTCCATGTACTACAACGTGATAAATGCCTGGGCCTTCTGGTACCTCTTCCACTCCTTCCAGGTGTGTGGGCTCCCATTTTGGCCCCACTATGGCTGTGGAGGGGTCATGGTGGCTTTGCATTGCTGCTGGATGTTGCATGGCACCATTGTCAGCTGGGTAGGGGAGGTGGAGGGTTGTCAAAGGCTTCAGGAACCCAGGGCTTTTCTGGGGGGAAAAGTGATGCAGAGATGTCTCCTTCCATGGTCTTCCCAGAGGCATTTGCTGTTTTCTCCTCCTCACCATGAAATTCAGGTCAAGGCCAGCCTTGTGACTCTTCAGTCACATGTGCCTCTGTGCCAGGTGTCCTGCGTCCAGGGATGGGCCTGTCTGGTGGCAGGGGAGAGGTCTGGCCCCATGGTAGAGGCTTGGAGAGCGTCATCCTCAGGGGAGAAGGTTAAGGAGGCTCAGTCCTTGGGGAGAGAATCAGTCTGGTCATCGCCGAGGAAGAGGGACAGAGCAGATACGTGCTTGGGTAGAGAGTCAGAAAGGGTCATCCCCAGGGGAGAGGATCAGGAAGCATCAATCCTTGGGGAGAGGGTCAGTGTCGAAAGAGATCACCCCCGGGGGAGAGGGTCAGTGTCGAAAGAGATCATCACGCTCCCAGCTCCCCATTGGCTCCCCGGCTCTGCCCACGGCGCTCACTCCGCGTCCCTCCCTGCCAGGACCCGCTGCCGTGGGCCACCTGCCCCCTCAACAGCAACCGCACGGGCTACGAGGAGGAGTGTGAGAAGACATCGTCCACGCAGTACTTCTGGTACCGGCAGACTCTGAACATCTCCCCGTCGCTGGAGGCCAGCGGCAGCGTGCAGTGGGAGCAGGCGCTGTGCCTGACGCTGGCCTGGCTCGTGGTTTACCTCTGCATCCTCCGCGGCACCGCCTCCACCGGCAAGGTGAGAGCGGGGCTGAGCCCTGCCGGGCCCGGGAGGGACGTGCGGAGCGGGGACGGGCGCTGCAAGGCAGCGAGGGATGGCTGCTGCTCCCTGGGGTCACGGCATCTCCCCCGAGGCACCGAGCTCTGCTGCCCTGTCGAGGTACAGCTGAAACAGGATCAACCAAAACACTGAGCGATACTAAAAAAATTACCCAGGAAAGTCCTTTAAACACAGCCAGCTCTCTGCAAAACCAGTTTCCAGGCTGCTGGCCATGAGGAAAACCATCTGCCATGGCAGAGCCGTGTCAGGAGACGTCTATTCCTTTGCCTTTGCAAGAAAAAAAAATACACCTACTCGACATGCTTTTTATTCACAGCAGAAATCATGAGGAAGTGGGGAGAAAAACCCCAATGTCCTGGCTGAGCTTCCACTAAGCAGCAAGCTGAGGGCTGTAATCCCCAAATCGTCTTAGTCAAATACAAGAAAGCCAAGAGACTGTAAACTAGGAATAACCTCTCAAACTTGCTGCGATTCAAATAAATTTTGATTCAATTTGATTCAATTCAAATTTGATTTTGACCTTTTATGAGCTCTGCTTCCCTTCCTTATAGAGCAAATGATGAATGACCTTTGTCTAATGGGTTTTTGATAGTCACTGAGTTTGTGAATGCTGCAAATATTTTAGAATTTTGTTTGTTTTCCCATCAAAGAGAAGACCCTGGGAAGAGTAGTGCAGGTCTTTAGTATTATTAAAAACTTGTTTCACTAAAATGTAAATCTAAAGTTAGATTTGTCTGAAAATATTTCTTGAAAGACTAATCCATGATAACAAACACAACATTGGAAATTATTTGTGCAAAGTGAGACTGACATAGCAGATTAGCTTTGTCTTATGTATTCTTTAGAGCAAGGTCTTTCCCCTCTTTCCCCAGGTTGTGTATGTGACAGCCTCTTTGCCATACTGTGTTCTCATCATCTACCTCATCAGAGGATTAACACTTCACGGAGCTGTGAATGGGCTCGTCTACATGTTCACACCAAAGGTACAGAAAAACTGTATTAAATTTTTCAGGAAATGTTATTGCTTACTGAGCATGTAAGTTTTTAAAAGGTCTTGGTCCTCCTTTTGTTTACACTGAATTTTTGCAGCAGTAGGATAGGTCTAGCAGCTGGAAACCCCAGCTGGGAGCGGCTGGTGGCTGTTCTGCCATGACACCCATAAGCTGCTTGCTTTTTCCTGCAGAAAAAGACCTTCCCTTTAGCATAACCAATTACTTCCAGTCAGAGCAGTAACCTTGCCCAAAACCACCCCTGACGTAAAATGAGTGTGCAGAGGGCTCTATCCCTGGCCTTGCACCCATCCCTGCAGGCTGGAAGGGGCACTGCTGGGCACTGCTGTGACACTTCACTCTCTTGCTCTCTTTGTGTGGCTTTTGCAGCTGGAGCAGCTGTCGAACCCCAAGGCCTGGATCAGCGCTGCCACGCAGATCTTCTTCTCTCTGGGCCTGGGCTTCGGCAGCCTCATTGCCTTTGCCAGCTACAACGAGCCCAGCAACAACTGCGAGAGGCACGCCATCATCGTGTCCCTCATCAACAGCACCACCTCCATATTCGCCAGCATCGTCACCTTCTCCATCTATGGCTTCAAGGCCACCTTTAACTACGAGAGCTGCATCAACAAGTAAGAGCCCGTGGTTTCCCTGGTTTTGCACTGCAGGCTGTCCTGGGGCAGGTGAGGGGGGAGGTAAATAAATAACAGCACACAGCACTGCCAGCACTGCCCCAAGACCAGACCCAATACTGCTCTAATAAAGCTAAAGGAGCTGTTCAAAGCGCTGAAGCCTGAGATGAGAGGTCAGAGCGCTTTGCCTTTTGACACCTGGGTGCTGCTTCCAGGCACGGGGCTGGTCAAGAGGATGAGTTTGCCTGGGCAGGTCACAGAGGCACTTTCCCCTGTGTTCTTATCCTGGCACATGCTCTAGGGAGTGTGGGGGAACTGATTAATAAATGCAGTGATGCTCAAATGCCACTTTTTAAGGCTAAGCCCTGTTCCCAGAGCTCAGCTTCCTTGGCTGTGATGCTCTGCAAGAGCCCAGCAGTCTGCAGGATTGTGTCCTGTAGCTGCAAGCTTGCATGCAGCTCCTGGCACAGGGCCCATGGCAGTTACACATTTACTCATATTTTTAGAGCTTTCAATCTATCTGCTGATCACAGGAAACCAAGCTGCTAGTTCTTGCTTGTTGCCAAAAGACTTTAAAGTTGGTGGGGTGTGGATGTGAGACCTGAGGGCAAAGGGGAAGAGACACCAGCCAGCACTGGCCAGCACCCAAAATACCTGCCTGGGAGCAGCAGTTTGGGTGCAGGAGCTGCTCCTCCCAAGGCACAGATGAGCCCATGTCCCAAAACTGTGCTGGAAGTGCTGCTCTCACCCATGGAGACTGATGCCCATGGGGGTCAGTGGAGAAAAGGGATGAGGTGTCCTGAGCCTCAAAGCCATTAAACTCCTGCAATCCTTCCCAGGGTGATCCTGCTGCTGCTGAATGCTTTTGACCTGGAGGAAGGCTCTTTAACAGCAGACAACCTCAGCGAGATGAAGGAATACCTCATGGCCACCTACCCACAGGAATATGCCCAATTAGCGCCACAGATTAAAAACTGCAGCTTGGAAGCCGAGCTAGACACGGTGAGTTGCCAGTTTGTACTGTCTCCTTTTCTCCCACTGAGCCCAGGTGCCCCATGTGAGCCCAGGAGATGCCTGACCAAGGGCTGGGGATCATTTCTACAGCTCAGGATGGGGCAGGGGCTCACTCAGGTCACCAGCAGCCAGCATTCGTACAGTTGGGATAAAACAGTGAAGACTCCACCTGCCTTTGCTGTGCACAGCCACACCTCAGGTGTACTTTGTCATGACACAGAGTCACTCTCTTACATCTTACATCCTTCATGGAGCTGAGGAGCTGCCTGTAACTCAGTTTCCCCTGCACCCTTGTCTCTGTCAGGCTGTCCAGGGGACGGGACTGGCATTTATAGTCTATTCAGAAGCCATCAAAAACATGGAGGTGCCCCAGCTGTACTCTGTGCTCTACTTCTTCATGCTGCTGATGCTGGGCATTGGCAGCATGCTGGGCAACACGGCCGCCATCCTCACGCCGCTGACCGACAGCAAGGCCATCGCCTCCCGCTTCCCCAAGGAGGTGATCTCAGGTAGGCACCTGCCAGGCTGCAGCACAGGCACACAGTGAGCACGTCTGTGTCTGTGTCTGTGTGTGTCCAGAAGCTGTGGTGTCCCACTGCCATTGAGGGGCCCTCTTTCACCTCGGGTGGAGCAGGGAATGGTAAATATGCTGCTGGAAGGGTTTGCCCGCCCTTGTGAAAATCCTGCCCAGCCTGTGCAGCACCTTCTCTTGGGAGGTCCTAGAGGAGCAGGGTAGTTGTGGCTGTGCATTTACAGCCTTCCCAACACACCCCAGCTCCTTCAGACTGGTGTGTCTACTCACTGGTGAAACTTAAAGGGATGGCACAAATGGCAGGATAGCTGCAGCAAACAGCTCTTCAGTCACATTGCCAGTATCCCTACTGTGAACCACCTCAGTCTTTGGCCAAAAGAAATACATGCTCCTGTTGGGGCATGGGAATCAGTTGTCCTACCTTAAAACCTGTTTTAGCTGGATGCCCAGTGGCAACAGCAGATGCTGCATGCATGTGTGACAAGGCTGTTGCTGAGACTTGGTTGTCTTGGCCATGTCTGGGGTGATGTGCTCTGACTGTGCAGGTCTAAGGAGCAGCAGTTTAACAGTCACACATGCACGGGGGCAGGTCTTTTCCACAGGGGGAAAAAATAAAACCCTTCTCCTCAGAGAAAGCTGCTCAGGAGAAATCCCATCAGCTTTTTAGTCATGAGAACTGTGACGTTTTCCCTACACAAACTTCCAGGTGTAATGGCAAGATCCCTGTTTTATCCACGCAGGTGTTGTGTGTTTCATGAATTGTATAATTGGCCTGATCTTCACCATGGAGGCTGGAAATTACTGGTTTGACATCTTCAACGACTACGCAGCCACCCTCTCACTGCTGCTCATCGTGCTGGTGGAAACCATTGCCGTGTGCTACATCTATGGGATAAGGAGGTAAAACCTGAGCCCTGCTTTCTTCATAGTGGGACAGCTGAGGGGGTGGCCACGGGCCAAGAATAAAAACATGGCCTTGGGCTAAATGTTTCTCCTATGCTATAGGATCAGCAAGGGGATGGGGGTCTCCCCTGCCCTGCAGACCCCTTCTAGGGCCTTGGCTCTGGACTGTGAGGGGCCTGGCTGGGCTCACACTGTCTCTGCTGGCAGGGGAGTACCAAGGAGCTGTACACATGGCTCCCTGTCCTTGGTCTCAGGAGAAACTTCTGCCAAAGCTCTGCTCCTCCCATGACAGGAATTCAGCATGAGCATAACAGTGCCAGTAAGTCTGGTTTCAAAGGTGGTCACCTCGCACATTGTTTGTCTCCCATCAATCCTTGTGGGTAAAAAGGAGCTCTGGAATCAGGAGAAGTTTTCAACAGCAGAGGTGTTTGGAAATAGCTGAAGGGAAAGGCTTCAGCATTTGCTTTGTTAGTCTGCCAGCACAGAAGAAGGTGTCCAGGCACATACATGGGTATCACCTCCCTGTTCAAAGCCTTCGAGTCAGATCCAGGTCTCCTGTGACATTTTAGCTCCCACCTCCAGTGTCAGTACTTCCTCAAAGGCACTCAGATATCAGCACTGAGAACACTCAACTACACAGACCCAGCTGTTTTCTCCACTTCAGCATTGTTGCTGCTCTCCGTCAGCTGACAGCAGTAACAGTCTGAGCTTACACTTCAGGCAGAACTTTCTTGCTGTACCTTTTCTAGCTCCTCTCTGCAACTTGGGGTTCTCCTGGAAGCCTCAGTGTCTTGTTTGATTTCACCCTCACCGTAATTCTGGTGACCCAGCTTTTCAGAGAATAATTCTCAGCTCATTTGTGGTCAGCTGTTCTCCTCTTTCTCATCTGACATACTCAATTCTGAAGGTGGTTTTTGAAGTAACTCAGAACAAGGTATTGATCAAACATCTGTAGCCAGTCTCAAATACACACGCTTGGTTTTCTTTACAAAAACGTGTTTGGTTTTCTTTTGAACAGATTTGAAAAAGACCTTTACACCATGATTGGACGCAAGCCAAACTGGTATTGGAAAATTATGTGGGCTTTTGTTAGTCCACTGCTAATTATAAGCCTATTTATTTTTTACCTCACCGACTACATCCTCACAGGAACATTGCAGTACCAAGCATGGGATGCCACACAGGTAAAAGAGTTTTGGGTTTGGGCTTTTTTTAAAAACAACTTTTCTTACTTCCTGCAAGGATACAAGCTTCCTTCCTAACTACGCTGTTCCACAAAAGGGCCTTCTGAAATAGAGTAGCTGGAGTCAGGGTCATCCCTTAATTTCGTGGAAAGGAAAAATAGGGAAAACTTGACTTAGTGATGATGTAGTGATTCTGTAAAATCAGCTAATTTCCCTCTATGAGGTTCTTAATCAACTCTTCATAGAATTAAATTTCATTTATATAGAAGACCCAAATATCGTCTTTAAAAATACACTTAAAGCCCCCCTACTTACAAAGTGTATTTATTTTGAACAAAATCAGTGATATTTTAACAGAACTGAGCTGCTGTTGGAACAGTTCTCATAATACCCATATACATTTTTCTTTAAAGCCAGAACATTTTCTTAAGAATATTGTACTGTGCATTCATCACAGAGCAATTATTGCTGGATAAGTAATCACTGGTTCCATAACCTTTTGTGGAAATGTTCCCATCATGCAGAAACAAAGCACATAATTGTTTTCATGTCATGGCCAATTTGGGACCAACAGCAGGCCTGGCTTGTTGACTGGGTGTCAGCATGAGCCCACAGGCTCCAGGAGAGGAACAGAGCCCTGACAGAGGTCAGGGCCCAGCCACCTCATTAAGAAACACAAATCAAGCCAAAATCTGCTCTTTACCAAAGCCTGCAAAAGTTTTCCCTGATCCTGTTCTTGTCAGGTTCTGTCAGCAGCTCTGTTCTTGTCAGGTTTCACTGTGCATGGTTGGACAGAGAACAGCACTGAGGGAAGCCATGGGCTGCCACAGCCTGAAACTGCTTCTCAGAGCTCCTGTCCAGATCCATACACACAGCTTTGCTCCAGGCCTGACTCTGGGACAGATGCCACAGATCCAACACTGCTTTTCTCCCTTGCAGGGGCAGCTGGTGACCAAGGATTACCCAGGCTATGCCCTGGCAGTGATCGGGCTGCTGGTGGCAGCATCCACCATGTGCATACCCCTGGGAGCACTAGTGACTTTTATAAGGAAGAGACTGAAGAGGGAACGAGTTTCAACTGTTGCATGAAAGCTGACAGCTGGATTTGGGAGGACCTTACCCCTGTCATCAGTGACTGGGCACTTCTGGAAGACAGCAGCAACATTATTTGTAGCAGCTATTTTATAGAGTTGAGAATGGTGGGTGCTATATTGACCAAAAAGTGCTCTTGGGAGGTTCCACAATGGTTTGGAAAAAAAAAAAAAAGCTCTTCTGTAGCAAGATGAAGCTTTAAAATGGCCTCTGCAAAAGAGGTGAGAAGGAGAAGAGCAGCTCACAAAATGCCAGCTAGCACAAATTAACCAGCCTATCAACCCATTACATGTTAGGTGATTCTTTTCCACTGTTGTAGCACTGCCTGTGTGGAAACATAAACCAACCAAACATGTTCCTGCACCAAAGTACCGGCAAATACCTTCAATCATTCAAGACACTTAAGCATACTCATTGTTTGAGATGGCATCTGTCCTTTATCAACAGATGAAACTGTTGAAGTCTGGCAATGAGCATGTGACATTGCTTTCCTACATGGGAGAAATCAGTAGGATGGCATTGGGAGAAAACTGTGGCCAACATGGTTTCTTTTTTACTTGTGTCCAGTAAAGCAGTGAATATATATATTTATATATGCATATATATATATATGCACACATATATGTGAGCTACACAAGTTCTCCCACTGCCAGAAGTAAACTTCCAATTCCAGTATGTAACTGGGCACTGTGCTGTACTTTGTATTTTCTAGGGATGCACTTTAAGTACATAAGAAGGTATCTGTGATAAAGCTGCTTTACGAGCCCCACCCAAACAAAAGTATGCCATATAATTAGCTTTGACAAAGTTCATATCCAGGTATTCTTTAATCATCAGATGTAACAATCCGCAGTTCCATCGACCTGGTTACTTTCCCTGTGTAAATGTTTTATAAAGAGAGCAACATGTTTAAATTGCAAGCTTCATGTAATAGAAAACATTAAAATTGTATCTATGAACTTTAAAAAAGGTCGCTCTGAAGAACAATATTAGAGACACACTCATGGGAGAAAGGGTTCTTAATACAGTGTCTTAACTATGTAACCATTAGAAGATGGCAAGTGCCTTAGAAAAAAGGGATTTATTTCAAACACTGCTAAAGCACAACACAAGTCTCTCATTCTGGGGCAAAAAGCAAGAGAAATTGTACAGCACTCAGCGGTGGGCAAAATCAACCAACAAGATCGTGTGGTCTGCAACAGCCCTAGAAACAGGACACACCTGCCTCCCTCCTTCCCCAGGCTTTGCTAACAAAGGAATGACACCTTTTCACATTTCTGTTTATTAAAAATGGATACCATAAACAAGACCTGTACAAAAAAATAGCCGAAATTGCCCAGAATTTGGTAAGAGTTGCATGATGGGAAGTTATCGTCTTGGGCCTCCTCTTCCTCTTCCACGGCCTCGGCCTCTGCCACGGCCTCTTCCACGGCCTCTTCCAGCAACTTGGCAGGTAAAAGAAAAAGGGTAAATCAAGTGAGACCCAGGAGTACTTTCATTTAGATTAAAAAATTCTGTATTGAGCATAATCACCACACTGCTTCCCTGTGATAAGACATTAAGTCAGGTATTAAGTCTGTTAATGCTCAGTAAGTTTCAGACAATATTTTCATCTTCTGTGTTACTCTCTCCAGTATAAAACTTCCACAGTCTGTCCTTGGCTTCTATGCAGAAAAAAAGGGCATAAAACAGTTGGCTGCTCCCAAGTGACTGGGTGATTTGGCAGGAAACTAGAATTTCTCATTTATATATATACACAGTCTAGATTTTTAGAGGGAAATGCAAATTTTTACATGCTGTGATATATCCAAACTCATCCTGTCTCAGGCACCATGTGGAAGGTCAGCATTTTGAAAGAAACCCAGCACCCAACAGTTCCCACTGATCTCAGTGATGCCCCTGCCAATTGCAGATGTGATTCTAAGGCGAAGGTCTTGACTGTGTGCTCCCAGTTTTAATTACTGCTATTTAATTGTAAAGGGAAGATGGAATCATAGGACAGTGCAGGCCACAAGCAACTGCAGAAGGTCATATGATCCACAGGGTGATAATGCAACTCTGCATCTTTTTCTCCCAAAGAAATGCAATGCACTGGGTTGCAAAGGCACTCTGCAAACTTTAGATTATTGGTTCATTTCAAACATGTTTGTGAGGGCAGGGCTCAAGAAGACACTGAAATTTCTGTGGAAGCAGGTGGCTCTCTAAGAGACACCCCCATTCAAGGAGCAGGATGTGACAATTATTCTGGGACGTGGGTTAGAAATGCAGGAAAGACAGAAAGAGCAGAGGCACAGGACAAATTTGACATAAGCAAGGTGCCATAATTTTGCTGGTAATACACTGATCCTGTAAAATCCATGGAAGTATCAACCCCAGCTGGAAGATGACAGCATCAGCAGGTAGCTGTGTTTGCCAAGCCCAAGCGCCAGCACACTCCAACCCAAGGCACACGTGGCACACACACCCCAGCCAGCATCCTGCCCTTTCCTGACAACTCCACTTGCCAAGGATAGATCAGGGGTTTTACCCTTCTGAAACCCAAGGGCATTTATGGACTAAGGCAAAGCACAGCACAGCTTTGGTCTGAGGGCACTTCTGCACACTGCAGATGCAGAGAGTGTCAAATGGAGGTAAATGGAGCTCCACAGCTGCTTTCCCCAAAGGTGACACCAAGCAGGGATGTTCTCGTCCAAACCCCATTGTGAGGTTCAGGAAAAAAGCAATCCAACCACACTCATTTCTCTGTGTGTTCAGATTGTTTTTAGTGAACATGAGAGGAGTAAAGCCCCTTTGGGAGCTTTATCCTTATTCCCTGTCAAGGCAGCAGCTGCAGCACTCACACTCAGTGCTGCACAGCTGAGATCCCTTACCCAGTGGGCTCACCAGTGCAGAACACCCTGCACACCCACATACTTCAACACTAATTACAGGGGAAATGGTACAACATGATTTTGAAGCACAATTAGCTTTCACTTACAGCTCACTGCTTTAAAATCACACAGATTAACTGCTGGGCAAAGTATATACTGCTGGGGATTTCCTGGGGTTTACTGGATACTCATCTTTAATAGTGTGGACTAAACTTCAGTTAGTGCCTATACTGTTAGGCTTCAATGGAAAAGGATTATTATTCAGCAGCACTTTGAAAAAAAAAGCTTCAGGAAGAGCAGAGACTGGAACACTACTGGGAGTGAAAGCTGGAGATGTGCTCACTGGAACACAGCCTAGATTCCCTCAGGTTCTCAAGTCTCCCAAATTCATTCTCAGGGATCCCATTTTTATCCCCCACCAAATTTCAGTGAACCATTCAGCACCGTTTGAGATACTGTCCTGTACTTATTATCTATGTGAAGCTCCCCATACAAACTGGGAAAATACAGCAGACATCTGGAGAAGAGGAAGTGTAAATCTCTTTGGTGCCAATTGTGAGACTCAGACAGATTAAGACTTATTCAAGCTTATAAACATTTACATTTAAAAAAATAGATACATGAAAAGCTGTGACACAACTTCATGTGAATAAAAGCTCTGCAGATGCCAAGGAGGTGGGCAAGGTAGACGGAGCCAGGGCCGTGTCAAACTCTCAGTGATGAAGGAATTTGACACCAAATGGAGATATTCAGACACTCAAATCAGACATCTCCACACTCACAGGACTGAAATGCACACAAAGGCAGAACAAGACTAGGAAAGCACAAACTTACCCGCTTCTCTTTTCTTGGATTTGACTTTTGGTTCAACATCCACTAGCAAAGTATCCAGAGGCAAGCTGTCTGGCAGAATGAAGTAGCGGATGTTGTTCCCTCTAATACTCAGTGTCTCCAGCTGCACAGGCTCTCTGTTCTTCAGTGTCATTTTCACTGCTTTGAGATGAGTGTTCATACTGACATCCACTCCTGTAACAACACAAGCCTGAATTCAGGGATGAGGGCTCTTGGTTTTTTAAGTCTGCACACAAAATGAGATTTATCCTGTTCATCAACACCTGCTTCTGCCACTGATGAATTACTCCAGTCTCTCACAGAATGAAACTGCATCTCTTTTCTCTCTTAAATTATGCCAGTTAACCAATCGTTGCCTTTAGCTCCTCATGGTTAGAGATCTTTATCCAGGTCTGGGCAATAGCTGCTTTGTAAATGGTTAAAATAACTCCTCTGAACAACAAATAAACTACTGGTTATTACAGAAGTCTAATGCTAGTCTTTAGTCCTTCAAAAAGAAGTAAAACAAACCTTGGAAGATGAAAAAATAACCTGAATAATTTCCTTTTTCAGTAAGCCTTAGGAAAATCAAATCACAAAAGCAGCATTTATTTTCTGACACATCCAATACCAGAGTGAATTTTCTACTATGAAAGTACATGAAATACCCCACTGCAAGGAACAACCACTGTGGTTACAAACTCTGAGAACAGCCAGTATGTAAGAACTGTAGGGAACCAGTACTGTGCACTCTGTGCTGTGTTATGCATAATCCCAAACTGGATAGAAAATCTCAGCTGGATGCACGTACCGTGTATCAGCCATGAGAAGCAATAAAAAACCCCCAGATGTTTGTATTTTGCATATCATGAGCCTTATGTGGGACTTGATCTCCAGCTATGAAGATCAAAATGACAGTGACTTTACTTTTTCTGTCCTCGCCTCGATTTTATACAGCTCCACCCAATGCAGTTCCTTGGCTGATGTGAGGGGCTGTACACAAAACCTGCCCCTTCATCCCGGTTCCTGCCCTGGCAAAGGGAGGAAGAGGAGATTGTGCAATCTTTTTACAGATTCTTAGCAGAAAATGAGAGAGGCTTTGCTCAACAATTAAACCTGAAAGAGCAGTGAGGTCAGGAGCCCAGCAACGTGTTTGCTTCCCATCTGGCTGGGTTCAGCAGAGCATGCTGCAATCGGGCACTGAGGGGGTTCACTCAGCTCTAATCAAAGCTGATAGACCTGGCTGCAAAATTAAAATTAATGCCAGTTTTGAACTCTGCCAAATCCCAATAGATTGCTCCTGGCCAAAAAAGCACCTCAGCAATCCTCTGGAATAAAATTCAAATTTAACAAGANCCCAAAAAAAGATGCATTCGGATTTATGTTTCCTTTTTTTTTTTTTTTTTTTTTTGAGTGCCTGGGCAGAAAAGTTTTTAAAAGCCGCCTGGGGGTGAGTTTAGGAAGGGAGATGAAGCAGCTTCCTCAGCTCACCCGGGAGGGTTTGCCTCATTAAACACAACGTGCCCCACCCACACCACACCTGCTGTCTGAGTAAAGCTATCAGGAACACTCTCACAGCGATGTCCCTCGCTGAGATTATTAAACCAAACAAAATAGCTTGCATATGTTTGAATACCTGAGAACCACATAACGAAACACAAAGAATTCCCTGCCACCTCCAGCACAGTGATACAAAGAAGCTCCTGGTAATCAGGAACTCCCAGGAACCCACAGAACAGACCTCTGGCAATATCGGGAGAGCAGATTCTCTTGGCCAGGATTCCTCTTTGCCCTGTATACCCCACCCAGCTCTCAGTTTTCAAATCTCTCTCAGGAAATCAAACGAATGCAAATACATATTTCCATCTCGATTCACCTTAACAAAAATCTTTGACTTCGTCGTTTAGATTAGAACTGCCTACACAAAATTTAACCAATTCAAGACCACATCAGCCAGAAGAGGTTGCACAGAGAAGCTGTAGATGTCCCAGCCCTGGCAGTGTTCCCTGCCAGGTTGGATGGGACTCTGAGCAGCTTGGTCTAGTGAAAGGTGTCACTGCCTATGGCAGGGGGTTGGAACTGGATGATCTTTCAAGTCCCTTCCAGCCCAAACCATTTTGTGATTCTGTAATCGTGCTGCTACTGTTCTAAGAGACCACCAAGCAAGGCTTGGGAGTTTGCTTCCTTTTCCCCGAGGCTGTCTGCAGGCAAACCTGCAGTTGGGCTCAGAGGCTCCCAGTGCCACAGCAAATTTACAGCTCACAGCAGAACCTTTAAAACAAAGAAATCTGCTCACAAAATGCACCCCTAGCGCCGGGCTGACCACGGGTGGACTCATCCACTACTACACATCAAAGACAGTCCGTGACCCACTGAAATTCCCAAGTATTCTCGTGGTTGCCTATGGAGAGCTGACTGGTCACAGCTCCCAGCAACTCCCGACAATACCCAGACACTTCTGTAACACAAACACAGCTCGCACTTGCACACAAAGATATGAATTACAAAGCCCATCTCCTGCATTTTCCTGTGCCGCTCCCCGCAAGAGGGAGCGCAGGACAAAAAACCCATTCAAGCCGCGGCTGCCAATTGTTTGCCGAAAGGCAACGGGGAGTATTTTGCTGCAACCTCCCATCCTGCCGTACCTGTGATCGTTCCATGCACCTGCGTCCCATTCTTCAGTTCAATGGTCACGGTCTCATGGCTCAGCTTCATTAGAAACCTGAGAATTAAAAACGCGTTTAAAAGAACCCGAAGCCGGTTCACTTCCACATAAAGCCGTACGTGTTCGACAGGCAGCACCAAGCAGTTCCGCATCCTGAGCCCCCAAAGACGCCTCACGGATTCTGCTGGGGATGTTTAGTGGCACACTCCACCTCCTGCCCAGCCACCGGGAGCTGGGCCGCTTGAGTGACACACTGCCGGACCCAGCGTCTACTTCTAGGCGACAGCCATTATTGTACAAAGGAGGAACCATTTTACAAGTCGTTACAATCGCGGGAAGCCAACGCTACCCCAGTCCGGGGGCTTTCCCTCCAAAAAGAGAGCGCTGGGCCGAGTGACCCGCGCAGACCCCGGGGAGGGAGCGCGGCCCAGCACAGCGAGGCCCGCCGCTCGGCCCAGCCCATCCTAGGGCCGCTGTCGCCGGGCCCATCCCGGCCCTATCCCGGGGGGAGAGCGCAGGGCGGCCCTGAGCGCGCGGGCCGACCCGGCCCGGCCGCCGCAGCCGGGCGCGGGCAATCCGCCTCCATCCGCCCCCATCCGCGCCCACTCACTCANGCGGCGGGACGGACTCGCTTCTCGGTCAGGCCGCGCCGGGCCGCGCGCGCCAGGAAGCGGCCGCGCTCCGCGGCGATCGACGGGCGGGAGCGGCAGTGACAGCGCCCCCTAGCGGCCCGGCAGACCCGCCGGCTGGTCCCGCCCGTAGCGAGAGGCGGCGGGGAAAACGGGATCGGGAAGAGAGAGAATAGTAAGAGATGAGGATGGGGGGTGGAAAAGAGGGATGGGCACGGGTGGGAGGAGAGGTGGATGGTGGGAGAGGAACAGATAGATATGAGCGGGGAGGAGAGGTTTTTTTAAGGTTTTACAACTGCCAGCTTGCCTTCCTTAATTAAAAACACATTTTAGAATAGAAAAAAAAATAGACTACTTCATTTCAAACCTGCTTTGACCTTTACAAAAAGAAAAGTCCAAGGCCTAGAACCTGTAAAGCACTAATTTATTGTGAAAAAATGTTACAGCTTCAGCATCCAGAACCGTAATAGTAACAATTTTCTGTGTATGTGTCAGTCTGTTCACCTAGTGAAGGTAAGAGGGAAAAGACAGCTTGAATTTTCACCTCTTGGTATGGTCAATAGGACTCTGAAGTGCCCATGGGAGGAAAGAGGCAAAGAACCATTGGCTCTGAGCAGAGGTGACACCTGGGAAGCAGCACTGGAGCACTCCAGCCACAGGAGCTCTCCAACTGAGATCCAGCCAGGGCAGCCGAGAGTGGACAGACTGACATCAGGCACCGCGTGAGATCATCACTGCTGGAGCACAGGAAGATCCCACCTGCAATGAGCAGACACAAAACTGAAGCAGGTGTGAAACAGCTCCTAAGGAACAATTAGGGAACAGTCTGCTCCAAAGCACAAAATGCACCACAGACACTACATTCTAGAAAAGTTGAACATTTTATTGTCATTTAGGAGTATTACACCATTTGTGATTTTAGAAATACAGACTCTTTGCAAAGCACTGAAATACAGGTGCCTTCCAACTTCTAAAACCTACATTATTCTATGTCTTACAAACCTTTTATGTTAGCAATTCAAATTTGGTCTTTGCTGCAACAAGTTCTTCACCAAAGATGCAACAACTTTGTTCAAGACTGCAAGACAACTGAGCCAAGTTTCAAACTCCACCTGCCAGTGAGCCACCAGAACCACTGCTTTCTAATATTGAGTCTATGATGTTCTTGTACTTTGTGCCCATGAGGGAGCTCACCTTTGAAAATTTTAAGTTAAGAGGATCTTCCAGTTAACCACCAACTGGTATTTTTCCATTACAGCATCTAGAAGCAAAAGGATACTTTGCAAGTACTAGTGCTCATGAACAGGTTATGTTTACACAAAACCCAGAGAGGCCTCCAGAAACATTCAAGGTTAAAATGAACAGTTGCAAAAGAAGAAGAAAAAAAAAAAAAAAAAAAATCTGTACATATTTTCAGTCATAACACAAGGGAACACTGGGGTATCAGTGTTTTGTGTTCTAGCTTCAATAGTGACACCTGTGCTAGTCCTAGTAGTATTCTACATGTTTGTCCCTTCCCCCCCTTTAAATTTTATACTCGCAATCTGAATATACAGCTGTACTTACAGGAAATATTAAACAATGCACAGCGCCTTAAGCAAGTTCCATGTCTGGTTTTGAACAAACCATATAAAATAAGTGACAAAATAGTTTAAAATTGGTCCTTATTTTTATACAGCTTGGAAGCACTAAATTTAAAGACACACATTAACCAGCACAAATTAGTCTGCAGCCTTTTTTTTTTCTCCTTTTTTTTTCTTAAAAGAGTGTGTTACAGTATCATGCATGAAAAGCAAGCTGCTGCTCCCAAGTAGAAATACGGAATTTAGACTTAATGCTTTCTCCTCAGGCTGTTAGTCCTTCTTTCATAAATTATTTCAATATAACCAAGGACAGAAGCAGCTGACTAGCAAAACAATATGAAGTTCACCTTTTATGCTGTGACCCATTCTTAAAGTAATGAAGTGCTTTGGAACTTTAGCATAAGGAAGGTTGAATAAACACTGCAAAGGACTTGTACATTCTTTGATTTCGTTTACATCTTTAGAAACAAAATTCTACATTTTAACTTGCTAACTACTGGATTTTCATATGGAGACTGTAGTATTGAAACAGTGCAAGACATTTGCAACTTCAGGAACATCCAATTACACTGCCCTTTCACCCAAACAATGATTAGCAGAATATTGCATCAGTTCTAGATTAACAAGACAGGACAAAAACCTCATTTTAGAATAGCATTAGGATTCAAAAATCTTTCATATTTAGTGAAAAGAATCCACACACAAATATGCACGAAGGACTCCTTAACACAGACTTTATCACAACAAATGTAATCCAGCTGTAAGTCTGGACCTAGACTTTTTATTGGTATGAAGCCATGTTTGTTCAGAGACCACTATCAGATGTTCCATTATTGATGCTTCAGCATTTGGGTATTTTGAGACATGAACAGCATCAAAGCTCTCTCCTGTCAAAACCAAAAAACCAGATGAACCAGCCCAGGTGGAGCATGAGCTTAAGCAGTCCCTTAAGCTCCAAAACATTCCAGACACCAAAAAGCTGGCTTTTGTCTTTGCATTACCCCACTAAGAGTGGAGCCCTGTCCACTAATGCAATATTCCAAAGACCATTGCAACTAAGACTGTCAAGTCAGGTCTCAGTTGAAAGCTACCACCACCACCGGACACAGTTTCCTTACCCCAACCCCCCATTGCCAAGGAAGAATGTTCTTAAGAGCATTGTTTGGTGTGGAAAGCAGGTCAGTAGAGACTCCAAGTGTGGCTTGAAGAATCCTCAGTACCAAGCCGCTTTCCACACACACAAATTCAGTCCATCTTCTCCTTCTGGACCAGCTTGGGTGCATCTACAAAATCCTTGCCATTGTAAAGGATGATAGCAAAAGTTCCAAAGCTGGCACTTCCCCAGAAAAGCACATAGGCCAGTGTCTCAGTCCACGTATCACCTGTGAAGAAGAGTCATATAAACCTTTTAGCTCATTATCTCCAATTACCAGAGAGTTTTACTTTAGTACAAACGCAAATATTTCAAGCTCTTCCTTAGAGATCTTGAATTGAAAGATCCTACATCAAATGAAATCAGAAGTCTTTCACAGATTTTTTTCTGTTTCCTTACCTTGGAAAACTTGTATTTGCCACACAGTTCTTGGAACACATTGAACAGAGATCTAGAGAAGTCAGTCAAGAACTATACTGGCACTAATGCTAGAAAATTCAAGGCAAAAGGAGAAGGCAAAAACCTTCACCAATCCAAACACATGAGATTAAAGGGACATCCATCAGAAGCAGGCTAAACTGTCTGTATCTGACAGTTCTGAACTGTCTTTCCACCCAAAATTAGACAAGTATTCCTTTGGTGCTTCATCCAGCCTACAATAAAGCTACAGGTCTACCAAGGTGCACCTAAATTTAGGGAGAATTAACTGTCCCTTAATTGACTTCTACATGAGTTTTAGCATTGTTTTCTATAGCACCTCAGTTTTTTCCATATTAATGATACAGTGCTAAACCTCAACCTCCAGAGCCACACTCAAGCACCTTTTAGAATGACTGAGAAGCAATTCTATACTAAACAGTTACTGGTAACCATTTACACAAAATTCACAGAGAAACAAGACAGTTTTATAAAATTAAACTCAACAGTGACTTACCAGCCATTAACAAACAAATAATGCACATGGAGAAAGCAACCACCATAATAATAGGCAACTGAGGAAAGAGAAAAAGAATAATCAGTTGATACAGCAGTACATACGTTCCTTAATTTCCTTTAAGATGAGTTGTACTGTAAAGCTATTTACTTGCTTTAATTCTTAATTCATCCGCATTCAGGTACAAATAAAAGTTTGGACAGTTCCAAAATTTGGAAGAGTGTGTTCAATAACTATGTTGAGAATTAAAATACACCTCCTGTGCATTAAAAGAAAGGTTGAGGTTTAGGCTTTGTTTAAAAAAAAAATACACCAGTTAAACCTCTTATGTTCCCAAATCCCATTTCAAAATAGAAAGGGAAGGGTGAATAAAATGAAAAAAGTGTGGGTTTTTGTGTTACAGTCTATGCTTGAGCATGAAGTGTGAGAAAAGAACTCCACAAGTTTCTTGTGTAAAAGAAAACAGTCCTTGATAGTGAGTAGTAGAATTTCCCCACTTCCATGTGGTGAAGCATATTTTAAAAAAAGCAAGCAGCAGTTTTTCCAATACCTCAAGGACACACCATTTTCTGGCAAGGGAATGGTCTGGGTTTAATCCTATAAGCAGGTATCATAGAGACATTACCAGATTACAGGGATGCTTCATGACTAACAGACAAGTCCTACTTAGGCATAGTGAAGCCAGTGACTGAATGGTTGTGTTTCTCATATCACAGTCTCCATACTCACAGCTAAGAACTTCCAATCTTTCTTGACATGTAAAGGACTAGCAGGTTCTACTTCATCCACTGAGTAATTTCCAAGAAAAAGATCAATTGCATCCTGGAAGAGAAAGGGAGGGCAAGAGTTAGAATGCACAGCAGTGCTTATCAAATATACTTCCCCATGGTTAAAAGCTTAACTTACTTGTCTAAATCCATCAGAAAAGTTGTTTTTGTAATAACGTATTAATGAGTTCCAGCCATCCATTATTAAGCCCCACTGAGTTCTCTTCCCAGTTCTGCAAAAAGAAATTGTGAAAAACATTTAAAATAGATGTATAAATTCAGGACTATAATTTCAGATTTACATTCTGTCATTATATCCAGATGTGTACTACATTAAACGAGCACCAGCACAGGAATACATTTATCTAGTGCTGCCTCCACATTATTACCACACATACTTGTAACAAAATTAGAAAATAAAATGACACTTCTTTCCATCACACAATATAAATGTGCATCTTCATGGCACACAGCCTTGGTTTTCATTTCCACACAGCCTTTATTTTCACATAAACACAGCAAAGAACAGTGTTCTGGAAATTTTAGTCTGACTTTTTACCAACTGAACCATTGCAGAAAACTCATTTATGGCCTAAGCCCCAGATCAATAACCGTCTTAGATATGAGGACTCGAAGAAAATCCCAAACATGTTCAAAAACCCAGAAGGCCCTTACAAGAAAGGCTGACTTGCCTTGTGTAATCCGTCTTTAAGGCACCAGTTCCAGCATATTGTTTGGCACAAGCATTAGCGTTATCAGCCCATGCTGTGAATAGGAAAACAATAAGAAATATTAAGGAAGTTATATACTCTCTTCAGAGAAAAAGTCATTGTTTGAACACTATATAACAGCCTACCATTTTTGTAGATTTTCTCAAAGTCTGCCTGCTCTTCAATTCTCTGTCCCACATGCAGAACACCTAGTCTCTGAAACAAAAAGCATATTGAGGCTCTCTAGGAGTTTGATAGAAAAATTAGGATTTGCTTTCAGAAAAAGCTGTATTTATCAAACTTGAATCTAGTCAATGCAGCTCAAGTTAGTAGTACAGTAACTCCACTATGCAAGCTCTTACTGAGTGTTCAAATTACATTTCCATTGCGAATGGAAAGCCTCTCTCCTCTTCCAGCTCGTTAAAGAAGATTAAAACAATTACCTGAAGCTGGGCCTGGAGAGACCTGCGTGCTAACAAGCTCTGGATCACGTTAGTCCGATCCAGGCAGTCCATGCAGTTACTGCGGAACGTTCCTTCCTGCTGAGTCACAATTTTACCCTCCGAGTCAACTAGAAAGTAACTAACACATACAACACATGTATTTAGAGATAACAGTCCACATAAACCACATGTTCTCACAAGTAAATATCCTAGCAACCAAAACACAACTGTCCTCAGCATTTGAGGAGTTCTCAGCCATGTCGTTGAACTTTGATGCCTCCCTGAATTCTTCCCATGCTGGAACACAGCATCAGTGGATGAACATTGCTCAGTCTCAGGGCAGTATTCACTCTTACATTCAGAAAGCCAACCAGCAATATTGAGTTATGTGCCACTGGGAAGAGCAGCCTCTGGTGCAAAATCAGGAACTTGTATTTTTTTTCCCCAGTTATTTTATTGTCCCAGCTCCACAGATACAAAGATCATTAGCAGAGCCTAACAGCACAAGTAACCAGATTTGCTTGTAACTGGTCACCCAGTTCAGTCCAGTCAGCAATGCATAAAAAGTCACCTAAGTTGTCAGGCACAATTCTTCCAGGAAGGCACTCACTCAGATTTTTTAAGGCCACTTGGAAAATAGGGAAAAATCTGCTACTGTCACATGCCATTCTCTCCATTATGTGGACATGTGGGGGAACCAGATGTACCCTCTTGCATATGCTAATTGTTACCTCAATCTTTTTAATCCACTAAACCAGGTGTTTCCAGTAGTTGGTAACAAACAGCTCATTTTAAATACTGAATTGCACACATATATTGCAATACTGAGCTGGTAGAACAAATCCTCCAATCTACTTACCAACTGGATGTGTGAATGGGACAGAACTGTGCCTGTCCAGCCACAGCATGAAACTTCAGTTGTCTACAGATTTACAGATCATTATAATGATCTTAATCTATAGATTAAGTTGCTCCAATATGTAATTACGAACTCTGAATGTGGGCTAGCATATGATCCACTGTTGAGCATTTTAAGATTATCAAGTCTAGAGTGATGCAGTACTACAATCAGGAGCCTTAGAAGCACATGAATTTACTTTGATTAACCTTGTGTTGTCTTTTTAAGAGCCATTTTCATCATTCTTGAACTACTTTTGTTATACCATGTTTTACACTGTTGCAGACTAAAGGAGACCTGTGAAATCTTCCTTCCCCCCCACCCCAAGTTTTGCTTACAACTGATACTAGGATAAGATAGTTTGTTATTATCCTAATTAACTAGAAATGTCTGTTCTTAAATGCTGCATCTCCTATAGATGCTCAAAAAAATTTAAAAACTAACAAAAAACACCTCCACAAATGCAGCTCTCCTTTCTGACAGATCTTCCACAACTGAATTTAGCCTGCAGAAAATAAGAGTTGTTTACCTCCCTACGGGTTGCAAAACCATTTTTTAAAAAGATCAGAACTCAGACTTTTCTGTTCCTATTTAAGCAGTAGTCATTACAGATGAAATAAAACAAGTTAAGTTCGAGCCAGCCTAATCTTGAGAAAGTGTCTTCAATTTTGTACCTTGTTTTAGAGATGAATAGCTTTTTTTTTCAAGGAAAACTGGTTATTTTCTATGCCTCCAATGGTAGCTGACAGCAAACAAGTTATAGGATTCAGTATTAATTCTGAGAATAAAGGATCCTTGCCGTGTAGGAAAAACCTACAATCATTTCTCTTTATTTGAGGTGCTCAAAGTCAGTTTATTCTTTAGGTCTTTATGAGTTTTTAAGGCCTTTTTTTTTGTGGTGGACAGAATATTAACTATAATCTGATTAATTTATATCATTCCCATAGCCATCACTCCAGGTAAGAGACTTCATTAAGAAGACTCCCATTCTAGTCCACACCTTACCTCATTTCATTTTGTTAGGACAGACTATACCACTGCTAGTTTTGTAATGTTTTAGCTGTTCTGCTTTGTGCTTTAGGCACTAGACTTCAGGAACAGGAAGGAAGCAATCAGAAAAGCAGAACAAAGTAAACTATTTCCCTAGCAATCCACAGGTCTACAAGTAGCTACAACCAAAACCACACTTGTAGGACTAAAGTTTTAACTTGAATTGGACATTTTGTGTATTTTTATATGACTAAAGAAAATGAGAATTTGCTTCCATTTGGGTTACTTATGTTAGCATAATGTATGCCAGTATGCCAGTGCAAGGTCTAGAGCCACAACAATGTGTGTGTTAGAGAAAACATTTGTACAAATGCCTGTGGAAGGAACACCACCTGGCAAAACAGTTTGCAGTCAACACCACCTGGAATTACTACTGGATGAAAGAAAAATATAATCTAAGGAGACTTTCTGTTAAATAGCTCCAGTTGTATGCAGACTCATTTCTTTGTCTAACCTTTTACACAGCCTTACAAAGGCAGCTCTTGTCACAACTCAGAGTTGCTGCAATTCTTTGACTCACTACTGAGAAGTAACAGGGGCTCTACATCTTACCCCTCACCACGTCTCTAACCTTGCACATGGTATCAGCAAGACACAGAGACAGGGACACACTAATGCACACAAATGCATCTCCTTCATGGAAGACTACATGTCTGTATTCCTGTGCCTTAATGAAAGACAATAGAAACTTTGAGGAAGTGCTCTCATTTTAACAGCACAGAAGTGAAAGAACTTCTTTCTTACCTGAACTCATCTTGCTGTTCTGCAAGTTGATCCATCAAAATCTGAAGCCGATCCCACCTCATCCGACTGCACTCTTTATGGAAGTCAAACGCCACGTACCTGTTCAGAGAGAGAAGCATCTTTCCAGACTACCTATGTACTACAGTGAAGGTTACAGAAAACCCTACAGCAAAAGGCTCATCTATAAAACAGGATTTGTTTTTCTTTAGAGATGACTTTCAGCACATCTGTAGATTTTGTCAGTGCTCTGTAATCTGGTGCTGCACCCTTAGTGTGAATGGTGGCACCTTCAGTATTATTTACAAAATGCCACTAGTCTGGGGAAGCAGACAATTCAGTTCCAAGTTCTATGTTCCATTCTATATTCTGGCTAATATTTTTCTTCCAGAAAGTACAGAAGAAATATGAATCTTATTTAATGTCTCTTTTTTTTCCCCATGAGGATTCTTTAATTCTCTGTTCACTTAGAACTAGACACAGGTGCTGAAATCCAACATTCTCTGCTGGCATAATTGCCTTGATAGTTCTCTAGAAACCTGAGAGTTTCTGTTTAAGCAGCTAGCCTAACTGTTGTAAGAAAATTAAGCAGCTACTGACTTGGAACAAAATTTTAACAGACAGTTTCTGGCAAAAAGTGTTCTAAACTAGTGGTGCTTGATTAATTAAATATTTGTATGTATATGTTTGCTGTGAATTACAGGGCATTACATTCCTCCCCTCAAGCATTCATAACCCAAAAGTTATTTGACAAGATTTCAGGACTATTCATGAAGAAAGATGGTCTGTACACACTGAAACAAGTTTGGCTCTGGCAGGTAAACACAGTCAAAACCAATTAACAAAGAAAGTGGATTTTGGTAGCAATAATAAAATGGGGCTGCCAAACACCACTTTTGAACACATACAGAACATCACCATAATGCACCTTCACATAATTTCACATCTTTGTTTCCATCAGATGTCTTTGCAGCAAATATGCACAGAATAAAAAACACGGCACACTAATTTCAAGGATAAGGTAGAGGGGCAAATATCTGTGTGAGTTGGATGCAAGCCCTCCCTCCAGAAATTAATGAAAGCAAGCACAGACAGGTTGTAAAATTGTGTACTGCACTCAGTATTCCCACAAAGAGATAGAATTTCTCATAATCCAAGTGCATTCTCCACTCCTGGCCCTTTGTTATGCTGAGCTCCAGGCATTTAAGTTACTTGTTCCCCTTACTGTCCCATCCTGTTTTGCTCACACTCAGCACTCTCTCACTAAGTTAGCAATGTAACCAAGCCCTTTTGCCAGAAGCTAGCTCTACAGGGCATTATTTTCTGTTTCCTAAAATGCAGAAGACCTCCATCGCATACTAAGACTCCAATACTGGCATTACCATTGCCTCTGAATTTCCTTCTTTATTCTGCCTGTCTCCTCTCTTAGCAAGTCACTTCATAAACATAAAATGCAAAGAAATCACAGGGTTGGTAAAGGCCCCCAGAGAGCTGACCACTCTGTGGGTCTCAGAGGCAATGCTTAACTTGTAACACAGAATGTAACACTTCATGTCACACGTACCTGACCATTCCATTTGCCATGCTGTTCACCATTTTCGAAAAGGTTTGCTCAAGAGGCTTCTCAGAGCCTTTTTGGTTAACCTGGGAAACAGGAAAACAGAGAATTACTCCAAAGCCTGCTTAAAAAGAACAACAGCTTTTTCAGGAAGAACAAGTGAAAGCGTACCAAGTTGACAATCATTTGCTTTCCATAGCTAATTATTTGTGAGTCAAAATGTCTTTGGAAGCCATCCATCTAGAAGAGAAAGGAAATGTGTTGACAGATGTACACTACTGTTAAGATCTGTGCTTTACAAGAAATCTCCATAATAATCTTTCTGATGATCCTTATAACTAAGTGTTGGATGTTCTTTATTGTGCCAATACGTTTCTACTTTCCTCCTCCCAGTCCATTCAGTTCTCCTCATTAAACATGCTGCAGATAAGGAGTACTGTATAGCTACTAAAACTGCTGCAAACTGGATCCAAACAGAAACTACCCCCATTGATGTCTGCATTTTTTTCAGCCTTTGAATTAATGATTAGAAGTACAAAGTTTCTTGCTATTTTTAAGAATAAAGCTCAATCCAGTATTGCTGATTTTTATCCTTCTGATGACAGTTTGCTACCCTATCTCCCAAACATGAGCCCAGTAACATGTTACAAACCCAGGACACAAACACTCACATACATGATTTACTGACTTGCTGATCTGTGGCTTTGGTTTATACTTGAGGTTTGGTCTTTGAGACCAGAAAAAAGGAATAGATCCACGGGTCTGCAAAGAAACGGAAATGGTTTTAAATAGCAGAATTTACAAAACTCATTTGACATTTAAAAATAAAGCAGACTGGTTTGTTTTGTTAAACTAATTCAGTCTGTTTAGTTTTATTTGCATATCTTATATACAATCTATATTTAAGAACACAGACAGAGCTATCTATGTATCTATGCTTCTTACAGTGACTTTACCTGAACAAAGGATGCTTTGCTTCCCTTGTAATGCACAATTTGTTCTGTCTCAACAAAGTTAGCAGCGTGCCCTTCTGAATCAATACCTGTGTAGGAAAAAGACCTTGTTAGCCAGCTCAGCCTGCCTGCAGAGCAGTGACAGTACATCAGCAAAAGGCTTCCTTCGCTTCCCTTTTAAGTCCTCAAAGGAAGCTGCCTGACAACATAAAATAAAACACACCCTTGGTAGAAGTTTAACATGATCTGCACCAAATTTAAGCAGAACTGTGCTTCTTCAAGTTAACACATTTTGATATTTCTAGCACTAGAAATTATAATTTAACATGAAATAAAATACCAGTGCTCTGACACCAAAATATTTACAATTCTGTAACAGTGGTACTGCAGAAACAGACTAATTACTTTAAAAGCATGTATGTTGGTTCTAAGAACAGAGAAAGTAATCTAAATTCATTTCCCTGTTTGCTTTTTAACTTGAAACAATTAGAGAACAGCACTCAGGGCTCCTCTGCCAGCACCAGTGATGCTCTTAGCTGGATTTACTGCTAGACCAAAAGAGCTATTACGTATGTGCATCTAACACCAATGAAAACAGTCACATGTTGAAGATCATTACAAAACTTTTGCAGTTATGCCTTAGAGACATAAAGAAGAGTCACTTTTAATAAACACCACAAAATGCTTCAGTTCCTAATATTTTCTTTGGAGGAAGAACCTCAAGACAAACTAAGCAATTTTTTTTTTTTTGCAAGCCATTATCCAGCAATTACTCAAAGGTAACTCGCATGTGCAGATGGAATACACATTATTTTTGAAATAAACCAATTTTCTCTTTTACCTCTTACATAGTAGCGTACACCAGCCCTGAAACAGCTTCTTCTGGAAACAAGCAGCCAGTCAAAACACTTGCCATTAATGGAACAAGAGTGCATAGTGATAACTGATGAACAACACTAAGGAAAAACCCCAACATTTCATTAGGATATTTTTATACATCAACAGGTAGGAACATCAAGGAACCAAGAGACTACATTCAGATAAATCTGTAAACATTCTTCCCTCAGCAACAGCTAAACTTTAAACTTGAGGGATGGTAACAATATCAGGATCCATATGCACATCACAAAACAACACTATGGTGATGTCACTGATGAACAGACATTAAAACTGCTGTAATTTTAAGAAAATGTGAGTCTGAAGAAGATTATTCTGGGTTTTATGGTTCTAATTAAAAATTAAGAATCCATCTCATTCATTTTATTTTTAACTACCAAAATAATTTCTTGCCCCTACTGCTTTTAAAAATTAGTAACTACTTCAAAAAATACCTCTTCAAAAATTTTTCCAGGCTTTTAGAAGAGTAAATACCTTGGGGTATATACTTTGCACCCATAAGTGCAACATACATCACATCTACAAATACCAGAACTAGCAGTAAAATCAACTGCCTTTCAAATCCATGTGAAGAGAATGAACACACACCAAGACTCCAGTGTGAGCTTCTTACACAAGAATGGTTTGCTGCCCAGGCTGCACACCCAAAGTGCCAAATGCACCGGGGACTAACCAACAAAGAGGGAAAATGACAACTAATTGCAGTTTCAGTCTTGTTTTGTGCTGCTTATAATGGCACTTATTTGGACTGCAGTAAGCTATCAAGTCTAATGGAGACCAGCACTCATGAAACATTTCTCAAGGTAGATTCACCAGCTTTCATGCTTTGCCCCTAAAAAGTGAAACCTACCACTTCAAAGCAAATGAAAGGTTAAAATGGTCAATTTTTAAATTAGTACTGCAGTCTTCTCTTTGAGGAATCGAGATACTTTGTCTCAAGTAAAATTTAGGTTCTGCATCTATGATTCAAATGGGACATAAAGCAGCTGTGTCACATAAGCATCTCAGCTTTGTTAAAGAACATACTGATTTCACGAGTCACCTTGATTTCTGTTTGTATTTATGCAAATACTGTTTGTAAACAACCCAAAAAAATATAATACAAATTCACCCCATCCAGAATGTTCTCACCATTCGTAAATTAAGGCTGAAAAGTACCCATTCCTCTTTTTTCCAGGAAAATTACTGCCAGGTCCTCCACCCTTTAATTCAACATTTGTACAGCCAACAGTATTCTGCAAGAAAGGTTACCTCTAACCTTAGCTGCTTAGCAATTGTCAGCCTATTTTCTGCAGGCAATCTGTCCTCACTTAAAATGACAACTTGCTATTAGCAACTTCCACATACACAGAAAAGGACAAGACAGAATTTAGTGTTCTTTAGAAGGGCTTTTGCTTTGGAGCAGCAAGGGAAATATGAAGCATAGTTTAAGGCTTTAGGTGATCAAAATCTCAAGTATCCATGTCCATTATTTCTCATTACTGAAGGACCAGAAGCCCAGTTTGGGTTTATATGGGTAATAGAGGGGGGGAAGGAACCTTTGATATTACTGAAATACCTACTAGTGGCACTGTAACAGTTCTGCTTAGAGCTCTTCCTAGCATTTTTACCACTAGAAATCCAGTTTCTTCAAATTCTTGAGTTCTCTAAAGTTTTGCTGTAATTCTAATTTAACCAAACACTACTTATGCGAATTATTTATATAGTGAAGAAAGAGGATCAAGGAAGGTGTTAATTGCAGTCTGTCAGTTGTTAATTGCAATTTACCCAGAACTAGCAGGATAAGGATTAGGGTGTTTCGACAGTTCCCTTTTGCTATCTTCCCTTTGTCTCTCTGCCGACTCCCACAACATTTTCCATTAAATGAAGCCCCAGGAAAGGACTGGAGATCTGCCAGCTGCTGACAGTCCTACCAGGTCAACTGATTCCATCTGGAAGCCATTCCCTGCACACACCTGAGAGGCCTTTCCAACAGAGGAACAAAGCAGAAAATGGCATGAGGTGCTCTGTCCAGCCTTGCCAGTCCTTTTCACGCAGTCTGTCCAGGAGCAACTACCAGGGACTTACTGTTGATCACACACTGCCTCCAGAAAGCATTCAGCTCACTTGCAGCATTTATCCCTTCTCAAAAATAAACTCATGACTGCTTTGCTAAAAAGGCTGTTACCCAAAGCTCTGGTGCAGGAAAAGCAGCTGCCTAGGAGAAGCATCCCATGAGCCTTCAGAAGAATTTCTTATCCTTTTATTCATCAACAGGAACATCCATAAGCACTCCTTGAAGTCGAAACTGCTCTCCCTTATTTTGTATCTAAATTAAACACATCCTTATAGCAAGATAAAAAATTACTGAAGCTGATGTGAGAGCATTTGCCATATTAATCTCAGCCTTCCCACTGAAAGACAATTTATGCAAACCATGCCTGTAAAATTAAATACATTGAACTTTCAAAGCAGACTATTCAAGGGCGTTAACACACGAGTGGGCTATCAAACAATATGTAACACCCATATATAAGCAAACTGCAACTTATTTCTGACATTGTGCTGTATGTTCTAATTGCCAGTGTAACAACAGAGCAGCCTCAGCAGCAGCCATTTTGCTACTGGACAACCCATACCCAGCAGTCAGTTTTACAACACAGAAGGATACATCCATGCATCACTGGTGTAGCAAACCTATGGATCTGAAACACACAAATACACGTTAAAAATATTAAACACTAGTAGCCAAAAAGGATAAGTGAATGACTATGCTTTGCCTAAGGGCTTTGGGACAGTTTTATATATACTTTATATAGTTTACTTTTTGTTTAGGGTTAAACATTCCTTTCTGAGAAAAGAAGTTCAAGGAAAACAGCAACATATGTAATCCTCATTAGCAGGATGAAAAAGGTGAAAGTCTAATCCTAATTAAGCAGCCTAGACAAAAAGCAAGCTGCTTTGTCCTCCCTATACATAGCATTTACTCTCCTACAAACATGCCAGACATAAAGCAATACTTGCTGAAAATCTTTAGACATGGTGTGTTTCCTTTACCTTCACAGTAGGACATATGTAGAAGAGAGTAGTTACAGAAGCCTTCAGCAAGATATATTTTTATTGTGATTAATACTCCAAATGCTTGTTCCAGGTTTTTTCCTATGCTGCCATTCCTGAATAACTTAATCTTTCAATAATATTTTAAAGTTCTCTAACACCACAAGTCAGAAACACCACACTTCATTCCCTAAATGTTCCTGCATCAAGCCACCTGTGATCAGTGTGTGGGGAAGTGTAGCCTAAAAATACAGTTATCTCCCTTCTCAGCTTCTGTGTTTTGTCCCCTACATCTGTTTTCACCAACCAGCCACACTTGGCTTTCCTTTGCTGTTCCCACCACAGCTTCCCTCTCATTTCCCAAGCTTTATTTGCATAGCACTATGCAAACTTTACACCCAGTCATATGCCCCTGGAATATGCACAACAGCCCTTCTCTAATTCATATCTTCACATTCCAGAAGCACTGCACAATCCAGCCTTTTGGAACAGTGCTGTCTAAAGTAACAGCACATCTCCACAGGTTACCGAGGCAGAAATAGAAGCCATGCGTCATTTGCTTTGATAAATGCAAAGTACTGATGGAGAGAGGAGGCTGCTGTAGTGCAGGCAATTCAAGGAGTTTCACAGACTGAGGATGTCTCCAGTAGGAAGGAGCTTAGACAGCCTGGCCATTAAGGTGCCCCAGTTGTGGCTCATGGTCATGAACTTGTATTTGCTGGACTAAATGAATTCAAAGATTACATTGTGCTAATTTTCATTTGAAATAAACTGAAAGAGTCTAAACAATCAGTCTTAATTACCAGCTTTATAATCCATTTCCTGGGAAAATGGAATTTAAACTGCACTCATGGAGAAAGATGTGAGACAGTCTTACAAAAAAAATGATGAACTGGACCTTGCCTATACCTAAAAATAAATAAGTAGCTAAACTTCAAAATGCTTGAGAAGCATATGCTGTGCAGTGTAACTTTCCCTCTGGTTTATACGAGCAGATATCTTCACAGCACAGTATCTTCAAATACAGACACTTCCAAAAAATTAGCTTTCTAGAAGTACTACCGAGGACATTGACAAAGTTGGAAGTTTGAAAGCAGAAGACTCACTGTGCTAAACTAGATGATGAATAGCCACGTTATACTAGATTCTGGCTGTCTGAAAGAGACAGAATCACAAAAAACTGTTGCATACTTATAGTAAAAGTATATTTGTTCTCTATTAACCTAATCATTATGAAGTGTTTACCTCTGGTTGAGCAATGAATTCTCTCAGAAGGTGTCCATTCCATACAAACCGTGGATCTGCCTGCAGCAAGAAAAAAGCCAACACGTTTTTAAAGATGGTCAGTTCTGTTTAATTCAACAGAAAGGCAATATCATAGTATCCATGTGTCATGCAAGTATAGGTGAACAGGTACAAATGGAGATGAAGTTCCCTTCTTTCATCAGTAGCCTTCGTATCCTCAACTAGAAATCTAAGTAAAGATTGGAGAGAACTGTTCTTTTAACTGTTCTGAAGGGTGTTGCCTGGCACTTCCAAACCATTAACAACTGAGCTGCAGAACATAATGCTTTGGTGCCCCTGAACTGGGGTTGTTTCCTTCTTCCAGTACTGTGAAAAAACAAACACAAATATCAAACAAAAACACCCACACAAACACAGACTTCTCTTGCAGAGGCCAACTGGAGATGTTCGAAATTGCCACCATCCTCTTGATAAGCCATTATACTGCAGCCATGGGCATATGAAATTACACTGAAATAATCTTAACCATCCAAGGTCTGAATTTACTTGAAACGGATGCCTTTTTACAGTACTTTGCCTTTCAAATAAACTTCTGAAGTGACATAATTTTAAGGCAAACCAATCCTTTTGTGTCCATGCTCTCCCTGGCAAGAGCACTGCCAGAGCAGCACTTGATGACGCAAAACAATCCCCAAATGTAAACATTTTTTCCAGTATTAAAAAACCAAAACAAACCAAAAATCCATCAATATAGACACAAGAGAATTTCAAGCTCAAATTGCATTTGGCTGTTGTCTTTAAGACAAAAGCAGCATACTAAATTCATGCCCTACACAAAGAATTGGAATACTTTAGACAGAATACAACATCCCAAGACTGACAGCCATAAAACCCACGGTTCTATTCCAAGTTATCCTGGAAAAGAATATGAACACAAGTACAATTTATTCCACTTTAAATTCCTCCCCACATTCCAGGTCAAAGGAATTACTTGCTTTCTCATAATTTTTCTGCTTAGCTCCTTCTTATTGTAATTAGAAGTGTCCAATATTAAATTAGAGGCAAAATTTCATTTATTTTGGATTTTTCAAAATCCATTTAAAGTAGACTGTAGAAAGTACTTCCAGCTGCTGATCTGGAAGTGTGACATCACATCAGAACACAGAACCCTAGAACATGGTACTGCTCACAAACTATGAGACTTGTGTGGACCAGTGTGTTCAGACACAACCCATAATAGCTTGGATAAAACACTAGAATAGTTTGAACATCATCTGCATAAAACTGACTGACAATTTCCAAGGCACAGACACAAAGCAAACTCATATCCTTACCCTCTCTAGAAGGCTCATCTCCTGGAACTCTGGGCTCGTGTTGGCCAGCCGTTGCAGGGTGTGTGTTAGGTCATAGGTTGTTGAGAAGTAAAACCCATCCACGCTCAAGACATGGTTAAGCATTGATAAAAATACTTTATTGTCCTGCAACTGTTGAGATGAGGAAAGAATAGAAGAGCTGTCATATACTACTATGAAAATATTTTACTCTTGTAAGCTACCACTACTTTTTGAAGTGATGAGATGAATTTTGCTAGTGCTCTAGCAATGCATGACATCATCCAGAGATTACCATACAAGAAGGAAAGCATGAGAGTGCAATTCTGATACCAGTTCACTGATAACTTGCAGCTAGCACACTGCAACCAAATTCTGCAACAACAGTGGAGAGCAGAGAACAGTATTCCTGTGAGGTATATAGCTACTGATGTTAAACTAGTTCTAACAACTTGCAAGCAAAAGGGAAGCTGTTAGTTTCCCTGAAAACCACACTCAGCCAGTCAAAAAAAAAAAAAAAAAAAAAAAAAAAAAAAAGGCAAGATGGCAAGACAAAAGAATAAAAGAATAGTTATCTAGACACTAAGTTATAATCTGTATTCTGGTTCAAGTTCTGATTAACCTCATTCCTTTCCTGAAAAAGCATCATATTCCCTTCCAGCTCCATTGGTTAGACACCCTGACCTGCTTTTTATCAATCCACTACACACCTGTTTTAAAAAATCTTTCACCTTTCCCTCCCTCAAAAAATAAAAAAAAGTCAATTCTTCCCTGCTGGGTAACTATGTAATTGAACAATTCCATAAAGAAAGCAAGATAGATAAGATGACAGCAATGCAGTTTACTGTAGGGGCCATCAGAAGAGAAAATGTGTGAGAAAGACCTAACAGAAGCATTAGAAAGGGTGCACCATCTTACGAGAAGCAAAAATGCACATCCATAAACAGATCATATTCTAAATTGTATTAATAGCTTCATCAAATTAGGTCCTGTGGCAATTAACACTAACATACAATAACATTCCTCCATACCTCCACATTCCCCTAATCAAGGTACCTACCTGAATATCAGTTAAGTGCAGCATGGTCTTTTTGTAGGAGAGAATGTCAAAGTCTGTTGCTTTCCAGATTGCATGACTGAAAATCTCACCTATTTTTTTCTTTTTTGTTATTACAATAAGATACGTGCCTGTAAATCGGAAAGAACAAAGTTAAAAAAAAAAAAAAAGAGCTGCATATATTAAGAAAAGCAGCCTATAATCATATCAGAAAACTGGAACCAACAGGACTTTATGTCCTTAAGTGTAGCAAAAGCACACAGGGCTGGAGCAAAAGCAAAATGTACTTGCTAAGCCACCCACTTCTCTATGCTCAGAGATCTTGAGCTACTCATTAAGTTTATGGAATTTTTAAAAAAAGTGGACAAGATAAAGTGCCACCAACTCTTACTTCTGATCAGAGACAGTCTGAAAGTCTTCGGGTTTGCTAACTCAAAAAGAGGCCAGTGCTCTTGAATGTGGTTAGAAAAGCACAGAGCAAGTCCAAAATACATTAAAGGAAGCATGCTTCAAAAGCCAAAAAGACTATTCAACTTAGCATGAAAAAATATTCCTCTTAACAGGTTCAAAACAGAACAAAGACATTTGGGTGTCTTTTAGCAATTTAAAACAGGACGTTTGCTATTTCCCTTGTTGCTTAAGTAACAAAGCAAAAAACCCACCCCATAATCAAGGCCAGTTCACACCAAGCAATTAATTTACATTTGCTGGTGACCACAACAGCTTTATTTCTAAGTAGAGTGTATTTCAGTGTCATCTTGTTTTTGAAGAAAAAGTTTACTCTTAATAGTGCAACAGGCAAAGAATATTTATATTTGTTAAAGATGCTGCATTGTTGGATACAGGGCCAGTTTTACAGTTAACAGCAGTGAACTGCCTAATAACACTTAGCTAAACATTTAATTTATCTGATAACATCTTTACTTTGACAGCTATATACTAACACTCAGTGCAAAGCTCTAGAGGGTAGAATGAAAAAACCCCAAGCTTTTAAGAGACTTACATATTCTATATTTTATTTAATACTCAGATGAATAGTAATCATTACTATTGGAAATTGCCCTTTGGGGCAGTTCAGATTTAAAACAGTTGGCTCTCATCAAGTCCCTAAGACACAGGTATCCATTACATTGCTCCTTCTCTGCAAGACCCACAATTCTTTAGATTATGGGCATAAAAAATTCCACAGTTTTAAGAACCTGTCAGAAGTCACTACATTCAACACAGTCACCCTTTGCCTCAGGAATACTTCAGTGAGTGGTCTTTTATCCTTTCTACACATGGAGACTGCATTCAGTATGTACTCTGCTTATTACATAATTTTTCAGACTTCTTCAGTTTCAAACTCTACCAAAATCTACAATAAGGATTGCTGGAGCAGCAATGTTCACTTTCCTGAAAGCTTACACTTTATGCATCAGGTTTATTCATTGAAGTGGCTGCTTAGATCTGACCACTGAGACACTTAGAAACACTGGACAACTTATTCTTAGGTTATCCTAAACTCAGAGTAAGTCCCATCTGCCCTTTTCCTTTTCATGTGGGATTTTCTTTGTATTTGTAGGGCAGTTGCAACACAATCATTACTTGAACAGTTGCATCTACTTGTCTATCACCCTGTCACTCTCAGCTATTTGTGTACCATGATTATTGATTTAAAGTCAAGCTTCACAATGCAACACTTGACTGTTGCACCAAACCCTGCAGCTAAGATTAAAACAAAGAATAAGTAGATGAGGGTCTTTACACTTGTTTGAAATATATTCCTTAAAAATCAAACAACTGCCAGTTAACCCTACCTTTAGAGCAGCTCCTGGTTTAAGAGTTACACAAACATTCACGATAAAGTAGATTTGGATGCCTCCATCCTCTACAAGCCACAAGGAAAACCTATCATTCTGATAAAAGTGCAACCTCAGATACTTGTAAATACTATTTTTGCCTTTAGAGCTTCTTTAGCAATCTGCTTTGTCCATGTATTTTTAAAGAGCACAGTTCTGTTCTCCTTACCTGCCACCAATCGGATTGTTCCCAAAATACCAAATATAGGCCTTGTAACAGCTGAAGGGGGAACATCTTTTTTAACTGAAAAGCAGAAGAAAAGAACATCAGAATTTCAGACTGCTTCTTTCATGACTTTATTGGAACACTACTAAAACTAGGTTTCTCCACCCTTCCTCGTTAAATCAAGTTTTGCTATAGTGTTAAGTATAAGCAACAAAGCATCAGAATTTCAAAGCCTCATGGAGGTTTGGGAGGAGGATCTGGAATTCTAACCCGATTTCTAACCAATTTCTCATGTTTAATCAAAGTTGTCATTCAACTGAATAAATCCAAGCTTATTTACATGACAGTATAGCAAATAGACTCCTCAATAATGTATTGTCCTGCCAGCTTCCAGAAGCTTTGTTTTGAAGCCAGCAAGACATGAAAGACAAGCAAACCGTAAGTGCTTGTCCCTCCCAGGTCTGTTTGCTTCTTCTGAGCCTTGGTCTACTGATGTCTCACGAGACCTAGGCTATCTCTGCAAAGCTACCAACAGCAGCATGCATGTGGCAAGGGACACAGTATTCTAAACAACATACCAAGAGACCCAAGATCCAAAAAGTTTCCAAATATCAATTAAAAGTCTTAGCAAGTGTAAGTTTCATCTACCTATATTTCTAAAACAACAAGGGATATTAGAGAAATGTAAAGAAACCCAAAACATCCCCCAGAATGAGGCATTTTCCCAGAACTCAGAAAACTGAGAGAGGTAACTCTTCAATCTAACTGCTTTAAACACCTTGCAGGCTCATCTGATACAACACCAGTAGTGAGAGAGATTTAGACTAACAAAACACTTGGGATAACAATCTTTACAGTTTTGAAGGGACAGTTTTGCAGGAGAAATTGATATAATATACTACAATTCCAAAAGTATTAGTGGGATGGGCACACTACTCTTACATTAGGCTTCTTACACAAGAAGCCTAATAAAAGAGAGAGAATGACTGCTTTTATATTACTACTACTGTAGCATTTCTGTCTGTTTGGAGATTAGTAATACTATGGTGCCAAACTTCTAAAGTATCAAAAGGGAAGTCTCCCACTGCCTTCATTGTACTGTTATTTAATCAAAGTTCTTTGTTTCACGTTCTTTAAAAAATGAAACTAAAATTTCCAAGACATCCACAGGCTTAAGACTACTCCCACTGACATCTGAATCCAGATTTGCAACACAGAACAAAATTTACAGCATGAGTTTTTTACTGTTGCTATTTGTAGAGGCTTTATGAAAAGTCAGGTTTCAGTTTTATATAAAAGACAGCACTGGGACAATCTGGAAAAGCTGTAGAACCCCAGTGTTCAATCCTTTCCCTGTTTGATCTTGAACTTGTAGTGCCAACCCCAACTAGCTTGGATGAGTCAGCTTCCCCTGTTGTGATGGACAGTCTTACCAAAAAACAGGCAAGCACTATCACCCTGGTTACCCACAGTGTAAAGGCATTTGAAACACAGCTCTGCAGGACAGAATACAAAACACTGCTTTAAACAGTAACTAAAAATAAAAACAATTATGTCAGTATCATCTCAGTAGGGTCCTGAAAATCTTCTTGGACTTCTAAAGTTAAACAGACAGAAAGGACAGAGAGGACTGTATTGAGAAATACTGGTGAGGAGAATCACCTGTAAGAGTGACTTCTGTGGAGACTCTGTCAATAGCAAGCACATCATCTGCTCCATCATCACAGGCTTCCACATAAAACTTCTCTGGCGTTATATGCCTTTAAGAGAATAGAGAGGAAAAAGGAATTAGTTTAGTAAAACTTATTTTGGGTTTATTCTTTACTACTTGAAGACAGAGCAATCAATTTTACACCTTATTTCAGCTGCAAAATAACAAAATTCTCACTACATTGCTTAGCATTAGCCACTGACATTGACATTGACAGTGTAGGAAAAAAAATACAAAAAGTAAATCCAGTTCATCAGTTATTGCAAAATTCATGGCCTGTTTAACAATCTTAATTTGTTTTTATTACCATAAGATAAAGACATGAAAGTGAGTTTGTGTACATAGTGGTCCACTCTAATTCCTGTAAGCTTGAACCATATCTGATAAACCAAAACCCAACACAAAATCAGAAGTTTTTTAAACCAAAAACTTCCTAACACATCAGACTACATCCTTAATGCAAGTCTAATAAACACAGAAGTAATGATAAACACACCTACTTCACATTACTGTTGTAAGTACTGCAAAAATCCACTGGAAACAACACACTAGAAATGGAAAAGTTCAAGTGGCACACTAATTTATTGAAGCAGGTGTCTCAACACTACCAATTTCCCAGACTTGTTAGCCAGGTCTATATGACACACACATCATAAAGTGTATCCTCCCCACCAGACACATCACACGCTGACTTCCCATTCACACTTCACTGCCGTCCTTCCCTTTCTTCCCTTCAAAACCAACACAAAACCCAATGCCAGTCAGAAACAGTTTTTAAAAGTGTTTAAAATACACCCATTGGGATATTTGCAAGAAGCCAGACACGTTACACTGTGCATTGGTAGGAGAGTTATGCAGAAGTGACTTGTAGCCCTACACAGGAAATGCTCAGCAAACAAACAAAATACCCCAAACATTCTTAAACTAGTGTTCTTGACTCTAACAGTGATTTTTTCTTAGTTTAAGGCTTGACAAGACATGGGGTCAGAGTTTTAAAATTCTTGTTCTGATAACAGGGTAGGTATTTTTAGGCTCCTTCTCTTTAAATAGATCTTGCATTTCTACACATCTTTTATTTTTTTTTTTATTTTCCTTTTTTATTTTCCTTCAGAAAGCTGAATTAGAACCCTAATTTAGATCAGAGAACTGTGATGGCCAGGTAGCAGGGGGGGCTGCAGGACTGGCTTCTATGAGAAGCTGCTGGAAGCTCTCTGTATCTGACAGAGCCAATGCCAGCCAGCTCCAAGACAGACCCACTGCTGGCCAAGGCCCAGCCCATCAATGATGGTGGCAGCATCTCTGGGATAACCTATTTAAAAGGCTTTTTCTCAAAGCCCAGCACAACAGCAACTGCAGCAGAGGAGAGCAGTGAGAACATGTGACAGAAACAACTCTGCAGACACCAAGGTCAGTGCAGAACGAGGGGCAGGAGGCGCTCCAGAAGCTGGAGCAAAGATTCCCCTGCAGCCCATGGTGAAGACCAGTGAGGCAAGGCTGTCCCTCTGCAGCCCATGGAGGTCCATGGCAGGGCAGGGACATGCTGGTTAGAACACGGTGCTAACAACACCAAGGTTGTGGGTTTGATTCTCATATGGGCCATTCACTTAACAGATGAACTTGATGATCCTTGTGGTTCCCTGCCAATTCAGAATATTCTGTCATTCTGTGAGGCTCTGACCCCATGGGAAGCCTGTGTTGGAGCAGGCTCCTGACAGGACTTAGGACCTTTCTGGGAAACCATCCTGGAACAGTGTGTTCCTGAAGGACTGCACCCAGTGGAAGGGACCCACGCTAGAACAGTTCATGAAGAACTGCAGCCTGTGGGAAGGACTCACTTTGGAGAAGCTGGTGGAGAATTGTCTCTGGCAGAGGGATCCCATGCTGGAGCAGGGGAAGGAGTTCTTCCACTGGGGAAGCATCAACAAAGTGAAATGAACTGACCACAAACCCCATTCCCAGTCTCCCTGGGCTGATGGGGGAGATGAAGGAGGTAGAGAAAATTAGGAGTGGAGTTGAGGAAGAAGGGAGGGGTGAGGGGAAGGTGTTAAGGTTTGGCTTTATTTCTCATTATCCTACCCTGATTTGACTGTTAATAAATTGAACTAATTTCCTTAAGTTGACTCTGTTTTGCCAGTGACTGTAACAGCTGAGTGATCTCTCCCTGCCCTTATCTTGACCCAAGAGTCATTCCTTTTATTTTCTCTCCCCTATTCAGTGAGGAGTGATAGATCCACTCCAGGGAGCACCCAGGATCAACTCATCACAGAGTCCTTAAAAAGTGGTCTACAGGACCCCACTTTCCACCCACTTAAAGCAGGGCCAACTTGAAAGTTTATTCAACTTCTAAGTTAAACCCTGTTTCTTAGGGTGTGTTTTGACTCTCCCAAAGGATGGTGATTCCACAGCCTCACTGGGAAATTAAGAGGGAAGCCCGAAGAGAGCAAATACTGAACTGAAAAAATCCACCAACAATGTAACACAACCAACTGTAAAACAATTAATAGTTAAATGTTCATCAGATAATTTAACTTAATTACAGGAAAATTAGTCTATGGGTCCTAAAATGGGAAACACATCTACAGAATTTCCTTTGCAAATCAACTTCCTTAAATCTGTCATGTACACACATTAAATGCTTTATCTTCGAAAATAAAAACATCAGAGTAAGAAATACAAACATGCAGTTCACTGAAGGCTGAAGCCTTAAAACACCTACTTTGCTTTCATTGCTTCTGTTTCTGATGAAGTGCACGAGCACCCCCAACTTTTTAGGGGAGTTTCACAGCAATAGTGGGAGCTGTTCTTATGGCAAAAAGCAAACAAGCTTACACAGACAGAACAGGGGCAAGACAAGTTTAAAGACATCTACAAACCCTCAGTTCGTTAAAGCATCAAAAACCCAGGATATACTATTTAAGATGCAATCAGAAACCTACTGCTAGCTGGCAGGAAGCAGCAGGAGGCATTTTTTCCACAAGAGAAAGCTGCAGCTTATCTTCTGTTGGTTTAGTTGAACACTCATCTTTCTCTGGGATGTCAGCTGACACACAAGAGTCCAGCAACAAAAGCAGCCATGAAGAGAATCAGCAAAGTTTAATATTGGACCTCTTGTGCCATTAACACAAATGTTTATGCAATCTTACTCTCTTACAATCTTACTTAATCTAAGTATCTCAAGCAAAATAAGTTGAAAAAATACATTACCTATCAAGTTGAACAGTCTCCAAAAATGCTTTAGGAACTAGAGTTTCAGTTTTTGAATACTCTGTATAAAGAGCACAACATGGATAAGACATCTACACTGCCTGGACAGAGCACAGAGAGCATTTCCATCCTTGATCAGTATTTTTAAAAGCTGCTCCTTACATTATGAAGTGCAACATAGCCATGACACTACTACACTCTCAGCACGGAGATTCACATGCATGTAAGTTAAAGCCTGTTTTTAACCAACTGAGATGAAGCTTACAAACATCAAATAATTGTCATATAAACAAATGCTTTCTTTACCACACACAAGAATAATTATTTCTCCCTGAAGAACAAGAAGTCTTTTATTCTCAATATCCCCAAACTGAATAGAAAACAGAGAGAATTAAGGCTGCCACTGTGAACAATGCTTGGGCTCTCAGCGTGTCATAGACCCTGTTTTGCTAGATCAGATCCCAGCATTTCTCTCAAATCCTTGACTACATTATCTCCTGCCACTGCCCTTTTAACAACTCTATCACTTTTATCTCCTCTTATACAATGTCTATAGTTTAAGCAAAGATAGACATTTATGTTTCAGCATTCATTCAAAGTCCTCCTTCCCATGGTCTTCTTCAGGATCAAACTTGGTGACAAAAGTGTCATAGAGAATGCAAGACAAGTCATCCCTGTTTTCAGCTCAATGGACCAAAAAGGCTTCAGCAGCTTGCAGCACTCTGAAAGAGAATCGTTGTTGACTCTTTCAGATGTCTTGAGTGAGGGAGGAGACAGGAACAAGAAGAAATCAAGTTATCAATCTACAAAGTTGACAGAACTTGAACAAATACTACACTGTTGGGACCACCTTTAAAAACCACCTTAAATACTACTGTGCAACACAAACTGGAAAGCCTAAGGCCCTGCAAGATATTAAATCCATGCTTCAGAAGAAGTGGGATAATTAGTGCTCTTCAAAATTTTCAACAAAAAGATGATTCACTTAATCCTTGCTTCATTTTTGCAAGAAGTTCAGCATTTCCTAAAATAAATATAGTTGAGGAAGAGGCCAAGACTCAAAGCAGTTCCAGCCCAAGTATTGATTTACAACTTTACCAATTATCAGAACTAGGCTAGCAGTCTCATTCTCACTTATATGACCTTTTCTATTGTAAAATCACTATAGTCAGGATGATTGCCTCTCACTTGTCTTTCAGAAAGGAAGCTGATACACACTGTGTGAATAGGTTCATCTCCAAACTGTACTCACTAGCAAGCCTGTATGTCTATCACAAGCTTAGACTGACAGCACACATGCTAATTTTACTGATCTGACAAGGAGATATTAAATGGTGAAGAAAGGAACATTCATGACTGGGAATCTGCAAATTCATTCTACTCTTTTAATGAAATAAGGACAGATCAAAGTCCAAGTGCCAGTATTCTATCAAAAATAATAATAAGGAAAGCAGTATTTTATAGAAGGCTATAGTGTCTGCAGTAACTGCTTTTCATACACCAGGCCACATTCTGTTTTTGTACAAGCTTCATATTTGATGGTTGGAGCCTGCCTTCTCCTTGGCTACATTGCCACTGCTGTCTAGAACCTTACAAGACATCAAAAACTCTCACCACCACTATCTCACTTCCCTTACAACTTAACAGCATGTCAAATCTTCACAAAATTGGAATCCTTTTATTCCCTTTTTTTAAATAAAGGAAAACTTACAACCATTATAATGAACTATTTCTCAGTATTGTTAAAGAACAAAGGAAGTGATAAAACCACATATTTTACATTGATAGTATGACTCACATTACTCAAGAGAAGGAGAAGTATTGAAGAACTGCAATCACCAAATTCCCATTTAAAATATTACAGAAGGTGACTTGGATTTCATTTTGATAACCTTCTCCAACTGAAACTGTGTGGATTGCTGCCAAGAGATAAAGTAACTCAGTAGATTTCACTCCTACAATTCAAAGTTGTGGGGAAAAAGTATTGATTCCCAACATAACAGAAACATTAAAAAAAAACCCAAAAAAGAACAGACCACTGTTGCTTACACCAAGTGTAAAGTCAGACTCATATACAGTTAAATGGGATAATATTTATTTTGTTTGTGTATTTGTAGTGAAGGTTCACTTCCTTAGTAACGTTATAAAGCAGCATTGTGTATAATACAGATGATGCACAGTTGCATCCCACATTTTAATCAGGCTGATCTTACAGATAGGAATATTCCTGTGCTCAGATACAGCATCAAAGAGGACCCAACATGCCCTAATGGCCACTAAAGATAGTACTTCACTCAATATCACTTAAGCCTTCTAGGCCTCAACAGCCAAACCCTTACTTCAGTAATTGATTATTTCACCATAAATACTTAACATTGCTCTAATGCAGGAAACTCTTTGATGTAAGCCTCTGAATACGGTAATAGAGCAAGCCAAAAGCACACCCTGTACTGCACAGAGATGAATTTGGTGTCTTGAGCTCAGCAAACTGGTCTGCAGTGATACAGGAAAGATGTTAGTTTATGCAGAGTCCCAATAGTATGTTAAGTAACAGAGCTAACACACTGGTGGTTTCAGCACTCCAGAGATTCCAGATTTTCTAGGCGAGCAGGTGTGCTAATTATATGTCTCCCATAAATATTACTCCTTGAGCAGAAACAGCTCAAGGAATTGGAACATCTCCCATAGAGCAGTAATTGTTGTAGGGGAAAAAAGATTTAGATTTAGATCCAGGATTTAGAAAATGCTAATGGAAATACCATTTAAAAACAAAACAGAAAAGGCATTTATTAAAAGGCTTAGCTACAAAATGTCTATTTCCAGTGAAGTTTAATACTAGATGAAAATAATTTAGTGCGTAAGTTAATGTCCTGCTCCACCAACATCCCTGAGCTTTACCGTGACAGCCACTTAGATGGAGCAAGAAGAAAAAGATTTGTAGCTGTTCTTTCTGGAAGTGTTATTCAAACCAAAACGCCCTTGTAGACCTCCCTCCAAACACACACAAGTGGAAGGCACTGCACTCAAGTGCAGCAGCTACTAAAGACTGACAAGTACTTTCACAAAACACGAGAGGCAACATATCTACGGGTAGGAGGAGTTAAATTTGAAACACAGCTAGTGTCATGGACCCACAGGATTCTGAGAAGGCTATCAGCAAGATAAGTCTTCATCCAAGCACAAATGGAAAAAAATAAGTGATTTTAACTGAGCCAAAACAACAGCCAGAATTTTCTCTATTCTGCAGACAGCTTTAACGACAGCTTTAACAATCAGTTTTTATATATTAACTGGACTGGCAACTCTACTACCAGTTGTGAATGCACTACCTGCAATAGCTATTTGAATTTTACAGTTCATTCTTCAGGCTATCAGAAGAAGTTAATTAGCAATGACACAGATGACAACTATGGATAGCAGTTTTCAGGTTCACAGTTTTCCCCAATAACTGTTGGTGTAACTCAATCACTTCCATAAGCAGCACAAATACCAGACATCAGCACTTTCACTGGTACCACCTGAACTTGACTGATATCACCGGTCAAAGCACAAAGGGTGTGAAGCACTACTTTTGATAAGGTGAAGAACACCAGAGGTTTGTGTTGAGAGCTAGAACCTGTGGCTGGAGGTACAGGACGGGGCCCTGCAGAGCACTGCAGTCAGGGAAGCTCCATACAGGGCCACCCAGACTACTCAGAAGAGGTACAGTTGCAGAATCTGACCTCATCTTGAGAATGAGTAGCCAGTTAAAAATCCAAACCCAAACACTGACACCACTAAAATCCCCAAACTGAAGTCTAGCCTGGATTTTCCATAAGAACATTCTCCTTTGACCTTGACAACCCAGTAGGTTTGACCCATCACCCAAATTATGGCCCTGTATCTTCAAACCCTTAATAGAAAGTCTGCAGCCATTATCACAGTCTGCAGCCATTATCACAACTTGGTGTAATGACCAAAAAAAAAAAAGAGCAGATCATTTTTTCACAATACAAAACAATTCTATTTTCATGTTAATGAAAAAACTCATGTTAAACTACATCTGAGACAGCCTTGTTCCAAAAAGATCAAAGCTTACTTTTAGCCAAGATTAAACTTTGAATGATAGAATTCTTTACTAGCCTGTATCTAGAAAAGTGCTTTTGAAAAAATTCTCAGTAAGAACAACTGTGTACTACAAGTCACACAACTGCTACTCACACAACTCACCTTTGCTCCTCTGCAGGCAAAAAGATCACAAGATAAGCTTAAAGAAAGACAAATACTGTTTAGGTGATAGAGAAAACAAAGAGCTTTCTGCCAAGTAAAGTCTTTCAGGCATCACTGATGATCTTAGTCATCTGCAATACTCAATCATCTCCAGGGTCTGTGTACCCTCATATTACTATCTAAACAAAATAAGAAGCCCAGTGACTTTGAAACATGAAACAGCATTATGGCAAACCGTGTATACAGACCTCCAAAAGACTTAAGCATGTTTGCTCTGAATCCAAAAGATGACTGTCAAATGAAATGTAACAGACCATGAAGTACAGTTAAATCAGGCTTAAGAATCACTTTCAGATACTGCTGCCTGAAAATGGCATCAGTAACTCAATTATGGAATTTCCAGCTACTGTTTATAGGTCAAAAGCCTATGAACGCCTTCAGGACACACAAAGACACTTTACTTTTGGTTTCAGACAGTCATAAAGAGTCTCATGCTCAGAGTAATATCCTTGGGAGTTTGAACTGCTTGGTGTGAGGGTTTATAATGGAAATGCCTCTTGCAGTGTTAACTTTGCACTGCTTTTGGTTATGCAACTTCTTCTGCTCTACTAAAGGCAGCAAACAAACATATGGAATACGCACACATTCAAAGGGTTACAGTCTCCTCTTAAAAAAAAAAAAGTTTTAATAAAAAAATTACACTGCGTTGCTAGAAAAATTTATTTGGGGAAGTCACAGCCGGCATTGCACAGGAGAGTCCCGAAAGTTCAAAGCCCTCAAAGTGCAGTCATCAACTGGCATCAAAACCATCAGACACCACAAAAAAAAGCCCATTCGTGTCACGAGAGACCGATGGACAAGCACGCCTAGGGAACCTTCTGCTGGCAAGCGGCGCTGCGCACACACAGCCTTACACAGCGCCCGAGCCCCTACAGCAGCCACCAAACAGGAAGGCAGAATCACAAAATCTTTAGGTTGGAAGGAATCTCCGGAGATCATCTCGTCCAAGCCCCCTGCCAAGGCAGGGTCACCCAGAGCAGGTGACACAGGAATGCGTCCAGGTGGGTTTGGAACGTCTCCAGAGAGGGAGACTCCACGAGCAGCAGGCAGCCCTGGCTCCTCACGCCGAGGGAAGCCAGGAGGCACTGACCTCCTGGACATAGGGAAGCGACCCAGGCACGGGAGCCGCCCGCCCGCAGCGCTATCGGATGGACGGCGACCCGCGTCCGCGGCCAAAGTCCTCCCTCCTCCTCCTCCCGCCCTCCCGCACGCAGCTGCCGCCTCAGGCCAAGCCCTTCGCGGTCACCCGGGTGAACGAGGGAGCCGAAATGGGCAGAAAGGGCAGAGGACAGGCCAGGGGACAGCAAGGGACATACCACCGTCGCTTCACCGGCGGCTCCTCCCTTCCCTTTCCCCCCCCTTCGGCAGGTACCAGAGCCGCATCACCCCTGTCGCAACGGGTCACTCACAGCTTCAGGCTGGCGTAGGCCGCCGCTGCCGTGGTTCCCGCCGGTGCCGCCGTCGCCATCCGTCCCCTCGGGCTCTCCCCGGCCGCC
>VXAC01004716.1:7373-45858 GCA_013399225.1 Rhipidura dahli | reverse complement strand
GGGGCGGGCCCGGGCGGGCTCAGCTGCGCCGCCATTGGCTGAGCCAGCGCGAGCGAGCTACCCTGAAGTGTGCGGGGGCAGCACCAAAGTACCGAGCAGGGCCAGTGGCGCAATGGATAACGCGTCTGACTACGGATCAGAAGATTCTAGGTTCGACTCCTGGCTGGCTCGGCTGCTCCTTTTTTCTCCCCTTCTCCCATTTTTTCTTTTTTCTCGTATACTTCGAGGCGAGGATGCTGCCTGCAACCCCCCCCGCTTCTGCACAGGCCCGCCGCTGCCACCTTCGTGCCCCCAAGGTGGGGGTCTCCAAACCTCCCAGGGCTGGGTGGTGCTATAGGGCTTCCCACCTTTAGCAGTCCCCCTACTCAGGGAAAACTGCTGTCCACCCAGGCACCCTTTTGACCCCCCAGGCCATGGGGTTTGGCAAAGAGCAACCCTGGGGCACCTCCTGGCCAGTTTCCCACCAGACTCTCTGGGTGTCATGCCCCAGGTTTGGGCAGCTTTTTGCCTCGAGGGGGAACTATATTTAGTTATTCCTATTTATTTGCTTCATTTTAGCTGACAGCTCCAAGCTGCTGTGGTGCTGCTTGGCCAACACCCATTCTTTGGGCATGAGGTGTCCCGGTAGCTGATAGCAGGGGCACCATGTGGCTGCCATGACTCCCAGAGCCATGGGAGCATTACCCAAAACCTTCTAAGGAGCCCATCCCCACCAATGCTGCAAAGGAGAGTCCCATGCTGGGATCAGAGCCTGCTCTGACAGGTAGCACATCCCTCCCCAGCTCCTCAGCCTGGGCCCTGGGTCTCCCCAGAGGACAGCCTCCGATGGAGCTGCAGCAAGTACCAGCTGCCTGCAAAGGACTGTAAATTCCCAGTGAACCCCACTGAGGAGGTTTTCCCCACCAGTCCCTAGTACAGCCACTGAGCTGGGGGGACACAGCATAACTCACCCCACTATGGACTCTGGGCAATGACAATCACTGCAAATTTAGGAAAGACTTGACTCTGAGCATTGCTTAAGATACTGTCTTTAATCACTGAAATCACAACAGGCCAGTGGCTTCGTTCTGCTACCGGTCTTCATTCTTTATAAATACTTAACAGCACAGAAGAAAAGAGGGCTGTGTTCACAGGAGGTTAAGGTTAGTTACACCAGCACAAATCCTAAAACACTCTCTCCTGGAGCTGAGCTTTGAAAGAAACATAAAATAATTAGTACCATTCAGTATTGTTAGCCCGGCTCTGGATTTGCTTTCCGGATCCAGAAAGCCAGAGCCTGGGTGTGTGTGCCTGGGTCCCTGCCTGGCCACGCGCCGCAGACCTGCTGCGTGGGGACAAGGCTTGGTGCCAGCAGGGCTGGGAACTGCAGCCCACTCATCCCTCTAGCAGGGCTGCAGGGCATTCCTGCCTTTACAGCACTCTTTGCTATGTATTTGCACCTGGGGACAGTTTCTTCCCATCTGCTGTCGTGTCTGAGTGCGTTGCAGATGCAAATTGCCACACCAACTTCTGGCTGCCCTGGAAGAAAGCAGGGTAAGGATTTTTATTGCTCAGGAAAGCTTTGCTTCTCCTTAGGAAAAGGGTGGGTGAGCAGTTCTGGGCTCTCTCTGGGCTCGTCACAGGAAGTTCTCTGCCCCATCAGCTTCAGTAAGCACAGCCAGGCCCACTGCAGCCAGCCAGCAGCAGGACACAGAAATGGAAAAGGAAAATGAATGCACAAATGCTGTGTGATGATGAGAGATGCAAACCCCTTCCCAGCTTCTCCCAGTGGCACAGGCTCTCAGAGGATGGGGGAAAGGGATATGTATCTGGTCATAGCCCTTCCCTGCCTGCAGGTACTGACTCCAGGGGTATTTCCCAGTAATGAAGCCTGGGTCAACTTGTCCTTACATTCCTGCACAGAACACTGCTTAAAAGGCACCTACAAGCACTTGGTGCAGGCACAGAGGTGTGAAAGGCAGGTGTCTCACAGGCAGCACATGCCACACGTCCTTGTACTCAGACTCAACTGCACACATCACCCCAAAACTGAGCACATGGCAAGCAGTCAAGGCCCACATAGAACTTTTTTTTCCAAAAAATGAGATAATCCTTTCTTTGGAATGGCCAGCCAGACCCATGCCAGCTCTTGGAAGCCCAGTTTCTGCCTTTCAAGGCTGCCACATCACACCTGATTGCTGATGAAACTCCACCATTTCCAGACTAAGCAGCTATTCACTCCGTAGTAAAAAGATCTACCAAAAAAAAAGAAAAAAGCATTTAAACCTTGAAAGACTGGGAAAACATTTTAAAAGCCCCCAAATGAAATTCAGAAACTGAAGAGCCACAGATCTTTTCAAATGCTCTTCACCAAAGTGTTTGAAACTGCTGTTCCCTGTGTTTTAACATCACAGGTTGATCACAGATGTTTCTTACACTTTAAATTACACAAAAAGAGTCTGCTGCTTCTGTGGCTGGGGCTTTCTCCCAGCTCTTATGCAAAAATCCCTATTTAAATGAATTTCTGTATTCTAAGCAATAGAAATTTAACAGCATGATCTGAATGAAAAAAATCTTTTAAGCTCTGATTCCTGAAAGCAGGCTTCAGGGAATTCACTTGAACAACTATTTGCATGAAAGTTACTCATTAACAGCAGAGTGAGACTTCCAAGGGTTCCTTACTCTAAAACAAGTCAGAAGAACTTGCTGGGGGAGGAATCAAGACTAACTTTTCATAGCACGTTTTCATAGTGTCTTAATCAATTAAAAGGCAACAAGGTTCATGTGAACAGCAAAACGCAGTGAGTATCAGCCAGGAGATAGGTAGAATTTACCATGTTTTTTGAAATTCCTCTGCAGGGGATGAAAAGCCTCACATCTCCAGCACCAGAGCTATTTGTCCCTTTGGGGGAGCTGCCTGAAGGCAGGCAGTGAGTGCTTGCAGCTCCATAGGTGGCCGGTGGAGGGTCAGAAGGAGGAGAAGGTTCCCCTGAGCAGAATACCCCTGCCTTCCCCCGTGCCAGACCCACTGTCAGGCAGCTGCAGAGTTGGGGACAAGCTGGGGAAAATCAACAGGGACTCACACACTCACAGCCTGGGAGAAATAATACTGAGCTTAAATGAATTCAAACTCCCAGAGATAGAAGCAGTGCAAGTGAGCACACACAGAGGTGCAGGGCAGTGCAGTGGATGGTTTAGCTTCAAAACCACAAGCTCACAGGCTCCCTTTTTTAAGAGCTTCACACTGTAATTTCCAGCTCTTTGTAAATACAGGAAAGGAGAGGGTTGGCATTTAATAATTTATAGGGGACCTCAACACTGGAAGTAGGGCAGCCTTCATTTCCCCAGCACTGAGGGATACAGGATGGCTGACAGGAGTAAGAAGACACTGTGTTGGAGCAGAGGCCAAACTTTCTGGTGATGCAAAGAGGGCTCCTGCAAGACAGCTTGCCACAAACTGCCTGCTTGAGGCTTTCCATGAAGGAAAATTGTCCTTCTACCCATCCCCTTCTCTCCTGCTTATTTTGAGGTTGTGGGGAAGGCTGAAATGGTGAGACAGAAATTTAAACTGCAGTTTAAAAAGAAAATACCAGTCCCACTAGTGTTTCCAGATCTCTACAAAATGAAGGCCAAAGAACGTGCACAAGAGCTTGCTCTAAAAAATCAAGAGGTAGCAAAAGCATGAGCTACATAGCAGCTGGTCTCTCAAAACAGCAACAGATGACCAAGGCTGATGCTTCCAGTACACTTCCAAAACCCACTTTGATATCTCACTGCCTTTGCTGCTCAGGGCGGAGAACCACCTGCCCAGGACTATCTGAATTATTTACCAGGGATTGTGAGCTAGTGTTATTTTCCACCTCAGCCCCTTCAGACAGGCAGTCCTAAGATCACAGTCACACCTTGAACACCCCCCTCTCTGCTTCAGCCTAGCTGTGCTGCAGGACATGAGCTGATGTTGTGCACTGGGGTGACAGCACTATGGGATCTGCCCTGGCTGTTGTTGCCCTTGAACCATCTTGCTTGGATGCAGCACTGCCTACATTTTGTGTCAGCTCCCATCCCTTTCCTAACCAGCATTTGGAGGTTAAATTTAAGGCTCCAGGAGGGCTCATATATTTGGGGTCAAATTTACCTCCTCTAAAATCACAGGTAAAACTCTCAAGATATATTTCACAGTGGTAAAGTGCCCTCCCTTGAGCTTTCAGTCACTCACTGAAGGGATGAATGTCCCCAGGAGAAGTGGTGCTGCAGAGCCAAGCTACACCAAAGCTCTAGAAGGCTTCCAGGCAGGACCAGCCTCCAGCTGCCATCCCCATCCTGAAGAGCAGCAGAGACAGGGAGAGGCACTTGTGGCTGAATGGGGCAGAGGGCTGGATGGTCAGCTGGCAGTTTCACATTTCAGCAATGGCAAGATGATTTATTAACACAGGCAGAGAGAGGCAACTTGCTGCTACCTGTGCTGCTCCAGATGGGTACACGTTGCTCTCTGACTACATCAAGTGAAGTTCAAGCTACATCCATGCTACTGGAGAAGAGGTTTAGTTGAACTATAATGGGTTTTCAGCATGGGCACTTTTTGGGAGTCCCAGTGCTGTGGCTCAGCTAATTTATTGTAGTTTCCTCACTAAAAAGATCTTCAAGAATGTCATCCCATCCTTTGCCAGTCAGAACCAAGTTTACATCTTTAGCATAGGTACATGAGGATTAAACTCATTTTCCACACAAAATGATGGAAAGAGTAGCTAAGATCCCCAGCTGCGTCTGAGGCTTTAAATTAAGAGCTTTTTGTTAAACAAAAGTACCAGTACATGAGGGGCTGCCCAGCTTTGGTAGGTACAGAGCATGCACTGCAGGCACACCCATCATACATGTAACATATATGGGGGGAACGGATTTCTTTGACTATAAAGCAGGGCGGGATCAAGAAAAGAAAAAATCTGCCTTCCTGCTTTCTCAGCAGAACAGAAAGTAAGGGCCAAACTCCCTAGCCCCTTGCTCAGATAAGCTGTTATTATTCATGGGAGCAAATCTGTTTATGCCAACATACTCATATGAGTTCAGGTTGTACAGCTGGGCTCTAAATCCCTGTGTAACAAAGCCTTCATAACAATCTCGAGTTTGCTCTAAATAAGCACCACTATGAAATGGCTTTGTGCTGGGTAAACACCATGAAAAGGAACAGCCAGGCTGAGGGCTGAGCTCTGAGGACAAACTGGAAAACACAGGCAACTGTCTGTGTATGGAGAGCTTTTTTTCCAAAGCGAGCTCTGCAAGCAAGAACGAGGATGGATTTCCCCCATGTCCACACTTTCAGCATCCCGACCTTTCCTTTCCAAATATGATCCACTGTGCAGACTCTGACACAGCAGACTGGCCCCTGTGTGTCATGCTGACACACAAGCCTGGGCCCCAAGTCATTGCAGTAGCTCAGCCTAGCTTGTTCCAGTTTTTTGTTCTGTTTGAAATGGGATGTTGGCCTCCAGTTGCAAGACAGCATTGCCTGGTTTTGCTTGGAGAGTTGGTGCTTTTGAAGCCTTTTTACAGACTTGATACTGGAGTTCAGGGAATTAACTGAAAGGTCCAAGTGTGCCATTTTGCACAGATCCCTTTCTTTTCTTTTCCTAAAGAATTAATAAAAAGAGAGAGTGTCTAAAAAACTGGTATTAATAGGTTGGTGTCCTTCAGGGAACCTGATGAAATGTGCTTTCAGGAAACAGTAGAATGATGGGACATCCCTGGCAGGCAGGCAGGCAGACAAGCCAGCCTCTGGCTTTTTAATTGTACATGGCATGATCCAAGTTCATAGGGACGAGAGCGAATTGTGCTTTCACTGGAGAATCTTCCAAAATGAGCCCAGAGGAATCTCCAGGCGGCAAAAAAGGCACGTAAAAGTAAACTGATTGCTTTAGGTAACCTGCCACATTCTTGGTCAAGTAGACACGGTTTGATGCAGCTGAAATCCACAAGTGTACAAACTTTGGGAATCCAGCAAAAATCTCTCATATCCTTTTACAGGAACGTTGCTGACTGGCGAAAAACATGCACAGGAGATCAGCTGAAGGTGGGGAGAGGGAGATGATGTAACTCTTCTGTCCTGGCTTTCCAACGCTGGCCACGCTGACTAGTAGTGGTGCTGGTAGGCAGCTGCTGGGGTTGTGCCATTCTCTATGTGTTTCAGGTGACAGGAGTGACAAAGCAAATGTTCATCCAGGGGGTAGCAGCGATGCCCGTCTTCGTCATTCAGTTCCATCCCACAGTCCTGCAAAGAGAGGCCATGCAAACTGTTAGAGCTTGTGTTCATCTTCCAGTGTCAGCTGGGCTCTGGCTTCCAGGAAAGAGATTTTGTCACAAGGACAGAAGACACCCAGCCAACAGCTCCTTCCTAATAGGTGCCATGAGAAGAAAAACATCTGACACAGGCATTTTGATGGGCAGCCTTGTACAAACTTGTTTGAAGCAGTTTTATTGAATAAGCTTTATCTTGTGGTAAGGTGCAACCCTCTGTATTTTAAACATGCTCGTGTCTCCTTACACTGTCAGGTAGGATTCACCTCTTCACATTACAATTGTACTGATGTGAAATCAGCTTGTGGAGTCAGGGCCTCTTTTCACTGCGTTATAAGCACAGTGAGAAAAGACAACTATTTATTTAAATTCACTATGCTGAAGTATGGAGGATTTCTGAGAAGCCCTGCATGGAGACCAAATGGTTTTTAAGAGCTGGCATCTCATGGAATTTTTTCTTGTGCAGCCATATCCTTTCTCCAGCCCCAATGACACATTCATTTCCCATGAGAGTGAAGGTAACTTACACCCCACAGGATCAGTCACCACCTTAGTTAGCATTTTTCAACAATCTGACTTGGAAATCAGATACACTAATGTGATCTAGAGCTTGAGGCTTCTGAAAGGCAGCAATAGACCTTACTAAGTCACCTTCATTAACGAATAAACTGCCAAATTTGAAAAGCAATAATTAACTTGTTGCCCACAACTTTATGGATAGCAAATGAAATTACAGCTCAAACACGTTGCTGCAAAAACTTTTGTCCTCAATCTGGTAATTACTCAGTCACTGACAGAAAGGGTCTCACACTGCAAGGTTTGAATTGCTCATCTACTGCTGCTGGAAGGCAGGAGATTTATTTCCATCTTAAAGCAGTTATGACTATTAAGCACCTGCTCCCTGAGAAAGCTGCTGACCTACCTCGCAGTGATAACATTCCACGTGGTAATCCTTGTCCATGGACACAACCCGAATGGTCTCATCAGACCCCTGTGTGCATTTGAGCAAAGCAGAAATTACAAAGGATTACAGCAGGATCAGACACATGCACTCTGTAGATTGCTTCCTGCAACAGAATGAATGTTGAGGAAATGCATTTGGGCAGCTGGTTGGAGACCACAAATAAATCCTGCCACTTGCAGTTATTTTTACAGTGAAGCTTTATCATCGACTGACTGCAGATAGCCTCTAAAATGTGACATCAGAAATGTAAAAATGTTCTCTGCTTAACAGTAATACCTATCAGAAATCACAAATTAATGACTCGGCAATTTGAATAGATAACACTTGTCAGCATTTTAAATTAGTTTTGCCCAAGATTCATCTCCTCCAAATATTAAAATGAGTTACATTCGTGAGTACCACCAGCATCTACTGACATAAAGGAAAATTCTCCTGAACATAACACTAGCAGCAGCATAATCCTGCAGGAGATGAAAAAAAGCAGCCTAGCCAAGGAAGAAGAAGCTTCATTATTGAACAGAAGAAGGGTCACATCTCAGGAACAGTGATCAAAGATCAAAGAACAGAACTTAGATCAAAGGGTTGCACTCCAAAGGAAGCAACCATCTCTCCCCATCCACCAGCACATTCACCTTGACACAGGGTCAAGTGGGAAAGAGAGCAATGCCTGACACTGCTCCCCTGAGGGGATATGGAAGAAAAGGCTCTCACCTCAGAGGGCAAAATGGGAAGTCCACACGCTGCACACTTTGGAGCTAAAACTCTGGAAAAGCAACGAGAAATTGAAGGCAAGTTATGGATTGACATAAAAAGAGAGCCCTGTATGTCCTCAGTTATAACACGAAAAGCTGCAGCTGTAAATAACTTATCCAGAGGAAAGCTTTGCTTCCCGAGATCATAAATTCATTTTAGCATTGATTTTAAGTAATGCTTGGCATACGTTGCTCAGTCAGGCAAAAAAAAAAGACCTTATATTTTGCACTTCGTGCCAGCAAAAATACTAAATTCCCTGTAAAATTCTTGGCTGCTACTGAGAGATTTGGAAAAGAAAATGAGGAGGAACTGAGGAGGACTGTCCCCAGAAAAATACATTGAAAGAAGTGGCAGCCTCAGGGCAGAAAACTTCTGAGAAAATACCACATGACTGTACAGCTTCTTAAGGCCTTGTAACACAATAATTAATTAAATTGAATTGCAAGGAAATATGCATTATTTCAGAATAACAGTGGCATACAAGGGCACTAATCTTGGCAACCGGATTGTAACAATTCCAATCTTGGCACAACACTGAAGAGTTCCAAGGACTGCTTGAGCAACTCTTAATACTCTCCCTCCTCAGAAAATGGAGCAAGGACCAAAGCAAGCCAGAAGGACACACAAAGTGTGTGCAGCTCTAGTATCATAACTACCAGCCAAGAGCACAGCCATTTTATTTTACTGTCTAAATAAGAAGGGATTTTTAAAGTGGATTTATCCCTTGTTTAACTTAGAACTGGGTAAAAGTTTTGCTTTGCAGGTTCAGTGGCGATTCTTTAAAAGTCAAATTCAGTCCTTCAACTACTCAAAAAGTAAATCACATTGATTTCCACAGGCATTCACAGGCTTACCTTAAAGCAGACTAATTCTGTACATCACTGAACACTTCAGGAGCACTATTTCTCACTGTCTCTGCTTTGCAGAAGGGGCAGCTGAAGCCCAGAGGTTATTTGACTTCATCAGAGTTACACAGGAAACAGCTGGATAACAGGAGAGGGGAGGAATTTCTAGGGTCTAGCCCCATCCTCAAACTTCTAAACCTGTCGCTAGTTTACTAATCTGCACTCCTAACTAGCTGAAAAACTAAATTAGAGGCTTGTTGCTTGGAACATCTCTGCTGTTTATTTTGTCCTTACTTGTGGTAATCTCTGACACAGTAGATTTTGTTTTCAGAGTCTACAGTGAATGGCACACCATCCAGACACTCGTTGCAGATGACGCATCGGAAGCAGCCCGGATGATATGATTTCCCTAGAGCCTGCAGGATCTACAACAGAGCAAGAGAGAGGAAAAATGCACATGAAGAGCCAAAAAAGGTGAAAATAGTAAACACACAGATTTACACCAGATAATGCTGCATATTCATCAGCAGGGCTGTGTCTTTTGTTCCCCATCTCATCTGAAAAATCAGTTAACAAGGATGGAAAGGGCACCTGGTTCCAGAAATATTGATTATTAGCATGGGAGAGAAAACAATTTAGAGACTCAGTCAAGGTATTTAGCATGACAAAGGATAAAAGTGACAGAATTTAAAGGAGAGGACATAATTTCTGAAGTCAACAGGTAGAGAATACTTATCAAGATCACAAGGCAAGATGTACCAGCCGAACAAAGGAAATACACTTTTATACTCTCCATGAGAAGTTGGAAGTAATATTATTTCTAGGTTTTCATAATTCCTTAGATATTGAAAGGCTTTGTACTTGCTAGCCTGGATTTCTAATTAACACAGACTATGGAAACCGTGGTGAACTCAACAGCTGCAATTCACTACCTGGAATACCACGGTCTGTCAGTAGAAGGATCAGACTCCTGAGTACGATACAGCTTTTCCAATTGTAATGCTTTCCAGTGGAAGCAGGCAAACAAAGATAATTGATGATTAGCATTAGAAAATGCTGGGAGGTATGCTGTGAACCAGAAATTCCTAATTTCTTTGCCTCAGCTGTAGTCTTACACCACCAGCTATACTATAATGAATGCTGACCCCCTAAGCATCCCCCACCCCATGCACATCTGGAATGGATGGTACCTGCTGTAGGCTAATCCTGCTTCACAGATCTGAACTCTGAGGTCTGGATCACACACTCTGGGCCAAACCTGCTCTCCAGAGTATCACTACCCACAGAAAATGGCAAGGAAGTCACTTCATCCAGAAGACACATGGGAAGCCACAGCTTGAGTGCAGGAAAGAGAGGCTGAGAGAGCCTCACAGCAAGGGAGCACTGCAGAGCCATGACACTGCTGAGCAGGAAGCATCAACAGGATTACAAATACACTATCCAGGGAAGTCCAAAAAGGGATGAAAGAGCTGAAGGCTCTGCTTTTCAACACCCACTGGAAACAGGCAGAGGAGTGTCTCTGTACTACGTACAGTAGCATGCCAGCTTCACTTCCTTGAAAGATATCAGCAAAAGGCTCAGTGGATTTTCTTTCTGATACCAGCCACACACTAGGCAAACTACCAGATGACAACAGACATCCAACAGTAATGGATATGAATAAATTTTGCTTTTGATGCATTCTTCTAAAAAGCTGTGGGAGTTTTTTCTCCTTAAGCAATTATAACTTACCATGTCCATTATCAAATGACCACAAATGAAACACCTGTCAGCTGACTGCTGGAAACCAGAATACTGCAAGGACAAAAAAGAATTCACTTAAAATTTCTCAAGGCCACTCAAGCATAAACAACAGTGTACTGTGGAGTGTTATTTGCATATTTGTTATTGGTCCTTTTTCTCTGCCCCTTACACAGAAAAGTTAAACTTTCCAACACTTTTTTTCATTATATAAAGGTGTGGATGAGTCTCCAGAGGATATAAATAAAGGACACTAGACTGCCCAGTTTCAGAAAGAGTACAAATTCCTCTAACTTCCAAGTCCAAAATTTAACTTTAATTTAAAGTATAAAAATAAATACCATACATACACATGCAAATAAGGCAGTTACTAGTAAGAATTATTACACGCTTATTTGACCACATGAATCTACAAGACAGGAACCTACTTGTGTTCATCACATATTCATGTCACAATATCTGAATATATAGGCCTGGAAAGCCAAAATTTTAATTGGTTACACGGTGATAATTCTGTTGAAGCTTCTCTGAGGTCAGTGGTATTGTTCCAGTTCCTTGTTAGGATAGCAATCAAGTCTGGCCCAGAGCAACTTTTTTGCTGTTTTTGCTGAGATCTATTGGTAAGGAACTGTCTGTTGTGTCCATGACATGCACCTTGGGCACAGCACATCATCTGTCTGAATGATGAAAATGCAAACTTGGAAAATGAAATATTTTAGGTGCATTTAATCAATCATTTTATCTTCAGCCTGTGTAGCACATACTGATGTCAACAAAGAAGATGAACTTACCTCTCTCTGACAGAAATCACTAGGCTTCACCAATAAGCAGGCAAAAATGATTTTTTCAAGTCTCAAGGAAGGCTTAATCTACCAGCACTCAAGGGAAGAAGGGTGTATGGTTTTTATCTGCACCAGCCAAGAAGAGGGCTGTGGGGTTGCTTCATGCTTAGGTACACTCACACAAAATCCATGGAGGGCAACAGAAGGATATCCATTAAGATATCCATTAGGTGAAAAGGGAAATTCACCCATTCATTCTTCTGTAGCCGTTCATCTCACTCCTGCCTCCACAGTATGGCCATGGAGACAATGCTTTGGAGGAGACATCACAACAGATTATGGCTTCAGCCAGGGGCTCTGTGCCACAAAACCATGGCCTCACACTTAACTGCTTCCAGCACCATGTGGGCAGCCACCGTGGCTGGGGCTGGCCGTGGGTAAATGTTGGAGCAGAGGGGCCAGGCAGGCTGCTGGAGCACAAGTGTGTGAAACACAGGCAAAGCTGACAGGCAGAAAGGCTGTGTGTCTGCTGGCAACCCCGAGATGCCTCATTACAAGAGTCAACCGGGTCCTTACCAGGAAGTCTTCTTCACAGAACACCTTTCCATTGACAAAATAAAAGGCTTTTCCTCTCAGCTTTCGACCTAAGGGAAAACAACACAGAGGTAAGAAAAAGATCAGCAGAGAGCAGGGAGAAAATGTGAGCAAAACCTGGCTGCTGAGAAGCAAACAACAATGAAGACATCTGAGGACAGCTGTCACACAGCTGGAAAAGAGCACCCAACCTCAGCTCAGGTCTTCCCAGACTCCAGCCCACCACACCCTCTTCCACTGGTGGTTGCAGATGAACACCAGTTGGTGGATCTGGACAGAAGTCCCACCTCTGGGTAGGAGGTGGTAGCTTTGCAAGCCTGGACCACCTCCTGGCAGATTGACCTGTGTGTTGTAACTCTGGGAAGAGTGAGTCAGGACACGCTGACTCATGCTGGAAAACACCCCAGGAAAGGAGCAAGGAGGAAAGAAGAAAGGGCATACAGAGAGTAACACACACTTGGCTCAATTCCTCAAAATGTCACAACCTTGCTGTTTTGCTATGAGCAGCAGCTGCCAAACAAGGCACTGCAATACCTGAGCATCCACTCTGCCCCACCAGAGCATTCAACAGGCTTCTCTGCTACCTACCAGCACATTTGTTACTGCAGCTGCCAACAAAAAGCTTTGAAACCATTAAAAATTTTTTTTCAGAAAATCCGAATGTCATAATTGAGACAAGATGACAAAGTTTTTCCAAGAAAGGACTCTACATATGGAGAAGATTTGTATTTACTGCAGCTTTTGTGTTTATGCTTCTCATTCACTGTCTGTTTTCAGTTCCATGTAATCATGGCAAGCTTTGCTCAGGCTGCCAGCCCTCCTAAACGCCCTGCCTTCCCCCAAGAAAAAAGGGCTAGGTTTTGTTTGTTTGTAAAAAGCTGCTCTTACCTCTTTGCAACCTGGTTTCCTTATTGAGCCCAGGGTTTGAAATGCAAGCCCGGCACTGGAATGGTTTTGCACTGGAGCCCCAAGCATGTGCCAGGTGACAGTGCCCAGGGTAGGGGGAGCAGCCCTGCCAGGGCACAGCTGCAGCAGGCTGATTTTGGACACCTACCAGGCACTGCTGGAAGGAAATTGGGTCTGAGACACTGGGACCCAGAAGCCTCCTGCTGGACATGCTTAATGTGGCAGTATCATTAAAAAGTGATTGTCAGCTGCCGGGTGTACAAATGTGAACAACACATGGGACTGGGCTGGGGATCACTTTATGATATGCACCTGCCCGGCAGCCTTCAGCGAAGAGCCATAATGACTTTAGGAAAAGGAGGAAGCCAAGTAAACCCACTTGAAGAAACGACAATCTTTGCAGTCTCCTATATACACCAGAGGGCACCCTCAGGCTGGGAAACAACTCCTGCTCCTCACTTCTTCCTCTGCTGTTCTCAGCTTCTCTCCCTGCCTATTTCTGGGATGGACTTCTCCCAGTGTCTCTTTGAGGTGAGGAAGCACTTCCTCATCATACAATTAGGAAGGCAAGATGCAGGAAAAGCTCACTTCCCCAGGCTGCACTGGGAACTGTCCCAGTGGAGCACCTTGCGAAACGGAGATGCTCCAGGGAAGCTCCAAAGTTTTGCCAGTGAATTGAGCCAGAGCAGCATTTCACCAGCAGCCCTTAGTGGCCTGCCAAGGTCTCAGGCAGCGAGACAGGGTGGAGGACAGGGCACTGTGCTTTCTCAAGGAACGAGCTCCAGTTTGCATGTACAGGAGCTTTGTGGTTAAACTGTGGGCATTGCTCAGCTCTGTGTTTACTGGACCAGTGCAGGAGCCAAAAGTGCATGGCCCCATCACATTCACTGTCCCCCATTCTCTTTTAATCCCTGCTAGGGACAACCGTGTAACCTGGAGGTCAGATATGACCCAGGGCACCAGCTCATCCTTGCACCAATGCAGACATTGGAGAGGACATGGAAGAAAACCTGATAAAACTGAAAGCATCCCACTCTGGTTTTTCTGATTTTGCTGAAACCGAAACAGGACCCAGAGTTCAAAATGTAATCTAATATGGGACACGTAATCTTTGTGGCTCATAACCCTGGGTGTGTATTTGCATGATAACTCCACCACAGGTAGTTTTTGTGGCTCATAACCCAGGGTGTGTATTTCCATGATAACCCCACCTGTGTGCCTGCCTGTGCACAGGTAAGCCTAGCATGCTCACCAGCAGCTCTAGAGTCACAGTTTCTGAGGAGGGACAGGAGAGGCAAGGGAATACCTGAGATTTGCAGCACCTTTGTCAAAGGATGGTCCTAAGCAAGTTAAAAACAAGCCTAATGCAGTAAGATTAGTACTCTTGAAAATCTCCCACTGACTGAAATACAACACTGGGATTTGGCACTCCTAAAAATGAAAAACAAACAAAACCATTTAACTTTGGTTTTATATTACGTGGTAGCAAGGGCTCCAGTTCAGTGCAACGGGCAGGTGCCCAAGTGACTTTCCACCTCTATGCAATGTGTCTCCTTAAAGACAAGCTGACAGTGGTGAGGAAAAACACACATGGGACCATGCAATGAGGAAACACTTCTTTGGATAAAGGCCCTGGCCTGGTGCATGAGCAGCAGCCATTCCAACAGAAGGGATGAGGTTTGGCTCGCTGCCACAATGTCATTCTTCCATGATGACAAAAAAAGCATTTACCAGCCATTCTGCACCCAGTGTATTTTTAACACTGTGACATTAGCAGGTTAAGATTGATGGCAACAGACCTTCAGTGAAGGTGCCACAGCCAGCATGCTGTGTCTGAGCTTCTGCTGCAAGCTCATTCAGCAGAGGGATAAACCCCTTTATAAAGGATTTATGATTTGGTCATTGGCATTACATGAGTCCCTAAAGAAGAGCTGCTGACACCAAGAGCACTTTGAGGCAGGACAGGGATGATATAAATACTTTTGTTGGGGAAGAGGTGAGCATTTTAACTACTTTTAGTTCTCCATGACTCTCTTTAAGGTCCTGGCAGAAACGTGGAAGGAAATTAGCAAAAACCACGAGTACCAGGTTCTCCTGCAGCCACCATGGGAGTGATTAATGCAAACACAGCCCATTTCTTCCTCTGCTGGTCTCAGCTTCTCCCTGCCCACTTTGGGAGTGGAATTCTCCCAGTGTGTCTTTGAGATGAGGAAGCACTTTCTCATCATACAATTGGGACAGCAAGATGCAGGAAAAGCTCATTTCCCCAGGCTGGGCTGGGGACTGTCCTGGTGGAGCTGGGAAATGCACGTGCCTGCTGCAGCCACACCAGTCAAAGAAACAGCACTGGGACTGCCCCACAGTGCAGAGCAGGGTGGCAGTGCCTTCTGTCCCTGCACGGAGCTCCCTGCCATGGGATAGTGCCTTAAACCAAACCAGCCCCTCTCAAAAGCAGTACTTCTGACTGTGCCTGCAGAGGCTGGCACAGGTTTCACTGGAGCATGAAGATGCTGTTTTATTTTCACCAAAAGGAAGGATTGAGAAGTTAAATGGCATATAAGGATAATATGTTGATAACTGCCTACTTTCAATATACATCATGATGAAATATCCTTTGATAAACCCAGGAATATTTAATGTGTGGCTTGCTGCTTTCAGGATTGTTCTACTAGTCTTATGCTGCTGGCTCCTGACTATATTTCACTTCCACTTCATCCTGAATTTAGCTAATCTCACACCTGAAAAGATTCAGACAATTAAAATCCTTTGGCATTTCAACCTTACTGTCTTCACTTGTCTGTTACAAGGTATCTTGTTCATTTCTCTGACAGAAGTTTGAGCCCTGTGCTTTCATGTACTGCTCATCCCTCACACATCTGTCTAATCTGTTTAGCTGTTGCACCTTCAGGATGACCTCAAGGTCATTTCAGCACCAATTTCAAAATATTTCAAGCTTAGTCACTAGTGCCTTTGTGCTAAAATAAACACACTTTGCTTAGCAGCTGATAATAGGCATACCATCAGGCTGCACTGCCAGGATGCCAGTGCTTTTGGCCACAATTTTCTCAAACGATGGCTCTGTCCTTTTGAAGTTCGTGCAGAGAAAGTTTTACAAGGGACTTGGAATGTCCCTGGCAAGGAGGATCCTGGGAGATGCATCATTTGCTTGCTGGGGAGCTGGACTCAACTTTCTCTTTTGAAGTTGCTTTTCCATTATTTATTAAAAGGACAATGGGGGTCACAAACCCCTATTCAAAGACAAGAGAGAGCTCGTGATGCATACAATGGAAAAGGGCCATGTCTGAATCCCAGGGCTCTATGGGGATGCATGACCAGGATTGCTGCATTGCTGGAGAGGCAGTGTGTGGACTTCACTTTTCTCTTATCTAAGCACCATGGAACTCCCTGTGGTATCTGCACAGCAAATGGGCAAAAATCACTGCTGACTGGCAGCTACTCCTGGCTCCCTTCCACACTGACTGCCCTGGGCCTCTGCCATTACAAAAATCAGTACTTTTTAGAGTACCACAGCTATAAAACAAATTTGGATATGTGATTACTAATGGCAGGTTAAATTAAAAATATTTCATTTTCTGGGTTCATTGTATGTAACCTTCTGACAAGTGGGACAGCAGGTTGGAAACACCATCAGCCTGGCTGCTAAGGATCAAAGGAAGCTCCACTCAGTCCTGGGTGGCTCTGGCTCAAGCTGCAGTCCTTCCCCCAGTTTCCATTCTCCCCATGGAAATCTGTGAGGAGATCTGGATTAAAGAACCTACCCTGATGCATGCACACCCTTCAGGCAGTAAAATGGGTACAGGCAGAGCTCAAGGACCTTGGGTCCTCCCAACCATTCAGAAGTCCGTGCTGTCCACAGCACAGGAGCCCCCCCATCCCCAGCAAGCACATGTGTTTTGGGAGCCCTCGGTGGACACTGCTGGCAGGCACTGTGGTGCCCTACCCTGTGAAGCAGACTAGGTCAGGCATCAGAGAGTTCTGCTTAATTTCTGCCATCTGTCCCACTCCTGTTGGCCACCATTAAAGCTGGATGCAGCCCTGAGGCTGACACAGAAGCGTCAATATTCCCAATCTGCTCTAGAACTGGGCCTGCATGAAAGGGTCACTTCAATGCCTGTACCTCCTCCAAATCAGGTAAATGGCACACAGGCCAGGACAGACCAAAGTCTTGCTGAAACCATGGGCAGAAGGATAGGATATCTCTGAGAAGAAGCTGTGCTAGGACACAGTAACTTCATTTCCATGTTAGATGTTCAGTCTCTCTCAACTCCACCAGCTGTACGGTAAGGTTGCAAAACACACCCTCTGTGCTCTGACCATACATTTGAGGCAGTAGGAAAACAAACAAACCCAAGCAAAAAAACCTCAAAACTCTGAGAAAATGGTGTGCTACCTGAAAGCCAAAAACATGCTCTAGCACATGGAAGAAAGGTCAGCAAGAAAGGTCAGCTGCCTCTAAGGGCACCACAGGTGAAGGCAGAAATGGATCCCCAGAGGGAAACACCACGAAACAATAGCACACCACACCAATGAGCAACACCTCTCCTTTGCTGATGGCAAACCACTGCAAGAAGATATTCAAGAGTTCCTCTTTTTAGGGAAAACCCCTAGAAGTGTCAAAATTCAGAGGTAAAATACAGTCACCCTGGGACAAAGCAGTGCTTTTGATCCAGACAGTCCTTGCTCAGTAACTGGTTTTTGTCTCAGTGCTCAGCCACTGTGCATCACTCTGGAGACTGCTGCCCTGTTCCCCAGTATGCACCAAAACAAGGTGGCTGTCAAGGGCTGGCCTCCCACCCTGTCACCCAGTGACTCATCGAAACACACAGAGCCTCTGAGGAGGAAGGAGGGGGAGGCAATCTCTGACCTCAGAGAATGGAACTGTGCATTGAAGTGACATGAGAGTAACTTCTAATTCTCTGGTTATGAAAGGGGCCCCAGTGCTTACTGAGACACTACTCAGAAAATTACTCACAGGTATCATTAAAACATTGCAAGAAACACACTAAAATCTTTACAAATTAATCCTATGCCTGTTCTTAACAGAAAACAGTACTTTGAAGATGACATTATAAAATAAAAAGACCAGAAAGACTGGAAATTTATTTCACTAAAGATTTCAGCCTTCCTTTTCTCCTCACGTTGTCCTAATGATTTCAGACTTTCAGCCAGCACTAAAATACATGCAATTGACTGAAGCCACTATTACATTGATAAATCCCTGACTACATTCCCTTGTGTGAGCTGAACATCTGTACCTTTCCATCAAGGATATCTACTGAGGACACCTGATCCATGCCAAAGCCCCTTCAGCTCAGGCCCCATATCAGTACTGCCCTGAAATCTGGCCAGGAGAGGAACAAGTGCTGTCACCTTATTGTACAAGCTGCCCTGGCTTTTCTCATCTATAGCAAGCACTTCTTCTGACAAACAACAGGATTTTTCACCAGTGAGCTGGGACTGAAGACAAAAAGTCAGCAAGAACATAACAGCAATTTAGACTGAAGCAGAAAAATGTACTGATGAATTGCCTGTCCCCAAACCTGTAAATCCAGGCAACCTGAGTATTTTTTGACATTACTTTTGCTAAAAAATTATATTGTTTACTATGCACGTTCTGGCAGGATAATTTATTGAAGGCATGCTGAGGATGTGTTACTGGCAATGCTTTGCACTCTCCACTCTGAAGATCTGCACATTTCTCAAGAGAGTTGATTGGTGTGGTGGTTTTTTATCCAATTATAGGCAATAAGTCCTGTCTTCACTAGAAGAGATGGCAGTTTCTGCATCTGAGGAAAACCATACACATACATGTGGCTGTGGGGAAATTCACTTGGCAAGGCTGGCTATCCTGCTGTCTGGGATTAAGTCACATGTGCAGAAAAAGGTGACTTTGTGCTTATAAAGTTATTTAACAGTGCCAATAAAAACCATGGTATTCTTGTTCTAGGAGTTACATACCAATACAGGACATGTTTATTCAACATAATTAGCCCAAAGACACCAAGAGCTGCATTGCTCTATGTAGCCATGCTTTATAATCACTGCAGAAAGACTAATTAGCCCAAGCAGAGAGCTATGCTTGCAGAAAATACTCCTTTGATAGTTTAGCTACCTAGTTTAGTAAATGACCCTTGATACCTCTAAACACAACTATGTTGTGAAATATTAAATAAAAAATATATATACCCAGAGGGTGGCAAGAAGTGGCCAGCTCGTGTGATTTCAAAGCCAGTGGAACAGCAGCCTTTTAACCCCTACACTGACATCAATATTAATCTGAGCTTGCAGAAACAGAAAAGAAAAATAAAATAATGCAGTGATGTCAACATGTCAAAGATTGAATTCTGTAACCTAGCAAAGCATGCAAGGTTTCCAGGTCTTTGCAGTAAGGAGCCAAAATCTGGTCTTCTTGGCCCTCGTGTTGTAGTGCAACATCAAACCCTCCTTTAAAACACCTTGCAATCAGTTCTTTCTTTCTGACTTCCTTCCTTGCCTACTGATTTCCTTCACAGCCATCTCTAACACTTCCCTTGCACTTTTTTAGCTTTCAGATTTCCTCTGAGGACCAAGGGGCTCAAGTGCAAGACCCTTATGCTCTAAATTACACTGCTAGTAGAGCTAAAAAGGCCTGTTTTCCAGGCAACCTGTGGCATTTGGATATAAGCCTGGCTGAATCCCGGAGAAAACACTGAAACACTAAAACTAACACAGCAGCTTACAGTGATACTGTCTAGTTAAATGTAGATCATTTATAAGGTCTCCTTACTAGTAAATAGTAAATACCAACATTTGGAGACACAAGTATCTTTCGTGTTCTGAGGACGTATAAAGTAGTTCTTTAATTTAACTGGTTAATGTGTAACAAACCATTTGATAGCTACAACTGTTTGCCCAAGAAGCTGCAAAAAACCCCCCAAACCCCAAGGCGGAAACAGACACCTTGAGTGTGCAGGAAATAGCTTAAGGCGTTTGGAGGACTTTTTTTTCTTAACCTACTTTCTTTGCCCTCCTCAATGTAAGTATCATTTATTACTAATCCTGAAGAAAGAGCCTGAAGTTTTTTTCCTCTCCCTCTCTGCAAAACGCTGCCTTGTTTGTGCCTCTGCCCTGTAACAAACAAGAAGATAAATGAGACGTTTATGCCAAAGTACTAATTCTAAATCTGTTGTTTTGACCTCTAAGCCAAATTTTCTGCATTACATGCCATTGGCTCAGATAAGACAGTACATTTTTTTCTTGCCAACTGAACCCTGTAGCATATGCACAGCCCTGTTCAACAAACTGCTCTATCATTTATCTCTGAACATATGAGTATTGGGAAGCAGAGGGCAAAGGAAATTTGGCACTATGAGGTATCACCCCCCACATATCCCCTTGCTTCTTAGACCCTCTTGATTTACTCTGTCGGGGAAACCAGTGCACATTTGGACACAAATCCAGCTAGGAGCAAAATTGGAAATCCTTGCTAAAATGAAAACAGCAGGACAGTGGTTATAAATATCTGGAGGACAATATGCTTTACCTTAATAGGTAATTTTGTATATTTTATTTATTGGAGTGGGGGATATTCAGTGTTCCACCAGAGCAGAAATTTTAGGATTGAAATCATGAGCAACCTTGACTTTTCCAAAGTCAAGTTTGCACTGGATGGTGTCCAAGATGAACTCCACTTGACCTTAAAAGCACTACTTACTTTTCAACTAGAAACCAGAGTTTCCACATTGGCTGCTCAAGATGTGCTTTGCAGCTAGACAGACAACACCACCATCCAAACAAATATTTACTTTTCTGGCAGATAAAATGGTCTCATCACATTTACTGCAGTGACACAGGTGACAGAAAGCCTGCAGAGGGGCATGTGTCCTCTCTGGCTGAACCACAGCGTGTGTGCCCTTTATCCCCATAGCACCTGATGGTCTGTGGGGCTGGGAAATGACTTTGGGCTGCAAAAGGGGGGATTCCCCCCAAGGAGGTTTCCTCCCTGAGCTCAGGGCAGGAGGGCAGGTGCCTCCCCCGGCAGCATCAGGCAGGCAGCCACAGTGCAGGGGTTTGATAAACCAGAAAGTCAACCCAGCACAGGCCAGGCTGCAAAGCCCCGGTGCAAGTGACTGGTGCACAGAGCAGGCAGTGCAGGAAACCACTCCCTGCACTGAAGGGCTGCTTGCAAACCTTGCTGCTCATAGAGGTCTGTGCACATGAGGGAAAACACCACTGCTGTGGGGGCCTCCCTCTGGCACCACTCTTTTTGGAGTGCTGGGAATCCCATGCCACCACACCCCTTGCCCTCCATCCATCGATGCCACGCTTCCAGTTTCCACCGCCTCCAGCTTCCATTTCAGTGCAGCCACTGCCACAGTGAGAAGGACTTGAGCTTTCATGATTACTCTCTTAAATGTAACAAGCTGAATTATGTTCTCACTTATAGGTCCATGACTTGCATTCCCCTTTTTTATCTTGTTTTGAAGTACAGTATTTTTTACTGAGGGAAATATGCTTATTGCTCCCACACCCCTTGCTTTCCCCCCTCCCCCATCATTTTCACTAGCCTTGTTTTTGAATTTTACTTTCAGTTTGAAGCCCTTTGCCCCAGCACATCTACTCAGCACATTTCTCAGTTACAGCCTGGGTAAGAGAGAAAATGGGCTTCACTTTGCAAAACTTGGCTTCTTTCCACTCAAGTCTCACCTGACATCCACACTTTTTCATCTTGCACTGGAATGGTTTGGAAAGGGTTGACTTTTAGAATACACAGCAAATAGCTATTCTTTCAACCCTCACCAACCCACCTCATTAGAAATGGGATTAAGCTAATTTTTAACCAAACATAGACAAACAAACACATAACCACAGATACCTCTGTAACCACAAGTACTGTTCTAGTGCTGGTCTCCAAATAAAGACTAAAATTCATTTTAAAAGGAAGATCAAAAGTGTTTCTTTCTAAAGCACCAGTTGCACGATAGTAATTTTAGAAATTTAAGACAGCTCAAACCTGCTGCTGGATTATTTTTAACAGGAGCTTTGGGTGGAAGGGCAGTTCAGAGACTGCCTGGCCCTAGAGGGTGAGAGGTAACTGAAGAAAAGCCCTGATTGCAGCCAGGAATCTCTCCATGGGAGAAGATTAATTAATTTCAAATTAATTTTTAAGAGAGGACAGAAAAGTAAGCTTCTGTCTTCTGAGCCTCTAGGAAACTGCCACTGGATGCAAACACCCCTTTCTCTTTCCGGTTTTCCCATTTTTAGTCAGATGATGGTGAAATGCTCTACTAAAAACATAGGTGAGGCAGGGCAGCTGGTGTAGGACAGCTGGGAAATGGACATAGTTCAAGGCTCAGCTATTATTAAAAAGCATATACATCTTTCTATATTTATTCCAACTTTACAGCTCCAAATAAAACACATGCAGTCCTGATGAGTTTACAACTCTAAATACAACTCAGGAGGAAAAACCCTAAGCCTCATCTGAGAAAACCAAACTCATATATACAAAAGCAGCAGCAGATTATTATTTTTTCTGTCACCATATATTCAGCTATACTTCTAAAAATACACTACTAGCGCTGGGGTTAAACATAACAAAACAGAAAAACCACTGTTTTACAAATACAGCCACAATTTAAAATCAAGTGGCCTGTTCTTCACTCCAGCTTCACCACAGACCTCCTCGGAAAGCTGCTCAGGAGGATCCACACATTGCTGTGCTCCCCAGCAAGCTCCAGATGTGGGTCTGACAAGCGACCCACAGGGAGCTCAGCAGGGCCAGCTGAACTATTTACTCTGCTTCCTGGGTGGATTTCACTGAGCTCATTGTCACTGCTCCCAGCTTGATATCTCTGCACAGTAATCAATTCCCTTCCTGACTAAACCATAAACCAAACTGGCAGAGACATGCCCCTCATCTTGTGGCATGGCTGCATTTCTCTGGAGAAAGAGAGCAAGATGTGTAACCTGGGTCATTCATGCACTTAGATGCTTTGACAGGAGGTCTCTCAGAGGGTCAAAATTATTTTAGCAAGTAAAAGATAATGCTTGCAGCAAAAGCACTGTCACTGGATTTACCATGCAGCAGCTCCATCTGAAAAGTAAAGCCTTTTGCTGAGACAAAACCCATGCCAGCTCAGGCATACTCACTGCCACTTTGAAAAAAATACTCTTGTAAGTAAGAAAATGTGGCTATAACTGAGAGGCAGAGGAATGAAAACAACCATCCCCCATACCAGAAGGCTGAAGCCTGGCACAATCCAAAATATCTTTTCTACATGCCTTGCAACAATCCATTCAAAAACAAACAGCAAGAACCACCACCACCACCAAGTCATACAGCTGCAGCAGACTCCAGCTGGCAGATAGTTTAATAGCTGCTTTCTTTTTTCCCCCCCTTTACACCAGAAAAATGTTAAGCTCAAAGAGTTTGCTGCAGGACCTGGCACCAGCATCAGACCAGGCCAGGGATACTCACTGCAGGCTCCACAGGTGAAGCAGCTGTCATGGTAGAGGTTGCCCATGGCCTGGCAAGCCTGGTTTGCTCCATACACACCCTTGCTGCACTTCACACAGGTACCTGGAAAAGAGGGAGACAGAAGTCACAAGTGGGACCTGAGAGGATGGCTATGGTCACTGGCTGGGTGACAACACATGTAGCTCATCATGGTGGCTGAATAGCAGCTTAGGATCATGTGGTTCACTGAAGCCACAAGATGTAGGTGACATCAGCATCACCTGCCCTGAGAGATGCTGTTAACAGTGGTCATGATGGTCATCAAACCTCCAGGGTGAAAGACTTTTGCAAAAAAAGAAACTGCACAAGAACAGTCCTGTCCAGGTACAGTGACATCTCCTTCCTNTATATATATATATGTCTCTAAACCTGCTTAAGGACCCTCACAAAAGCAGGGAGGATGTATTAATGAGTGATGCTCAGACCTGTAGTTTCTGCTTCTTATTGTATAAGATAAGCTTGTTGGTTGAGATGAGAAAAACACAGCTCTTCTCTTAACTCCTTTAAATCATCCATTTCAGACCCCACTTGTGCCTGCTGAAGGTTCTAATGATTTCCCAACAACACAGAGCTAGACTACCTGACACCTACCTCTCTTACCAAGGAAAATGGCACATCAAACCACTTCACTTATTTCAGGCATTACCCTGTGATTGTGAGAGGCTGTTTGTAAAGCAGCATTACCCTTGAACTACCTCTAACTGAGAAACTTGAATCTCTGTTTAAGCAAATAAACAAATAAGGGACAGTGTGAAGGAAAAACAGATGATATGTTTCTGTCTCTGGTCTGTAGTGACTCCTTGTGACTCCTGTGATCACTATGTGACTCCTTGCATCACTACCCTGTCACATTCATTCTGGCTCTTAAAATCCCTGGTCAAGGGATTGCCAGTCACACCTCACTCCTGCAAGCCCAAGAGGAGGGACAGCATCATCTTGGTGGAGATCCTTAGTTATACTAAGGTTGGTAAACAAAACTCCACTGCTTTTGGGGCACTGCAAGCTTCAGAGTAATTGGAAAAGTCTGGAGAAAATTAGGAAGAAGTCCACTGTGCTTAGGACAGCACTGAAATGTAACTCAACTCTGGCAGCATCAGCCTTGCACTGCCACGGTGGGTAACAATTTCTTCCTGCAGCCGATAGCCATGGCTGTCAGTTTTCACACTCCAGGGATAAAACCACTCAGGAGACCTTTGCAGCAGCATCCACATGGCTGCTGAAAAGCAGACACTTGGTTTTCCCAGAGCAGATCTGACTCTCCGTGCTGCAGCTGCCTGGTGCATTCAACCAGCACGCTGAAAGCCGTCCCAGCACCAAGCCCCCCTGCACTCAGAGCCAGAGTCCAAACTGACACAAACCTGGAGAGAAGGCTGCAAAGAATAATTAGTTACTTTGTTATGTCCAAATCCCACTTGAACTGAAATGCTCGCTTGGCTGTGGGCCCACCCCAGCATTCAGGCTGGCACCAAGCGAGCAAAACTTTCTGGTTCTTTTTGAACTGAGCAAGTTTATCTCATTTATTGAAAGAAGCATTTTAAGAAAGATAAATCGTAGAGGCATTAGAAAACAGATTAAAAAAAAAAAAAGGTCAGGACAAAGATAAGAAAAATTTGGCTTTTCAAATGGACGTGCTTTCCCAGGAATGCGCACATTCAGCGGCAGGCTGCGTTTCTGTGCAGTGATCTGACACAAGAGCTAGCAACTCAAAATTCCCTCCTGACTACAGCAATGCCGAACAGAAAGTTTCAAGAGCAGAAAACCTGCCAATTTTCCACGACACCCACCAGGCTTTCCACAGAGCCAACGTATCTATTGCACTGCAAGTGCTGCATTTTCCCCTTCTCCGTGCCAATGAGCGCCTGCGCCAGAAAATTTCACCAGCATGCTCCGATTTCCTCCTTTCCACAAAGCAGCCGGGTGACACTGACTGTGGATGAGCAGCAAGAAGAAGCAGGAGGCAGAAGGCACAGCAGCTGAGCGCAGGCACAGCACCCAGTAAAGATCCTGGCAGGCACAAGCCACTGTAAAGCATGCTAAAGCAAACCCCGTGGAGGGCAGAAATTGCCTCTGCCATCTCCTGTCTATCCCATTACGCTTCAGAGCACAGTCCTGAGCTCCCCAGGAGGACTGATCCTGCACAAGCTGCCAAGGCTCCTGCATCTGTGCCAAAACCTTCCTCTACCTCCCAGCCCTCGACCACCCCAACCACCCTGCCACCTTCCTTTCAGTCCATGCTCCATTTCACCACCTGATTAACCCTTTTACCCACTTCTTTCAATATTTAGGCTCCTAAAACATGGAAAATAAAGTCATGGAATGAAAGGGCTTTTAAAATAAATTGATGGTGTTTTCTGTAAAAACTGTAATGTGCTAAATTACTCAAATATGTAATAACCAGACATTCTATAAATATTCATACATATCCTGTGCCAAGGTTGACAATTGAAAAATGGCATTATGGCACATCTGAATCTAGTTTATGTTCTTACATGTATCTGTTAAATCTTACTTGAAAGCCTATTAAATCTCAGTAGCAAGTGAAATTACACTCTAAATAAGTCTTTGCTTTTTCCAGATATAATATTCTGAAGTATTTTAACCAGCATACTTGAGCCTTCATCTCTAACTCGTAGCACACCTGGCCTGAAAGAGGGGGGAAACCAGTGATTTTTATTGATTTTTCCTTTCCACTTTTCTTTTTTTCCCATTCACTCCCTGCTGTCACAATGATCCTGATCTTTTGGCTTAGGCTATGCAAGGAAAAAGCCAGGAAAAACCTGTTGCTGATGGCAGCCAGTCGCTGAGCTCGGCAGCACGTGTGCAGAGCCAGCTGATGGAAGCCAGCGCAGCCGGGGCCACCTCCAACCCCATCCCACTGCACAACGGGCTCTGTGCCCTGCTCCAGCCAGCTCCGGCGGCTACTTCCCGAAACAGTGCTGACTGTGCTTTCTGCTGGTGCTAAAATGTCAGCAGCATCACTCCAGCCCTACATGCCACTGACACCAGTCAGCAGTTCCGGGTAGTTTTCTTGGCACGGAGTGGCTTTCAGCAAAAACTTCTGTCCTCAGCGTGAAGCAGAGGGATCCTGAGCAGCCAGAGCTCAAGCAAGCTCCCTGACTCCTGAGCTTGGTAACTTTGCCACTTGTAACAAGTGCTTATGCAAGCACCAATCCCAGCAGATATCTTCTCTGAAATTATGGTTTTTAACCTTAGACAACATTATTAAGAAGAAATGATAGGTTTCTTTTTTACCACCAGGATGACAAACCCAAACCATCACACATGCAGAGCACCACTAAATTCATGCCCGAGCACACAGGCAGAATGGTAGGCAGATTTGGGAAGGGAAAGGGATGGAAATTGCTGATTTCAGTTCAATTTCTGCCGGCAGGGCAGCCGCCCCGGACAACAAAGAAATCTCTGTTCCCTTTCGCATCATGTAGCAGGCAACCGCCCGCGCTGCAGCTGAGAGTCTGAACAAAGGGACCTTTGGAACCGAGCTGAGACCAGAAACATGCCCTGTAAGCCACTTCCCGGCACTTGCCACACTCCATCTCAGTGCTGCAGACCAGGAGGGCTGTCACCAGGAACACCCTTGGCTCACAGGTTGGATGCAGACCTCTAAGGTTGTCAGAAATGACAGCGAACCGGTGCTCAGTCAGTCTGAAATGTCAGTCCCACCCTCAAAATTCAACAAGTGCATTTCCATTTACCACCAGGCTCAAAGCCTCTGGAGACATTTTTTCCTCCAAGTGTTGCTATTTCACACTCACCAGAAGGAGTTTAGTTACTTACTGTATCCGACTCACTAAAATTTCAACACAAGCCATGCTGAACAGCAGCATTTCCTGGGATTGGTTGGTATGATTTATTTCCACGTTTCAGACAACATCAATCTACAGACCAGGACCAAGTTCTTCCAGCAGCACCCCTCTTCTTTTCAGCAGCACCTCCCTTCTCAGCAACACACAGCACAGCCAAGCTTTCCTACACGTGCTCCTGCTTGGGTTTACTAATATTGTCACTTCATTTTGAACAGTGCTTCAGTGGTGAGATTTCCTCACCATGCCAGTTTGGTCCCAGCTGAGAGGAATGCAGCAGCAAGGTGTTTCTGGTGGTGTGGGTCTGCATATGTGGCTAATCCAGAAATGGCAAGTCTGTCCTACCCCCTCCACATACTCTGTGCCAGCCACATTGCCACAATCAGATTGACTCTTCTCCATCAGATGTAATGGGTTTTTGCCCCCTCCTTACAGGAGGCTGGATTTACGCTGAAGAACACCCCCAGGAGTCTTTGCACCTCTGGTACCATCATTCCCATCTGTCCACACATGCACACAGTTAATCCAGATGTAGACCTGATGCCTCTTGGCAGAAGTTGTACCTTCACAAGGGTCCTCCCCGTTAGAATTCTGCTTGGCACTCTGTGGCACAGCTGCTGTGTTTCCAACCCACCTCATTATCCCAGGAGAACCAAGCCCTCCACTTGCACACGTGATTCTAAGAATTTCTGATGAGAAAAACTTTCACTCTGTCACACACAATGTGATGCTCAGTTCTCCTGGTTTTGCTTTAGAATTTCTCTGGAATGTGAACGCACCTTCATCCATGGCTCACCTTAATGAAGTAATTCCTACATCAGACTCTAAATTACACACATGGCATGCCTTGCTATGCTGCTTATCCACCACTGAGCAATAACTCTTGCTGGAGAGGTGATTCCAAGTAGATCTGGAGGCCTGGGTGAGACCAAGTGCCTGGAAAACCTGGCAGATTGGTTCCATTCATCACTGAGTGACTGGCTTGTCTGTAGAAAGATGGACAGGTACTCTGTGTCCAAAGAACCACAGGAGTTGGTAAACACAAGTTTTCTGTACCCCTTTTCATGCCATGTCCTTGATCCCTGGCCTTGCTGCAGACCTTCATGTACACACTGCCAGTGAAGGACAGAAATGCCTTCAAACTCACGTCAGTGACATTTTAAGTACCTTATAGTGACATCAGAGATTATGATAACTCCAGTGCCACATGAATGAGGCTCCTTATTCCTTTCAATTCCTACTCCTACTGTATCCTGGCTGAAAGACTGATTGCTTCTCTGCCTCAACTCCTTGCTTTTTCTTTCCTTTTGGTAGAATTTTCCTTAGCTGGCAAACCCAGCTGAGCTCCCAAGAGGAAGGGAGGAGAAGCACACACTGCTGTAATCTTGAAGAGCCATATTCCAGGCCAATACTTATTTGCTTGGTTCCTTGCAGTGAGATAAGCTTTGCAATCTGTACACACCCACTAGTCCAAGTGCTGTGATCCTTCCAGCTTTCCTTGTTCCACCAGGACCTGTCTCTCCCTGCCTCCCCCTCCTCTCTGCTGCAGGCAGGTATCTCCTTTCAGCTTTGGTACTCTCCCAGGAGAAGGTAGCAAAGGATGCCTCTTGCTCATTCCCAGTGGAAATGGCATTGTCATCACCAACAGACAAAACAGACTTGGAGGAACTTCCATTTTAATCAGAAATTCTCCACTTGTCAGCCCTGATATTACCTTTGCTGCACATGAAGTGTCCTGGTGCCCCACCATAAGCAGGCTTCAGTAAAGTCCCTGGGTGTGCACAGCCCCAAAGTTAAATGAATTGAGGTTTCAGCAGTGGTGAAATGTTGCATTTAGGTAAAACCTTATAAAATGAAGGCCGTGTTGCCTTTGAAAAATCATGGCTCAGGCCTGTTACTTCAGCTAAGTAGAAAAGGACTGTGGGAAAGAGACACAGCTGAATTAGGGGCAGGAAAACATGCTGTGTGACTGTCGTGTGCTCATACTGTGGTGTATGGTGGTTGGGTGAATTACGTTTGTTATGCCTTAAAACTGTGTACACTGATAACTGGCTAACTGCTTGAAAAGGGCTGGTTTTTGCAATAAACGAGCTCCCTTTGGCACCTGCCTGGAGACTCTGTGTCATTTCATATTGCCAACAGTGAAACACTAATTCCACTGTGCACTGGGCTTCCAAAGAAGCTGGCCTTTGAGCTGCTCACACCCATTCAGGGGTGCTGGGATTCCAGGTCTCCACAGGGCTTGGCCATTCAGCTACTGCTCTGCTTCTGCCAAGGGGAAAGAAAATCTGCAGATTTCACTATGAGATATTCTCTGCCTGACGGCTGGGAAGCATCCCAACTTTTCACTGCAAAACAAGATGCCCAGGGCCCTCCTAAAACACTCACAGCCTATCAATTCTGCTGTAAATAACAAGAAAGTCAGAATACAACACCTAACAAATATTTATAACATGAAAGCCATTCACAGAAATAGTTTTATTAAAAGCTCTTGGTAAGGGTGTAGATAATCCTCATCAGATAGAGATTTCCAACTAGCTGTATGAAATAAGCACTGCTAAAAACATGATGCTGCATGTTACACCTCTAAAAGCACCCATCTGTGCCTGCAGACTGAGGCACTGCATGCTAAAACAAGTAGTCAAACCTCCCTGCAGACCCCAGCACACCTGAGTCTGGCCCCTCCTCTACCAAGTCACTTCCAGGCAGTGCAGGCAGATGCTCAGTTTGGTTGTGCATCTGTCTGGCTCTCACCTGAAAACTCATCAAGCACCTTCAGTCCTTGGGATGGTGCTGCTTCACCTAATCCTAAACATCTGGATGGTGCTAGCAAAGAATTTGCAACATCCCTGATCACTCCTATTTAATCTTCTGTGTTGCCAAGGGGAGGTGAAGGCTGATGCACCCAAAGGAACACCATGGAAAATCAGTGGGATTTGGGCACCTCACTCCTGAATGTTCCCTGGAAATAATACACCAAAACCTAAATACATCCTAAGCTGGCTTCCAGTGACACCTCCCAGGGACATGGGGTCCCTTCTCTGCTGCATGGGAACCAGCCTCTCTAGGGAGCAACTTCAGCTTTTCCTTCCCCAGGCAAAAGACCTGTGTGATACCTGAGACTCTATGTCCTCCTTGACAGCCCACATAAATCAAGTCCACACTTCAAAAGCCCTCTTGGATAACAGAAATTCCTCCAGAGACATGTGCAGCCCATGCAGCTCACATGTAGGCCACTATTTAAAAAAAAAAAAAAAAAAAGGAAAAAAACCCAGAGAGAATTCTTGGCTTTGTTTGCTTCTTTCCTTTCACTTATTACACCTACTTGGACCAGACAAAAGCATTTTGCACAGCAAGTTGGTGCTGATAGATAAGACTGTAATTCCTCAGCACAGCATCCTACCTGTATTTTGCCTAGTCCCTGGCTTATCCTTTCCTAGGCTTTCATTTACAAGCACACGTTTTCATGTAGTGAAGGAAAAAGCAATTCCTTTGCTGTGATCAGAATTAATTATTCATTATAAATACCTGGTCCTGACTGAGACCGACTGAAGGACAGTATCTTAACTTGACAGACAGATCCATTTTCAAAAATATCCCCTTATTACAAAAGCAGCACACAAAATTAGGAGAACCGAAAACATTTTTTTTAAAATATTTGGTCATTTTTACGTTAGTCCTGGTTTCATTTCCTGGCTCTGATGAACTTCAAAGCTGCTGCACTAGACTTCCCTTCACTGACAGAAAAGTCTGCAGCAAAACAAACTATTGATCCTTTTTATCACTATTGCATAAAAGTGTTTACTTTTCATCCTAAAGTTTGGTAGCTTGAGGGTAGGGCATAGCAAAAAATAATTAAGAAGATCAGCCGTGCTCTTTATTCCTTCAAAGGACATAAGGTAACTGTGCAAAAAAATGAAAATAAAAGTGAGAAAGAGGGAAGGGAGGAGGAGGCCCAGAATAAAATAGTTCAGTACTTGCTCCTTCCTGTTCCTTAGTCCTCAGCAGGGCAGATCTGCTGAACCTTCCCCTGCTAAACTGAAGCTCCACAAAACTTTACTTTTTCCTCTGCCATGACTGCACAATTTCTTTTTTTCCTCTCCCTCTCCTCCTTCCCAAATTTCTCAGACATTACAACCTGGTGCAAAATCTCCTGCCAGGAGGATGTCAAAACACCTCACTGGGAATCAGGCAGCCTCCGTGTCTCCTCCCTGCCTGGGGCTCCCGTCTAACTCAGCCACCTGACCAGCCGGGCTCTCCCTGCTGCCAGAAACACTCCTGCTTCACTACAAACCTCCCACGGGACAAAAGAGCCTCCTCCTGCCTCGCATCCTTATTTTGTGACAAAAATGTAAAAGTAATCTAACCATCAGCTGGGTTTCTCTGCCTCCTCAGCCCATCCCCAGGTACATTTTGGATGAGCAATGATCCGGCCGGTTTACATGCACTGTGAGAAGACACAGCGGGGTCTGTGGTTGGAGAGACCCCTGGCACGTGTCCAGTGGAGCTGAATGTCACCTCCAGAAAAACATTCCCATTTTTGAGCACCACTCCCCGAGCCTTCTGTCCCAACCCCATCTCCCTTAGCAGCTCCCGGTCACGGCGTTCAGCCCGGCCGCGCCCCCGGGAAAGCTCCTTGAGCTCATTCAAACCGCGCTCTTCCTGCACAGGACGGAAAGTGCCAAAAATTGGTTTTGGGCCAAAACACCGTGAGTAGAGCAGCTCAACACATCACTTTTCTGCGCCTGGATAAAAAATGCCCCTGCCCGGCCACAGGGCTTCATCCAGTCTCGGATACCAAGATAAACAGCCCCAGCACAGCCCTTTGCAGGCAAGTCCCCCCGCCCGCTGCCAAGAAACCCATTTTGTTATGCAATCTGCAGCTGAGCGCTCGGTGATCCATCCAGCTACATCCCCAAAGCTCGGTGTGAAGTTCTTGTGTGGCTGAGACCACCACTGGGCCACCCACCGACCCCACCAGACAGGACCCTGTGCAACAGCACCTGTGCAGGCTGAGATGCAAACCCTTCCTCAGCACCAGGCTGAAAAGTTTAATCTGTCCCTGCTCTACTTCTGTGACTGCGGGTCTAAAATCATGAGAAAAATCCATACACCTGGCCTGCTCCTGTCGTTTCTTAAGTTAACAATGGAGTTTCCAGCCTTCCCAGCAACTCTGGGTTTTCCTCTCCCAAAAGCTGAACTATCTTATCTGCTGTTAAATTGTACAGTGGCACAGCAGGGAAAGAAAACACCTAATTTGCCCCTGAGTTCCTGCCATCCTAGGGTAGCAAATCCATTTAATCCAGAAGGACATTTAATATTCTCATTGGGGGATCCTCACATATAAGTGGTTTCTTTTCACTGCCAAGTGCCAGCGATAACCTCTGGTGGTGGTCTGGACTCCTCGCAGACCCAGGATTTAGGCAAGAATGTATGTACTGCCTGCTTTTCTGCCATCTTCGGGATGCACCAATCCTTTCACTGCTGATGGGAACCAGCACCTGGGGGCAGAGTGAAATACTGGCAACTTTGGGAAACCACCGCCGTCCCCATCCCCAAGCTATTTCTCTTTTCCCTGAGCTCTGTGCCCTTCTCCATGCCTGCAGTCTATGCAGGCACGACTCCTCCGCAGGTTGGACGACTGCCTTCCCACCCACACGTGGTCGGGACACATCCTTGTAAGACACAGAGAACCAGGAGTACTGTCAAGAAAAGTTAAGTGCCTCCCTGCTGGCAATGAAGAGCACTTCAAAGTATGCTCTTCCCAGCACTACCCTCCCCAAAGCTGCTAAATTACCTTTGCTTTAAAATTAGAGAGGTAGGATTAGAGAAAAAGGTGTTGCAGGAGGAAGAGCTTCTGATCCCTGTGATAAATAAAAGTTAAATTAAAAAAACCTGCTCTGGGCAACTGACGGAGCACAAGCAAGGAGATGTACACTCAAATTCAATCCTGCAGGTCTGAACCCTGCCGTGACACTGCAGTGAGCCCTCCTCCTGCCGACGGGCGGGCTGCCTCCTTACCAAAGTAATCGGCCTTTGGCCGAGCATCCATCTCCTGCTCCAGGCGCTGGGTCAGTGCCTCCAGCTTCAGCTCGGCCGCCGACGGCCCTTGCTCTGGCTGCGGAAGGAGGGTCTGGCAGGGCAGCTTCACCTTTGCTGTGCTGGAGCCATCCAGGTGCCCAGAGTCTGACCGCGGCCCGCTCACGCCCTCCGGGAAAAGCATCTGCGGCGCACTGGGAGCCACCATCCCTCGAGAGGCCAGGCGCGAGGAGCCCGGCTCAGCATTCCCACTGCTGCTGGCGGGCCTGTGGTTCTGACCGTGGGCCACGAAGTGACCGCCTGGGCTGGGGTAGGCAGCGGCGTGCTGGTATTCCACACTGGGAGCAGCGGGTGCGGAGCCCGGCGGGAAGGACAGCGAGACACCCTGGTACCACAGCTGGCTGCTGTCTCCTCCGCCTTTGGGACCGCAGGGCTCAGCAGAGCCTGAAAACCCTCGCGTGGGCTGCGCTGAGGCTGCCGAGAAGGATGAGGACTTCTGCTGTGGCGGGGGCTCCTCTGCCCCGACCGAGGGTGCCGGGGGGGTCCCGGCGTTTGAGGAGGAGGACCTCTGTCCGGCTGGCATCGGGTCACGGCCCCCGACACCTCGCCTGCCCTCGCCGCCGTTCTCCTGCCCGCCGCGGCAGGGCTGGGGCTCGCCGGGGCTCCCAGCCTGCTGCTCCCCGCGCCCCGGGCCAGGCTGTGAGCCCCCCACTCTGGGGATCCTGTCGGGCTCCGCTTCCCAGCCCCGGCGCCCGGCCTGGCTCCCCGGGTCCTCGGCACGTGCGCCGCTGCCTCCGAAGCCCCGCTCCCCTCCCTCGCCGGGCCTCGCCCGCGGGCCCTCGGCGGCGGGGGGCGGCTTGGGACCCCGCGCCACCCGCGGGGCGNGCGGTTTGAACCCCCGCGCTACCGGCGGGGTGGGGCGGGGGGGTGGAAAGCGGCAGCCCCTCCGTTCATCGCGGCCATCAGCATCTCCTCCTGCTGCTGCTGCTGCTGGAGGTGGATCTTGGCCATCTTGGTGGCGAACACCCGCCTGGTCTCCTCGAACTCGGGGTTGTTGCCGGCAGCTTTGTCCACCCGAAAGAGACCGTCCTTGGAGGCCTCGTACATGTTGAGGTCCTCGATGAACTTGCTGGCTTCCAGGCCCAGATCATCGTACTTGTCCATCCTGCCCGGCTTAGCGGGAAGACCCCCGCCTTCCTCTTCTTCTTCCTCCTCCTCCTCCTCTCCTCTCCTGTTTCCCGCCGGGATCGCGGCAACGCCGGCAGCGGCACCCACTCCGTCCCGCCGCGCTCGTCCCCGCCGGGGGCGTGGCTGTGGGCGGGGACGGGAGGCGGGGTCAGCCCGCCCGGCCACGCCCACCCGCCCAGCGCGCGCTGCTCGCCCCCGCTCCGTGGTGGGCGCGCGTGCGGTGTGTCCCAAAGGGCGCGTGCGGTTCCGGACAGGTCGCTCGGTGTCCGGTCGGCCTTGGGGAAGGGCCCGGGTCGGGCAGCACAGCTGGGACGGGGGCTTGGGAAGGGCTGCGCACGGTAGTTAAAGCCAGCCGGGTGATGAAAGGAAGGTGTTTTTGCCTCGTCTCCCCGCTGGATGATATTCCTCTTTTTCACCCTGCAGCCCGGAGACCTTCATGAAGAAGCCTTGTGAAAAGTCACAGACGCCCGTCGGGAAAAAGACCAGCCGCACTCCCCCATGAAAAACTGCGAGGAAAATCCCATTCCATAACTATTGGAGCAATTAGTCTGCATAGTAGGAAATGTTATGAATTTTCTTAGTCTAGATAGGCATTCTATGCTGGATAGTCATGCTTAAGTGAGTATGACTAAGGGCCCTGGATCATTGCAGGATGACGACCCCTAGCCTGAAGAATAAAGGATACCCCTGGATGCCCAAGGTAACATCCTCATTCCAGCCTTCCTGACACCTTTGGGAACCCCCCCACCCCTTTATCCAGCATCATACATGTAACTGCAGCAAGACCAACTCCAGAGACATTTAGATCAGGAAAGGAGCAGGTGGATCATGATGTCATAAAATTATTGTTGCTTGGAATTCAGTGATATATGTGTGATGCATAGGGATTGGGCAAATTATGTATTCCCAAATGCTTGAAAGGTGTAGGAACTGTGTGTAAAACTGCATTCAGGGTGCTCCAATGTGGTCAGGACACTTCATGCCTATGATTAAGGACTTGCCCTTGTGAATCTACACTTTACATCCCAGCCTCCCTCTTCTGTCAGCCTGGGCCAATTGCAAAATTTCCATGGCAAAACTCAGCTGGGGATACCCAGAGGCTGAGGACTGCTGGGCTCGTGGGAGAGGCTGGTTTGTAGGGAGCTGTGTACCTCTAACTAAACTGACTGGTGCAGTTGATCCTACGGGCCCAGGCACGTGTCCTGCATTCCCATAACTTGTTATTGTAATTCTCCCCCAGGCTCCAGGAGGTAGGGCCAAATGTTAAGGAATGTGGAAATTCGCTGCCTTTAATAATGGTGAATTGGGCTGTGACCAAAACATGTCAGAAAAAAAAAAATCCCCTTCCATCTTCGACCCACCCCCTTACAAAAACACTCCTGAGCAACTTAGGCTAGACCTAAAATATCCTGCCTCTTCCTGTGAGACTTGGCCCAATGTGCTTCAAAATGATGGCACTGTGAGCCCCTGGAAAAGGGGCTTCTTTCAAGGCAACCTTAGAAGTGCTGTGGCATCTCCAAAGAGGCTCCAAGCAGGACTGAGAGGCTGGAGGTTTGTCCCTGCAACAACAGCCTTCGGCTGGAGCTTGAGCTGATAAACCAATGGACTCTGGACTCACAAAAGTCAGCCCAGACACAGCACAGCTTTAGATAAGGGGGTTTATGGTTTCTAGGGAATACAGGTGGATGGCAATCCCAGCACAGGGCAAAGCACAGCAATGGAGCTCCCCCAGTCCTCAGGACCTGGAGAAGGGGGACTCCAGCACATATTGCTACTAACCATGGCCTGCCACTTCTTGTAAGAGATTGATAATGCTGCAGCTTTTCACAATATCAGGAAAACACAAATTATCAATCAATCCCATCTATCAAACCTTTCCAAGCCTTCCTCTGCTGTGGGGATGAAGAAAGGAGGGACATCACAGCTCCTTCAGGCTGATCCCCACAAGTTTCACTTTGGGGTGCCACTTTGCACAAGCCCTGACAGTTTAGCCTCCATCTGAATGTCCATCATGCAAAGCACAACAAACCCTGCCTGTGCCAGGGCCCTTTTGGCTGCAGTGGAAAGGGTTTGCCTCCCATTTTGTGTCTGGGAGAGGCCACAGTGGCCCCCATCAGGGCTTTATGTCACAGGCAGGTGTGGGCTCAGGCCACCAGTTGAGAAGAGTGAAAGTGACTACCTCTTTTGTGGGACTTGACCAAAACTGTCATGTTTGAGGTAAAGCTCATCTGGGGCAAGGAAAACCAAAACAGTTTCACTGTCTAAAGAGCATCCTCAGAAAGGGCTCGTGGAAGTCTGGTTTTGGCAACATCCTGGGCTGATGAGGAGAACCACAGCAAGTGACTGAGGCATGGGATGCCTCCTCCTCATTGCTGGCTTCAGAATACTTTTGGAGATGGGCTTAGCTGAGATGCTTAGCTTTCAGCATGGCCTTTTATATTTAAAATGTTAACACAGTAAGTTAAAACAAAGTTGGTACTGAACTACAGATTGAATCCATATTTTTATGGAGAATGACAGAAAGGAAACAGAGCAGCAGGTAGATAAGGATGGGAGCGTGAGCCCAAGCACTGCTTTACTCACCAGAGGAATATTCAACTTAGACAAAGAGCAGTTGGAAAGGAAATGACACATTGTGCACCTTCTTGCCTCCTCCCCAAAGGATGTAATCAGGAGAAACCATGCTCCCATCCAGCATGTCAGAGGCTCAGACCTGTGTCTGTTCGAGTTTTTTTCTTCCAACACACTGAGAGAAGGCTCTTCCATCCCTCTAAGAAACAAACCCTTTGGTGAAGCAGAAGTATTTGGGAATAGATGTCTGTATTTTCAGCTTTCAACACACAAAACAAGGAAGAATCTAACTTCTCAGATAATGTTTTATTTTCTTTCTTTTTTAAGGGTAATGCATACATTTTCTGCCGTTGCTTTTCATCTAACATCTGCAAGTCCTTTTACAGTCTGACCTGCAGGAGCTCACCACTTTGGGGCGGGAAGGAGTGGGGGGAAGCAGCCTTCTTGCCAAATGGCCGCTCTGGATGCTGCTGACCTTCACCAGCTATGTAAAGTACATTTCCTTCCTATGCCAAAGGATCACATCAGCTGTCTGCAGAACAATGCTTACGCGAACGACGTGGAAAAGGCTGCTGAAACCCTTTGGATAGGGAACCCCTCACACTGGGCTTGGCCTCCTTCCAGGCTCCGCATGCATGAGCAGATGCTTTGATGGCAAGTGCCTTCAAGGGGGGATCACAGCCAAGCGATTCAAAGGCATTTTGGAGTTGAATTTGCAACGCTTTCAGTGAACATTAGGCAGCAAAATACCTTTGAAGTTTCGTGCTCGGATTTATTCTTTCTGTGAGATTTGGGCTAGGGGTGTTCCCAAGTGAGCAGATGATTAACTTGAACTTTCTGCTAGACTGGAGATGTAATACTACACTGACTTGCAGACCCTTCTGCTGCGATTAGATATGGTCCCACGTGTTTATAGTTCCTGTGACTTTTACATCCCATGCCTGTTAAGAAATTAAGGGGTCCATGATTGCTGTTATAGCACAGGACCAAAATCTATGTGCCAGTTTGAATTAACTTGTTCTAAACTCTACCCCTTGAAGAGGGAAAAAAAAAAAAAAAAAAAAACAACAAACCATTGCTCATTTAATCTGTTTTTGTTCCTGTGGGCAAGGCTTACTCACTGCATTTACTCACGTAACATAATGCTGACAGCTTGTAACTCAGCCCCACTCCACGTGGCAACCTCAGCTGCCTGTGGGGTGGAGGGAGGCAGCGATCTGGGGAGAAGCAGCCCCGAGTGATGTTCCCAGATTTGAGCTCCACTGCAGTGGGAGTGCTGGGCCCAGCACCGCAGCCTTGTGCTGGGGCAGCACGGCCCTCCAGGGCCAGCAGGCTGGGGCACAGCTCCGCCTGCCTGGGTAAACAGGGAAGTCACAAATGAGAGCAGGAAGGGGATCATCTGTCTTTATTTCTTGCTGCCACGTTGGTCTCTGGGCTCACATTGCAGAGAGATGGAGAAAATGGGAAGAAGTTCTCCATCACCATTCTCCCCCCCC
>VXAC01004712.1:794566-982304 GCA_013399225.1 Rhipidura dahli | reverse complement strand
GAAAACTTCCAAACCCCAACAGGTTTAGATTCCAAAACCTTCAACCTTGTTTTTGGAATTTGTAAGTTTCATTTGTATAGTGTACACTCCAGAAAATTATCGCATACTATTTTATCTTCTTTTGCTCTCATTTCCTAAATATAAACCCAACTAATTAATTCAGATATAATTCTAATTTCTATTATAGTCTCTTTATTCTTGATGATTTAAATCCCACAACTTTAAGAGAAACTTAATATTCTTAGTCATTGCCATAAATCATCTGTCTGTTGGTTTAGCTGAGTAAACTGAATATGTTCTGTGCAATAACTGTTGTATGGTTTTTATAATTTAACAGCAAGTTCAATTTTATGAGAAGAAGCATTAAAGAAACAGATACACTTTCTTTCTGAGGGTAAATAATTTCAACATGGGGTCATTTTCTACTCATAGTCTTGATTTAGACACATAAAGATTCTGATTGTGAACAACATTATGGGCTTTGCTGTACAGCTATTTTCTTCCCTCCCTCTGAATCATGGGACTATCATTTAGGTATCATGGAATGATATAATTTTGGTATCTTGGAAAAAAAGATGAAAAGATGAGAAAAATAAGGAAACAACACATTCTTAAAAAAAGGAGCTAATAGTAAATGTAACATTAGATGCAAGGTAGATGAAAATATTACAACTGTTTAAGTTAGCTTTTCTCTTTAGCAATTTGCCTTTTTTAGACAGCAACAGAATAGAAAGCAGGTTCCATACACTTCATTATAAAATTCACATCTTTTTTCCTCAGATATGGGAAGCCTCTAATAGCTCTGCTGCTAATGCCTAAGAGACTGGAGCACTGCTGTTATTTACTTGGAATCTCATGGATTCAATTTTTTCCATCACTTCTCCAATCTCTCCAATTGGCAGGATAGAGAAATAAACCAGAAAGGATTGAAAGACCAAGTTAACTGAAAATTTGCAATTTAATGCTGAGTGCTACAAATTGCTAGCCAAAGTTTCAGTTTCCTTAAACAAAACCCCAACAAATTACAACATAAAAGAAACCCAAAGTATTAAAGTTAATATTGAAAAGGTTGGACTTGAACAGCTAGGTGATACAGTTCACAAAATAATGCTCTATTGTGCTCATTAGTGGTAATAGTAGTATAAACAGTGGTAATATTTTGATTATGGGATATAAAAAGGAGCTAACCAGGATGGGAATGCCATTATGTAACATACTGTAGAAACAGGGGAGGGCACAGTAACATATGGCCTCATGCTACTTACACTGCCCAACAAAAATTATTTCCAAGCTTTTTTTCTCCTGAAGACATGCTGCTGAATGCAAGCAGCTGATATCATGTGCTGGCTCTTCATCCTGAGGCATGGATTTCCAAAGCAATGTAATTCTGAGCCCACTAAATTATGAGTCCAGATTTTACATCTTTTTTCAGTACAAGGTGCTGACAGATTGTTAAAATAGATTTTAAGCATAGAAATGAAGTGATTGTCTTGCTAGGCTTTGCATGTTAATATTGCATTATAGGTGTGAAGATATGTCCTTATTATTCATGTTTTTTGACTTGTGGTTGAAGATGATGAGCACACAATGGTGCCAGATTTTATGATGCACTTTAGGTCCTGCAGCCATGGTAAATTAAGTGGTTTTTTTGACTACTGCATTCCTACTGCTGCTCCCCTCCCCTGTTCATTGAAGGTATCAATACTAAAGGTCAAACAGCTAAAAGACAAGTAAAAGAATGCTAAAATACTTTTTCAGTCTCATGATTTGTAAGTCATGTGATTCTGGGAGGAGGGACTTTTCATTGTTTGGGCATTTAGACTTAGCCAACTCCAAGAATGAGTGTCTGTATGTTGTTGTGAGGAATAACACACTGGGGTGGGACACTGCGTCTTTCTGCAGGCTGGAGCTTATGCTGCTAAAATGTCACGGATGCCTGAAGGGAATCTGCACCCCTTGATAAATGCCTAGAGCTAGCTAATTATGGGAAAGCAAAGAGAGCATGTATGTCTGTGTAATTATAATGGTGCAAGCTGAAGCAGGTAGGTGCATAGAGTATGAATGTCAAATCCACTGGGCACCCAATATCTCTTAAAAATATGCCTGGAGGAACAGCAGAGGTAACTGACTAAATAAATGTGAAAAGAAGACCTTATAATCTGGAAAGAGAGGAAGGGTTTCTCCCTGTTATCCAGGGGCTTGCAGCTCTTGAAGACTGGACTCAGTGTCCTCCTGGGTGGTTCCTCCGGGTGTTCTGTGAAGGATCCGATCCCATCTGCCTGTGGAGTTTGGTGCTGTATCCCAATGAGTTACAGAGGACAAAAGCCTTGCCAAATACATCTGATGAGCAGCTTGAGTTCTGCTTCTCCCACCCGTGAAGGATTTTGTCTGGGGAGCCAAACTGGCAGTACACTGAGGCCCAGGAGACTGGGCATTCCAGAACTGGTGCTGTGTTTGTGACTGGACTCTGGATAGGAACTGTGGAATCTTTTGGTTGGTCTGAACATCTGGCAAGTCATGGTTACTGAAGAAGTTTCTTTCCAAAGAAGGCAGTTCATCCCCTGTGTATTTCTGGTACAGCCTCATGTATTCGTAAGAATATTTGAGACCCAACACCTTCTTAAAGCCTTTTTGAAGACAGAAGAGTGATATCACATCAAGGACTGTCAATACAGCTATTAAATAAATGATCACTTTTGTCTGAACCAATTCATTGTCCATTTGTTCAGGCTTCATTGTGGACTGACAAATGACCGCACAGGGACCAGTTGGAACAAATGGAAACTGTCGGCCTCAAAGTATGACCAAACCCAGAAGTGTTTTAAATAACATTTTTCTTTTTTCAAAGAAACTAACAGAGTACTTTCATGATTTTAATTTTATTCCAAGAGTTGCTTAAAAAAATAAATTGCTTCCCAATATCTGAAATCCAGACCTTCGAGAAATCAAAGTGAAATCACTTCAAGATAGTCCAAAACTAATTAGGTCAACTTTTTTTCCCACTCAAATCTATGCAGATGCAAAACAGAAAAAATCACAGTTAATTAAAAAAGTAAGCTGGCTCTGAGATGCCCATGTTGGTTAATATCAGTAGTTACTGTGATAAACAGAAGTGCTTTTTTGTTTTCCTAAATGGCTTTGAACATGAAAGAAGGCATGGGTCGAGCCACAGCAACACATGGACCTCACTCCAGCTGTGTTCTGCTCAAACCAATCTCCGATGCCTATGAATTATGTTTGTAATGCCTCTTACTCATTTGCACTTTCTGTAAGATCGAATTCTAGTTTTTGTAACAGAAAAAAAAAAAAAGGGAAGAGATTAACTCTGAGAATTTGCATGGATTTTGTGTTAAAAGCATCTTGTTTTTATTTTGCCTGATGTGAGGCCAAGTGTCTGATTGTGCTCCTAAGTAGACATGGGCTAGCTTGGATCAGGGTAGTTCACATTTCTTGTCTCTGAGGAGGAGAAAATAGCTGTGTGCTGAAAGTGGGAGATAACTGTAACTCAGCAGAACTACTGTTCCTTTGTCCTAATAGTTTGGGGTCTGGCAAACTGTACCACGCTTCCCCAAAAGGACCATGAACAGTGGTTCAAGCACACTTTTTTTGCTCTTTCTTGGAAGTACAGGTTAGCAGCTGTAGTAATGAATCAGTCAACAAGGGATGGCAGTTTAACAAAATTAGCCTCCATATTTTGCTGTTAGCAGCCCCCTACCTCTGTGTCTTCATGCAAGCCAGCATCCTCTCTGGGCATCTGTGATGTTACACAGCATACATCTTCTCTGAAGTCACCTCTGTCATGACTTAAGTAACTCTAAATACGAGTTTGCACAGCTACAGAGAGCTCCAAGCAGGCTTCAGGTACCATGAATCACGTCACATGTGAATGGGATCGCTTGGGTACTCCTGTATAGGAATGATATCCTTACTACAGGAGTTAAGAAGTTTCCAGGCATAAAGTTTCCTTATTCCAACTAGCAATTAGGCAATAATTATTGTCAATTAAAATGGAACAGCTTCTGGAGGAGGAAAGCAACAAAGAGATGAGAGATTACCTCTATTAGCTGGTAAGATTTTTGACACAGGTATTGTGGACGAATTGTTGGTGTACCAAGCCCTTTAATTCTTGTATAGATTTCTATTGGATATTTGCTCCCTGTACTTCAGCAAAAAAAAATTATTTGGACTTTGTGGTCAGCTGAGTGGATTACTTATTTTCTTGCACTTTCTCTCTCACTCTATAAAAGATTAAAATTTGGGACAACCCTGGTGGGATTGGCACCTATTTCTTCCAAGCAACATTTTATTTTGAAGTGTATACTTAGAGAACTGAAGTCAACCCTTTAAGTGTTCTGTTTGGGATATCTTACATGGTCTCTTAGGAAACCAAATACAACCATCAGTATGCAGCCTCCAAATTTTACTTACACCTTTGGAAACATACAGATTATTCCTGGAACTCTCCTTCTCAACCTCCATGCTCCCACTTTTGGTATAATTGCTCTTGAGAAACAGAGTAATTTTTAAAATTACCCAGTCCTTTGCTCAACTACCAGCCAATGCAGTCTGGCAGCAAGATGCATACTGCAAGTTGGAATTGTTCAAATGTGAAAAATGAGCTCAGAAGTATTTTGTTTCAGTTGTTTATATTAAAAAAAAATCTTGCCTATGAACCCATTGAGTAATTTCTCTGGAGTTTTTTTTTTTCTAATCTAATCGTATTTGTAGAGACAAAAGAGTCAGCCTTGCAGATATTCAGGGCTGTATAGCTGGATGTTCCTGCTCACGGAACACACTGTAATGGATCTCCTTCCCTGGCCACAGAGCCATGGAATGATACAAAGCAGACTTTCCTTTTTTGCAACCTAGAGGGACAGGTTGATTATTTATACCTTTCCTTAATGGGCCACCACCCTGGTAAATCTATGAACCAAGCTGTGAAAACACCGTTGACTCATATTAAACTCATGTTTAGACAGTGGAAGATGTAATTTTTAATAAGCCTCACCCCGTCTGTGTTTTTTATTTATTAAAGTTACTTTAGTAGCCATAAGTCTATCACTTGGAGCTGTAGAGGCTGTGCTCTGTCTACATTCAAGTGAAACACTGCCTCCACTATCGACATTTCTTAAAAAAATTTTCTTAAAATAATAAAGTATTTTTGAGAAAATACAAAACACAGTTGGTTATCATCTAAAAAAGGCTTCCGCTCTGCATTTATGGCTTATTCTGAGCATGAAATAGTGCTGGCACAGGCAGCCTGTAAGAGAAGGACAGGATGTGAAAAATCTCCCTTTCATTGCAAATGGACTTGTCTGTCTTCTGGCTGTGGAATGCTAACAATGAGAAAAATTGGGGTGCCTCTGGCCAGTTTTCAGACAGGGACAGATGAATGGAAGCAGCAAGGAATTTCCTGAGCGAGGAGGAATGAATTCATAGCTGTTAGAAACATGGAGTCTAAATTTGGAAATTGGAAGTATGACCTAAACACCTGTTTTCAAGCCCAAATCTCATTAAGAATGGAAGCTGGAGTGAAGCAATGCAATAAATGAGAAGAAATTCCCATTCACTGAAACACTTTCAAAGACAAGTCCAGAATGGGAAAACTATCTAAGTAAAACTTTGGCTTAGAGGAGGTCAAACAAAAAATCCCCTTCCCTTACCTTCACTCCTGGAATATTGCCCCTCTTGGACAATTCTAGGACTGTAAGAGCTGGAACAGGGCATGCTGAGTAAAGCTTAGGCAAAAGCCTCAAAAATTCCATTATAATAAAAGGATATTAGCTTCATGACTTTAGCAGACCTACCTCAAAGGAATTTTAAATTAATTTGCCTTCCCTACAGCAAAACCAATGCCTTGTAGTGGATAATTCCCTGTACTTCCTGCAGCTGGTGTGACAAAGCAAATTTTAAAAGTGGGGAATGTGCCATGCAGACCTGGATGGCAGAGACTACATGGAGTCAGCTGCCTAAGGGGCCTTGGATTTGGTTAACAGAAAGCCATCTTGGTTTATTCAGTGCAACTGAGAACGAGTACATCAGTTTGGTTATGAGAGTGTAGGCCTGAACCTTAGCCTGAAAGTCAGTCTTCAGATCCCTTGTCCCATCTCTGGCTTCCCAAGCTGAAGCAAGAAGGCGAGGTGCAAAACTCCCAGGCAAAGCCCTTCTTTGGAAAACTCTTCCTGCTGAAAACCCACTGAGAGAGAGCAATACCCGAAGTCTGCCACTCACTAAGGGTGCTCTGGAGGGATACCTGGACGTATTTTTAGAAGTGTGCAGTGGGATGGGGTTAATTTTCTTCCTAGCAGCCTCTGTGGTGCTGTGGCTTGGCTGGGACACTCGAACAGTGCTGAAAACACATCAGGGCTGTAGTTTTTGCTGACCAGCCCTTGCCAAGCCTCAGGGCACAGTCTCTCCTCATTCTCCACTTCCAGTGAGGAGGCTGAGGGCACATGAACAAACAGGTGACCCAAACTGGCAGAAGGAATTGTCCATACTATATGACATAATGCTCAGCAATAAAACCGAGGGGCATTTTTTCCAGAGTATCTGTTGCTCCAAGGCTGTTTGGGTGCGAGTCTGTTGGTGGTGACTGGTTTTGTACCACTTGTTTCTTTGTGCACCTTTTCCCCCTACCCCTGTTAAATAAACTGCCTTTCTCTTGACCTATAACGTGTGTCTGGGAGTTTGTCACTTTTCCCCATCTGATTCTCTCCTCCATCCTGCTTTGGAGGAGTGAGAGAGACAGGGTGCAGTCTTAAGCTGCCAGCTGGGGTTGATCTGCCCCAAAATGCAAAGTTCCTAAAAGCTTCTTTTAATGACATTGCATGAATTGGGTGTGTAAAACCTTGTTTATCTGGGCTTTTATTGATTTAAGGTAAGGTTAGGTGATGAGCAACATTTCACAGACCATAAGATGAGAAGTGCTCTAAGAGTACCTGAAGTAATTTCATCAGAAGTTCACCTGCCTCTGGATTTTTGAAGATGTTTAGGAAGGTTTTCCTGGATGTCATTAATGGTGTTATTGCTATGCATCTTGATGACCACAGGGGCTGACTCATGATTGACAATATTCAGCTCAGAATCCTTCCTTTCATCATTATCTTGAAGCAGTGACATTTCCAGTGCTTAGTTCATAAAAGTTCTTTCAGTTGGAATATACATCTTGTTGAACTGGACAGCCAAGTCCCTCTTTTACCTACAGAGCTGAAAAAGCAGGGTAACACTCATGCAATTCATCTCTTCTTTCAGTACATTTTGCTGATGACTTGAATGAAGACATTTTAAAGGTGGTAGGCCAACCCTATCCATCAGGTGAAAGCAGCTTCCTCACCTGAACTACCTGAACCAGATCAGAGGTGACCAATTCCTCACCTCATGGCCCGTCTCACAACTTGTGTGATCCTGTTCAGCTTTCACTCCTTTGATATTAGCAACATTAACATCAACCTCTCCTCTTTAAACTAGAATTGTAAGCTTTATTTTTGTTTTTATTTTATTTTAAGAACAACAAAGCACATGTGCCAGCAGTGGATAAGACATGGGCCAAAGTCTACAGGTTTCTGGCACTGTGACCCTGCTTCTTCCAGCTGAGGAGTAATAATTTGACACCTCTGAAGCAGCAGGACCTCATACCCTGACAACTGCAGCCTTGTTCTACAGCTCTAAGCCATTCGAACACATGGCAAAAATCACAGTCAGCAACATCCATAGTGGATTTTTTTCCCACCTTAGCAGTTCTTTCTCTCCTCTGATGTGGGCTTGGAGATATACTCTGCGGTATCACTGTTAAGCTTTTCATTTATTTTTCCATGCTTACCTACACAGAATGAAACACTTCTTTCTAGACGCCAGTCCAAATTATTCAAGAATACTTTTGACAGCTGCCAAGTAATTTAGAACGATACCTTCTTAACACCTTCTCAAAATAGGCCTGACAACCCTGAACAGTAAAGTTCCCCCACTTTTAACCATTTGGTACATGCTGAATTTATCAAGGCTATCAATTTCATTGAAGCACTGGGTTTTTTTCTTCTTAGTTGGGTGAAGGGACTTCTTTTTTCTCTGGGCTAGAATGCACCTTGCTGTTTACAAATTGTTACAGCTTTCCTCCACTTGTCACCAAGGAAGTCCACAGATTGGCTGATGAGAACTGAACATAATGTGGAGTGTTTAAAAGGGTATATTTGCTTTCAGAGGATATCCCATTGAAATGCTTGACGAGTTCTGCAAGAAACATGCAAAGTACTTAACTGATCAAACAAAAGTCTTGCTTTCAAGGGACTGATTGAACCACTTTTATACTTACAGCAACTACAAAATCACCCAGTTAGTTTAACTCACCTTCCTATCTGGGTTACCCCTCATTTTCCTCGCATCAATCCAGAGCAATCTACTAGAAAATAGGGTGGGATGTTGGTTGACTCCTTTTGCAACCCTGAGAAGTGGTCTATGAGTAGAGCGGGAAAAACCTGGCGTGTGTTCAGAATGAAGGCTGTCACGGAGGGTGGCTCACTATCAATAAATATTAATAAAACGTAACTTCAAATGGAGCCCTCACAACGATCCCATTAAAGGGCAAGCAGCCAGGAATGCTTTTAGGTATGTGGTCTTCTTTTAGTGCATATGGCCATGAGCAGAAACCCTTGGGGGCATGAGAATTTGGTTCAGGAAACAACCCCAAGCAGGAAAAAAAAAAAAAAAAGCTGCATCACTTACCTAAAACAATATGCCCCTGTGCAATACATGAATATATAATACCTAGGCAGCATAAACCATGTGTTCATCATTATGGATGAATACATCTCTCAGCACTAGACATTTTAGAAAGTAGATTTAAAAAGAAAGCCCCAAGCACTGTTTAAAAAAAGCTAAAATAAAACAAAACAGAACAAAAAAAGGAAGGACCTGTCAGTGCTGCAGCAATTATCTACCTTATCCCTCAGTCCTAAGCCCCTGATGACTGCAAGTCCAAGAAGTAAGAAAATTAATTGATAGATAGACAGACAGATAGATAGATAGATAGATAGATAGATAGATAGATAGATAGATAGAAATGAGGAGCAGGGCCAGGCAGGTTTAGGTTTAATTTTTGGTGAAGACTTTGCTTATTAAGCAGGTTTATTTCCTGAAGGAAGCTGGGAGTTGATGTGGAGGTGTTAGAAGAGTGAGACAGTAGTGTGCACTTCAGGCCAGGTCTTGAGAGCCTCAATCCTATTCTCTAACAGGGACACAAGCTTTCATTACTGCAAAGGGTTTTACAACCAGAAATGCACCCAAACCAAGCAGCATTCCTGGGCCACCAGCAGTGACAGCTCCAGAAAGAGCATAAACAGGAAAATCTGGTTGCTCCATTTGAACAGACAGGACAGATCGCTGGTGACTGCTGATGGCCTGTCCCCCTTCCCTGTTTCCTAAGGAGTGGAGCTGCTAGAAATTGTTTCAAGCACTTGGTGTGATGCCTTTAGAGGCCTCCTAGAAACAGAAACTAGACAGGAGGAAAGGGAATAAAGGTAGGTATGTATTGGAAAGGCCTTCAAGGGTACCTCTGGGGAGCCAGAGGCTGCTGCCCAGATGGGCCCCGCGATGGAGCCCAGGGCACGAGTTCTTCACACTTTTATAGGTTTGGTTCATTTGCATCTCAGGGTTCATTCTCCAATTAAAGCTTCAGTTTAATGATGTAATTCCCCTCAGCTTGCCCCCCTCAGAGGCTCTTTGGTTTATGCTTTTTGGGCTCAGGATGGTCTGGGTGTCCTTGGAGAGCAGCCCTGGAGAGGCTTTGTTGTGTGTGCCCAGCACAGAGAGCAGCAATGAACAGGGAACAGGAAACTCCAGAGTTACACACTGGGCACTGCAGGGGTTGAAAAATATAAAAGTTAAAACCTAAGGCATCAGGTGTGACACAGGGATCTGTAAAGAGCTCTGCAGGAGCTGGAGGAGGCTGGCACTTGCCCTTCACGGTACCGATGAGGCAAGGGGAGGCAAGGCCCGGGGTCAGCCATTCCACAGGTGGCATGGTCCCCTCCTCATCCAGTCCCCAAGCACCATTCCAGCAGAGCACTCATAGGCATGGTGTGGTCAGATGTTTTAAAGGCACACAGAGGTCATGGTTATCAGCAAGTTGGGATTTGCCTCCCTTTCCAATCTCACTCACAAGACAAAGTTGCAAATACCTAATCAGATTGCTCCTCTCATTCAAAAACCCAGAGGGCCAGACTGAAGAGGCTCCTCATCATCACAGGCTCCCAAGAACATTGCCTGCTTTCCCATTAAGCATTGAGCTGACAAAAGCCAATCCAAAGGCCTTTTATTCTTTCATTATGCCAAATACCTTTTGTTTCTTTAGTTTTCAAACTGCAAATATGAAACCTTGAGAGTAGACTCTTTAGACAAACATTTTTGCTTTTGTTCTCTTTCGGCAATGAATGTAGCTCACTCTTCCTGTCTACAAACCCCTTTCCTAGTCTATGGCCACTGACTTCAGTAATATAAGGAATCAGGTTTTTTTTTTCCTTTTATACACATAGTTCTTCCCATGGGGATGATCACTCACACTGCCACACATACATGCCAAAACCTGACACAAGGTGGTAGTGGAGAGAAGGGAAAGAAGAGGGAGAAAGTATTTAGAAGTATTGTGGAGATCAAATATTTCATGTGTTTTCCATGTGGAAAGCTCCCAGCAGACTGGAAATTAAGAGTCCAGAAATATGAATGCGATATACAACTTCTAAATTAATGTGAAAAGCTTGAAAAGTTCGAACCAGAAAAAATTGCACTGATGAAGAAATAGTGTGGGAGTCAATGTTCTGGACATTCCCAAGTAGTGACTTTGGCATAGGATGAGAAGCATGATTGCAGAGAACTAGGAAATGAAATTTGAATCCATGGAGTTGCAACTGGAATAAGAACTTCATAATCCTAAAGCTGGAATCCCCTTGGTAAAGGAGCATGGAGGGAAGAGGGAGAGGGGTGAGAGGACATGCCACACCCAGCAGAAGAAGGGGAGTATCTCCTCAATGCTTTGAGCAAGCTAGTCAGCACCTTGGAACAGCTGCATGCTGTCTAAAACTGTGACATGACAAAGCATATCATCTGCCCAGAAATCCAGGGGAATCTGTGTGGAATAGAAGGCAGTAGAAGCCTTTGGTATTTATGGACCCAAAGAAGTAATTAGAGAGTAGGCATACTTGAGACTGATGGTAAATTTTGTAGGGTCCTTGGAAAAGACCTCCAAGATCATCATGCTCAACCTTGGAATGAACACCACCTTGTCAGTTAAGAGCACTGAGTTACATGTCCAGTTGTTTCTTGAAAAATTCCAGGGGTGGTGACTTCACCACCAGCCTGGGCACCCTTTCATCTGGTGCAAGCATTGCTCAGTGCTCCTCCAGCAAGGAACTGACAAAGCTGAAATAACTTGTGGACTTTCTATCCTTTTATTTTCAATACACAAATGCTGTTAGAGAAGAAAGATGAAAGCAGGGAACTTTGCACTGGGAGTAAGATACAATGAAGTTAATCGTCATTTTCAGTTCCTGTGATGATTAATTCATTGGCTTGGGATAGGTCCCAAGAAAACGCTGTCATTTGCTTAAAGCAGCTATTTCTGAGCAGATCTGCAGAGCAGGTGCTACCAGAAATGCTTCTGATAGGGTTGTGTGCTAGCTGTAACTACTCATCTTGAGAGCAGCTCATGAGGTAGTCCTGGCATGCCAGAGCCCTGATGAGCTATCAGCAGATTCCAAAATGAGTTTTGTTTTCCTTTCAAACTTTTTCCCAGCCTGAGCTACATTCCTGGCCATTGCAGGTACCCTGGTAGCAGCATGCACGGTCACTATAGGCATTTAAAGGGGAACTATGCTCATGCTTTGAAGTGAATGTTGTTAACTGATCCCTTAGGTGCTCACATCTTTGAATGACTGGAAATATGTCATTTACATTGAGATACACTGTAAGTAGATAAATATATAAATACATGAATATGTCTCCAGTGGCTATGGAGTCAGTAGTGTTTTCCATGTTATATCCTCATACTGGATCTGATAGACACGTGGGAGTCCCTGATGCAAAGAGCTCTAATGAATTAGAAGTTTATGGCTTCAGAAGAAGACTGGGCAAATGCACAGAGGAAAGCTCTGCAACTAACTGGACAAAGTGCATCAGACTCAGAAGCTACCTTAAGACTGAGGGGGAATTTGGAGAAAGTATAGTACAATTTGATCTTGGCTTTGCTAGTTCAGCATCTCTTTATGGCCACTGCTGGAGACTACTACATTGCTAGATGGTTTCAGTTTACTCTTAGTACAGCCATTCTTAAGCAGACAGATGCAACTTGCATTCCCTGGAAAGGAAGATGTAACATGACTGTGTAGATAATGCTTTTGCACATAGGATTTGGTTTAGGACTGAATGAAATTCATGCAGGAACTGTCCTCAGATGCAGAATCTGACTGGCATCAAGAAACTTCAATAGTTTACTATAGCCCTGTGCAAAACAGGTAAAAATATGCTGATTAAACACTTAATGTTCTGAACTATACTAAACAGATGAATAAATTTAATAAATTATTTGATTCATGGCTTTGGCATCTGAAATAAATGTTTTAAATGGTTGATGGAAATGCTTTCTACTTTTGGATAAAAACTACTAAAAGGGCTGACTCTGAAATATTTGAGAAGTTTGGTTTGTATTAATGTTTAAAGGTTGAATTCTTATCCCAAACTTTTTGGATGTTCTTGGGCAGTGGATTGCATGTGAACAAGTTTTCCCATGTGGTTTGTAGGCCTTATGCTTGGCAGTGTTAGAATTACCACAGGAAGAGCTTTTTCTCATGGCATTTTGGCTTCCGGTCACAAGCACAGCCTGGAAGTCAAGAGGCGTGGGAAATTAAAAGAAGAAAGGAAACAGTTAACCAGAATTCTGTGAAAAGGCTTTGGATTCACTGGAAATTATGGAAAGGTCAGTTCTTATTGTATCCAGATCCTTTCTCCCATGCCTAATAAATTACAGAATTAGGGCAACCCAGTCAAACATATAAAGAAATACTAAAACGTCTTAGGTTTTTCAGTTTGCCAGCTGAGGAATTTTCACCCACTCTGTAGCCTCAAGACCAGTTGAGACGAATTGTTAACACCACAGTTAAGAGAATCCTTGTTTCTTCCCATGGGAGACCATATAATAACTAGTATTTTGTAGTGCCTCAGTGCTTTTCCCCCCCTGGTATTTAGCCATATTGGTTAATTACATTGGTTTTAAATCTAGTCCCTCCTTTGAACTCCTTTGGGTTTTACGGATTTAGCTTGTTACATCTCTGTAAAAAGAACATATTTTCATTTTTACAATATGCATGAAATGCCCACTTACAAAATGGCGTAAAAGTAAAATATGGCGTGCCACAGACTACACACAGAATCTGAGACAAATCAGGCAACAGAACCCAGATGCTCAGTTTTTGGATGAGTATTGTAACTCCAAATTTATCCATGCACTGTTGGAAGATCCAGTTTGGTCCAAACAGTTCAAAGCCACATCTGATTTAGAAATCATCAACCATGCTCCACTCTGATCATTATCTAATCAGGTGCTCTTCCCTAGGGTGTGCACCCTTCAATTTTGTCCGGAGAGAAGATTTGCTTTATTCTTAGGGCTGGTTTTTTTTTCTTATTTCAAAGACTGACACAGAATAGCTTTTCCATCAGGGCTCAGATCATTCTGTGTCTTCCCTTTATGATACCCACCTCTGCCTTTTACTGAGAATTAAAACAACATCACACTAGAAAGAGAGGAATGCAGGTAGCTTAACCTTCAAGTTAAATGGAAACTTGAAATAAGAAGTGTGATAACTTCAGTTGCATAATCTAGGTGACTTGGAAAGCTTGAATTTTCTGTCTGAATTAGAAGACCTTTTCAGAAGGGATTTGTAAATTAAGTTGTCTGTTCATCAGTACCCCTGACCACATGGTATGGTTCTACTTGTTTCAATAAAATCAATCACCCAAAGAAGTGAAATATCTGCTTTTCTTTGGAGGGAGTTAATTTTAGAGAGGTGGATTTTAGGTGTAGAAAAGCACAGATCTGATTTAGATTCATGTTTATTTCCATGTTGTGAGGCATTTGAATCCTGTTACAAGCCCCAGCCAAGTTGTCTTTAGCTAACCCTATCAGAGACCTCAGGAATTCGTCAAGGTTACAGAACTGTAAGCTATTCTAAATCGGGAGAGAAGCGGTCTGAAGAACAAGATAAGAAGACAGCAAGAAAGTAAACAAAGAGGGACTGCACCATCCCGGACTTGAACCAATCAGGGTCTCTGAGGGGTGCATGCAAGGCGCGTGGACAATACGGGGGACCCAATGGGGTCATGCGTGATCGCGTGAACTACAGCAGCAGGAATGCATAAGAGTAGTGTAATGTAAGCCATAAAGCAGAAGCTTGCTATTACTAGCATCAAGTGTCTGTCCTGCTTCCCCTCCTCCCTGCATGTCCCAAATTTCCCCAACATTTCCACAAATATGTAATCTGGAAGTCCAGCAAAGAACAGTTAGTTTCACCTTCAAGCAGTATCACCAATTTCATTCTCTAGAGAGTAATGTTTTAGTAGTATTTGGAAAAGTGAGTGATAGAGACAGTATGTTCATCTCCTGAAAAAAAGAATATTGCATAGTATGTTAGGGAGAACTAACTTATGTCCTAAAAATGTTTAAAATATAGTGAGTCCACCTCATATATGAGCTGAAAGAGAGTGACAACTAAAGGAGCATTTCAGTGGACCAGATTTTGGCCTGTATCCAAGGGCTTCTGCTCAGCTTAATGAGCTAAAGAGATCCTGTTCAGCCCTGTCCTTCCCCACAGGACAGACAGCATCTTTCTGTTACATCCCCAAGCTGTTAAAATCAGCATAAGTTCCTGACTGTGAGATTCATTGGCCCAGAAGAAAGGGAAGTGGTGGTACAGTTACGCAATGACAGTTTTCCTTGGGAAATCTTTGGTCCTTTTGATTCAAACAACTTAGTATTCGTCTGCCTCCTGGATTTATTGCAACAACTGTGTTTTAAGAAAGACTTCAGGGTGATGGAATATTGCTCACAGGATACAGGTGAGATAAGTGGGTCTTTGTTGGGGAGAAGGTGTGGGAGAGGGATGGTTTATAAATGCTTTATTTGGGTCTTGAGTCCCGTGGCAGCTGGAATTATTGGTGTGTGGGAAACAAGATTTTAATCTTTGACATGGAATTGACAATTTGGGAGAGACATCATTTTAAACTATTTGCTATAAATCAAATATGTGTATATGGAAATGACATTTGATTAGGCACTGTCTACTTTTCTTCAGCAGACACAAGGGCTCTGGTTTCAGAGCATCTGCCTTAATATGTTTATCTTCAGAGACATCCAGAAAGTTTTACCACAGAAAAGTGATATGCAGAGATTAAATGACTCTCCCAAAGTCATATAGGAAGTCTGTGGCAGAGTAAGGAAATTAATCCACATCTCCTGAATCCTTGGCTACTATCTTAGTCATTTTTTTTTTTCCCTGTAAAACAAATCCTATGTTAGAATTTAAATTTCTGGGTGTACCTCAAATCTCACTGGGAGTCCAGCCCCATACATTTAGTAGGGTCACAGTGAATTTTATCCAAAGCTCTTCTGACTCAGGAAGTGGAAAAATAAAGTAGGTCTTTTATGTAACTGTGTCAGAGGCAACTTAGACAGCAGCCAAGCCTTTCAAGGAAAGTGGATTTCCCTTGTGTGTTCTGGCCTATAAATCCTGTCGCTTTTATTTTAGGAATATAATTGTTGCACCTTCCAAAACAACACACAAGAAGCCAACTGCAACAGTCAGTGTCTTGTGTGCCTATAATGGTCTTGGCCAATGCAAGGAAAGAGGGGTTGATACAGAATTAATGAAAAGGAAAGACAGAAAAACCAAAACAAGTGGGTTTAATCACTACAAATAACTCATTTTTGGCAAGACATTGTCTGTTGGGTGTATGTAGATGAGTCATTTTGCCTCTTGTGATCACTCTAATCAAAGGGGAGCCTGGACCCTTCCTGATGCTGATCCAGTCCTCCTGAGATAGGTTTCTAAAATAAGTGGGATGAATCATTTTCTAGCAGCTCCTGTCTCCCTTCACTGACTGAAGAGGACCTTTCAGTGGACACATTGACACAAGGGAAAAGCCAAACATTATTTTTCTCATGTAGGTGCCAGTTGCAAAGCTTGTCCTAGGTTGGAGGTAAAGCGATTAAGGCATATTTATATTTTTCACCCTGATTTTCTCCAATCACAAGTTCATTTGTAGACATTGCCTAAGAGGGGGAAAAAAAAGGTGGTGAATTAAGGAATGTCCAAAATCTCTAAATTATGCAGAAGACATTTTCTTGTACATAAATATCACTTCCTGACTCCATGTACACTTAAAATTCCTCATGAAAGTAAAATCTGTTTAATCACTTGTATTTCTTTTTCAGTCAGTTAATGAAGGAAAGTGATAAACATAAAATCAGAATCTTTCCTGAAAAGACACTGTGTTGTAGAATCTTTTACATCTCCAGAAAATCCTGTTTGTCACTTGTCAATACAGAGAAAGAACATCAAAACCTCATAAATAGATGAGCTGTTGCATCCTTTTACCAGGACATCAGTGACCAACTGCTTCTGCTGCCTAAGGTAAATAAGTTCTTTTAGGCAAACAAAAAGTGGCAGCTGCCTCTAATTTCCTTTCACTTTCCAGATCAGCTTTCACCCAAAATTATCTTTTTTAAAGTTTCCATTTAGGACATTTTTCACTTTAGAATCTTTCTTCAACCATGTGATTTGAGAAAAATGTCTTACCATTTATACTGCCTAATGTCTAGCACAGCAGCACTTGGATATTTCTGAGTGCTACATATATATTTCTGATTAGTACAAATATAAAATAATATATTGATTTAACAAATATAAATGTTAACATTAATAAATATTATAATAATGAATTTTTAAATAAAATACGAACATAAAGCAAATGACAAACCCAACCTAAGTGAAAACAGTGTTCACAATGCAAAAGCCCATTGCAACACCAAAAACCAATTTCTATCCCATGTTGACAGGAGTGTCATTCCTGCTTTGAAAGTCTGTAGGTTTGTGTAGGTTTAACATCAAACTTTGAGGAAACTTCTGCAGAAATGCACTTAGGACAAATATGATTCTTTCACTTTGAATTCTAGAAAAAAAAAAAAGGGAAAAAATATCATACTATTTCCATAATGATTGTGCAACTGTAGAATACAGAATATATAACATATTTCTTTGCTACTAGTTGTTTAACATCCTATTTTCCTAGGGAACTCTTTCTATCTTTTTCTTTTGCATTGTTTACATTTTTGTTCTTTCTTTCTTTGCTGTTCTGCTGGTGCAGGTTCTTGTACCTGAGCAGCACTGGGAACCACCCACGCTGCCTCTGATGAACTCACCAGTCAAGCTGTTGACTCCAAAACATTCTCTGGCCTCAGGATTCCCTTCTGGCAGTGCAAGGGCTGAGCTCACATCGTTGGGCAAAGACAAAACAGGAACCCAGCTTAAAATAGTAGATGATGCCATATAGATTGTCTGGATTTTATTTTTAACTGGGTCAACCTTGTGCCAGTGAAAGTGATGGCTGAGATGTCCATTTAAAGTCATAAAGTGATTTGGGCTTGCTGGTGAGGACCATCTCCCTCCAGGCTGTGCCAGGGTAACCCAGTCCAGAGCTACTTCCAAGCCTGACCTTGCATTCTTTCTCTTAATATCTCTCCATATCTTTGACTGTTGCTACCTTTGCAGTGTGCTTCAGTTCCAGCTCATCCCTTCTGCCTGCTCTTCCTGTCCTGTCTGTCTCCCAGATCCCCTTTACTCCCTCCTGCTAATTCTTCATAGCACTCTGACACAACTATAGGAAAGCACTTCCTATCCCACTGCAGGGTCATTTGGAATAAATAATTCCCAGTTATTTCATCTGCAGCACTGTGGGTCACTTGGAGATGAAACTGAAACATTTCGATCCTGAACGGGAAATTATCAAGCTTGGTGAAGAAAAAGCAGCTGTGAGTAACACGTACAGTGCACCTGGGTTTTTTTCATTAGAAAAGCAACAGACTTATGTTCTTTTTCAATGAAAATACAGTAGGTATAATTTCTTCAGACAACAGATATTAAACTGTGGTGATTGAAGCAAATCATAGTTTTTACTCGCAGGAATAGATAATTTACACTAAAGAATATTTAAATCATTGTCCAAGGAGAGCTCGGACTCCTAAACAACACTGCTTTTTAAGAGAGACTAGGGCACCAAGAAACTCTAGAGCTTTGATAAGAAACTGATAACAAAAATTCAGTTGGGACAGGACAAGATGAGCCTGACACCAATCTTACCAAAGTCACAGAGAGACTGCTATGTGGCACTGCCCAAAAGGAATGAAGAAATGGTGACATGAAGATGAAAGTTATGCTGCCATAAAAAGCTTGTGACTGTTTTCTGATTATTTCCTTTCTTTTCAAGACTACAGGGTTGATGGTTAGAGACAGCTGTGTAGACGTAATGCTTTTAGCACTCCACAAAGCATGTAATCCCAAGTGACTTGTTTTTTACATGTGAAAAATCAATAAACAATGCTAGCAAAAGTGCTATCAATGTAGCTCATGCAAACATAGAAAAACTTAACAGATTACAGCAGCTTTTGTGAAAAATAGGATCTTCATCCACTACTGCTAAAACTGGTATCCCATGTGCTCCTTTTCCTGGCTAAATGCTACTCAGTGTTTTTATCAGAGATCTCAGAGATCATTAGCAAAATAAAAAAATATGTGCATTAACAGGTATTGGAACTGCAATTGATGCTATATTAACCTGGGTACAAATTACCAGAGATCATAGGGTAGGGTGGGCTTACTAAAACAGGTGCATTTTGAACCCTGGGAAAAAGAAAGGCGATCATGCCTTTAAAATAGACAAGTCAATGCTGCAAATTAGTAGCTCTGAAAAACATGAGGATTCTAACAAATGGTTATTTGTGAGTTCTAATGATGTGTTGAGACTGTCTTTATTGACATAATTTTTGGTTACAAAAGGAAGAGACAGCTGAGTAGAAAAGTAAAAGGGATATTACTCCTCTATGTGGCACCAGGGAGAGCTTTGTGGGAGTCATCTATCCAGTTGGATGTCTACTCTGGCAAAAGAATGTAGAAAAACTGGAGGGTGTTTAGAAAGAGCTGCGACAATGACCTGAGATTACTAATACTGGTTTAGAAATACCACAGCCTGAAAGCAATTTCATGTAATAGATAGCTTTCTAATCCAGCAGGACAGGACATAAACAACACTCAGTGTCTGGAAGCTGCAGTTAGACATAATCCAGACTAGAAGTTTGCCTTTTTAACAGGGTGGCAAATCAGCCATTAGGATTATGGTCCTTTGTCTCTCAGCTGAGAGCTTGAAATGCAGCCCAAGCCTGGATGCTTGGCCTCAGACAGACTGAGCTCCGGGCTTGACGCAGAAATTTCTGGGAGAGATGCTGTAGCCTGTACCGTATAATAGTCAGTATAATTTAAAATTACTTGTTGTGGAAAACAGGACCAGAATTCTTATGTCTTCAGGAGAGATGTGGCCATCACTCCAGAAGTGCAGTCTGCAGAACCAGAGAAGGGGAAGAGTTTTATGAGGAATGTGCCTCACTGGATTGTTGAAACTCACTACATCTGTGGCAGACCTGAATGAGGTTTTAATATACATTAAAATGATTCCGTAGGCAGTTATACACTGTGAAGCCAAAACATTTCCTTTCCTCCCCTCTTCCCTCCTCCCAAGCCCTAAGGCTTTTGATTTACAGTAGAAAAATGGAGACAGTAAATCTATACTGTTCTATAAACAGGGCAGCACAATGTGTGTTAAAATTCTGGGCAATTTCTTGTAATTGTATGTACTCAAGTAAAATTTACATGACCATTATGGCCTTCTCTTGGGCAATGGCTCTTTGTCAGCCTATAGTGATTAGCACATTGGTGCTGCCAGGACAAAATTCTGTCAGCACCACAAGAAGCAATTTCATCAGGTTTCTTTTTACACTGGCTTGCGGCTCACACTGGCCCTGCAGCCTACTAAATTTTTTTTTTCTCTAGCCCTGCTGTCTGACTCTTTGGATGGAAATTAAAACAATTTCAAGAATGAGGAGTTCTACCCTGTTTCTAAAAATAGCCCTGATCTTCAGCAGGGGATGTGATTCCTTAGCCATGTGCAACAAAGATGACCTCTTTGTCAGGTCTAGCCTGCAGCGGGAGGTGTCTGCTCCTGGTCTACTTTTACATGGGTTCAAAAATAAACAGGCAGTTCCTCTGGCTGGCCTCCCTCTCCAAAGGCAGGCAAGGAACATTCTGTACAAGGAAGCACTCACAATCATTCGAGGGGCCAAGTCCAATGAAGTTAATTGATGCACCAAGGACGTGTGTTAAGTATTTAACTAACATGTTCATGGGTTGCACAGCTACATATTATATTAGTGCACAGTAAACACGGTGCCGTACATTTGGGATACCCTACGGACGTGAGTTGAAAGAGAATGCATTTATTTTTGCAAAATGGAGTCTTTGTGCTCAGATCTGAAACTTATGTAACATGCCAGGGACACCAGAATATATCATTTTTCTAAAAACAGTTGAGTAAACCAGAAATGTGTGTGATATTTTACAGGAAAAAAAAAAAGGTGAATTAAAAAAAGGGTCACTTGAGTCCTATATGAATTACATCTTTTAGAAAAACAAAACAGGGAAGGGAAAATTTTAAAGTTAAAGCAATGTGAAAGTAATTGCAATGTGAGCATGATGGAAAATTAACCCTCTTTTAACAGTTTTTAGTATTCATGAATTAGAAAACTGCATTGCAGCATCAGGCTCACTGTGAGAGTGAAATTGGAAATGAGGAATGGGTGTCCAGTGCCCCATTCCAACAATGCAGAAGAATTAGCTGGAATAAAAGAAAAATGTACATTAAAACATGTTCTCTTTGTGAGAGAGATGCTCAGTACTGTTAGAACAAAAATCTGGATGTGTAACTTTGACAAGCAGCTCCACTAAAGTGAGTGGTGACACTAAAAATATGTTATTCCTGTGGATGGCTTGTGTGATCAGAGCTCATCTCCACACAGAGAGAGGTGCACAAGGAAGAAAAGGCAGGAAGGGGAACCCAGGTAAAACCCTGCCATGGATACTGCCCCAGGAGACAGCAACCCCTCAGTGGCTCATCTCCACACACAGGGAGGAACAGAGTGGGGGAACCCCAAAAACCTGCTCAGAGAAATGAAGCCTCACACCGGCTGCTCCAAGGGCAGCCACAGGGGATCTCCAGCCCCAGCCCCATCACCCGCCAGTGACACCCAGCAAGATGAATCACCCAGAACACCTCTCCAGGCCACCTCACAAACTGAGGGGTCACAGCCTGGGGGAATGGGACACTTTACAGGATGCAGGGGAAGGACATCTTGAGTCTGTACAAAATTTATGGGGTGTTTTGTGGAGGAAGCAAAAGCTGGGAATGGGAGAAATCAAGGCAATTTGGGAAGGCGAAAGTGTGGAAATTAGGAAAGAAGAGGACAAAAGGGGCTGATGTGAACTGTTTCTTGCCCATACACTTTTCCAGCTGTGACCTCTGCCTGGCCATCCCAGTTTGTCGTGCCTTCCCAATACACACACTGCTCCTGTGGGCTAATCTGTGCTTGGAGGTCTGAGTGACAACCACTGAGAGGAGACCAGGGGCCCAGGTCAGAGGCTCGGTGCTTCTTATGATGAAAAGCAAGATCTACTTTCCTTGTGAGGAGCATGTTATCTTTCCTCCAACAGTGTTAAAATTTAATTTAAATAATTGCAGAACTTAATTTTCTGGAGTAATGATTGAATAGAGAACTTGAACATGGACTTTAACAGAAGAGATGTGGAGAAGCACCCAGAAGAGTGAATGTGACTGTAGGTACATTATTCAGTGGTTTGCTGGGTCTTGCTAAGTGTATTTTCTTAAAAGAAATCCCAAACAACCAAACAAGCAGATTCTGGCTCACTGGGCACATCATATGGAAAGCATTTAGCAATAAATGTTGGTGTCATCATATAGACATTTGAACAGAGAATGGTAGAGTGAGTCTCTCCTCTGCCACCGTCTTCCAGAGTGAGCTTAGGTCTGCTGTTTAAATTCTCCACACTCTGGTCTTCCCATTTGTAAAAATGAGGTGTAACTGCCCTTCCTTAACTCACAGGAATTTAGTTTGAGGCCAAGTGATGGTATGGTGTGAGGTGCTAAAAGCTGTGTCACTGAGAATGGCACAAGTGTGTTGGTGAAATGAGAGTTTGCATAGAAAACCAAAATCTTTACTAGTGAACTTTGCAGAGGGAGGTGCTTGGACAAGCTGAACAGATAGAAAACTAGGTTCTCATTGTTGACTTTTTACAGTTTTTAATTAGTTTTTCTCCACTTAAGCATTCTATTTATCTCCATGTTTCCCATTTATTCTTTCCCATTTTTTCTGGCACTGAAGCCACCATTAGGCATTTGAGCCAGATCCCAGATCTGTTTCAAAGACTGAAAGATGAGGGATAAAAACAGTGTTTTGGCTCCTAAAATGTAAGGTCAGCTGGGGATTCAGATTCCACTGGGTTTCGGATTGTGTGATTGTGAGATTCCAGTTCAATCCCATCTCTCCAGTCATAAGGTGGAATTCATGACATTAACATTCTTTCCACAGCACGAAAGGGATGTCATCATAAACACTACATTATGACTTCCCTACAGGTTGCTGCAGGAGAGGAAACTAACCCAGGAACAGCAGAGACATTTAAAAAACATCATGACCTTTGAGTAACAGAAAACATGGGAAAATCTAAGTCTTAAAGAAACTAATTTGATTCTGGTTTGGCACTCTGTGCAAATCCCTGCATAAAGAGAAGTTTAGGTCAGGAATTTCTTCTCTGCTGCCTCTTTAAACTTCAGGCACAGTTTTGCATACAAATGTTCTAAATCTGAGTTCTTCATGTATCCTAAACCAGGCACTGATTCTTCTGAAGTGTATCAATTAATTACGAGAGTGTCGTTGTGAGAAAGACAACCACAGTAACACTCAAGCTCTGAACCCGGACATGGAAAAAATAACAAAGCAGAAACAAAAACAAAGAAAAGAAACAGAGTCTGTGTTGGAGCCTTTCTAAAAATCATATGCAAGAATCCAGATGGAGAGAGTGCTGGCTTCTGTTCATGTCTAAAATGATCAGCAGATAGATGAGTGGCTTGGAGATGTGAGAAGTGGGCTAGAGAAAGTGCCAGACTGCTAGCTGGGATTTCAAGGAGTGTTTGTGGTAAGCCACAGTTCAGATCTTTTTTTTTTTGCTGTGGCCTGAGTGCTGTCTTAGAGACCATGAATGGAAACTTAAGGACCAAATATTTTGGGGCTGGTCATGATTTTAAGATAGTGATCCCATTTTCCAACCTGTAAGCCATTTCCCTTTTTAATCTTGTGAGCACCATTGAATCAAGAAAACAAGCCAGTCTCACTTCACCAAAAGGTTTGTAGCACAGACTACAGCACTAATAATGGAAAGGGCTAGACAGGTATTCTCCTCTTCCCAAGCTTTAAACTTTTCTTGTAATTATCTTCCAATTCTCCTCAGCCTCAACTACCCCAAGGTTTGGGCTGGGGAAAATCTCTTTCTCTCTGCATCTTGCTACCCTGCTGCTACTGGCAATGCTCTCAGCCTCCCAACTTCTTCTCCCAATGGACATTTTTTGCTTCAGTGGTCACTTCAGTCTGTGAGACTCTGTCCAGGCTTGTCCAAATGGTTTAGACCCTTTCCTTTTCCCCTTCACCACTGCTGTTATGTAAGGAGGCAGTGGAAGACAAACGTGGTAAAATTCCTGCTGCGAGTATGTGTGGTCAGGCTTTTGTGGACAAAAGTGGTGGTTTCCTATTCCCAGAGTTGCTAGAGTGCAGAATAAAAAGGATGAAAACCACAAAGGACATGCAGTATTTATGCCATCCAAAGCATCTCAACCCTTTGGTTGGAGTCAGGTCCATTGATTCAACCACAGACTTTTTCTTATATGCTCAAAGAGAGAAGCTGCAATTACAATTTGACAGGTGACAAGGTTATCGTCCTTTGTTTCTGTATTCTCTGGAATATCCAATTCTGCTTGCTTAGACCAGCCCAGGTTCTCAGCACAAGAGCAAGATCTGGAAAGGATTATTTGACATTCTGATTTGCAGCAGAACCTGAGCTAACCAAGAAAATGAGGAACCAATTGGCCTGAAGCTCATGCTTTTTAATCTGTTAAAAATCCTCTACTAAATGGGAAACACCAGGAAAGGCAAGGTTCCCAGATGTTGGAATGATGTTCCAGAACCCTAGGGAAAAACAGTCATTAAGGCTGGAGTATTTACTGCAGATGTCAGGTTGTTTTATAGGCTTGATTCAAAGCCCATTAAAGTCAACAAGCATCTTTATCTTGACATGTTTTGGATGAGGCCTATGCATATGGAGGGGTCTTAAGTGACAGCTGGGCTGAGCAGGACTGATAGAAAATCTTTAGAGAGTGAGTGTCATGGAAAGGGATTTCCAAGCAGAACACCCATGGAGTATTTCTGTCTCCATACTCATGCCATGGGTTACCAGGTACACTACTCCAGAAAAGGGCCCAGCACTCTGTGCCTCAGTGCTCCAGCACCATCTACAAGCTGGATAGGGAGAAAAGCCCTTTTCCGGTTGGATTTCCCCTTTAGCACAGCTTTATGTGCTTGTATAATAGGAAACAGCGCTTTCTATTTCTGTTCAAGCTCCAGAGGCTTGGATTTTCCCCAGAATTTTTGATTAACAGCTGAGCCTAAATCAGAGCTGCCTGGGGTCTCCTTTGCCTTACTGACACATCATAATATCCTTTCATCTGCTATTCCAAGCCAGTTCCTGGTTCTGTCAAGCAGCTCACTCTCTTCAAGAGAGACCACGTCAGTTCCTCTTTCTTAGACCTTCCTGACCTGTTTCAAAGCAGGCTTTCCATCACAACAGGGAAAACCTCTTTGTCTGACTGCCTCAGAACCAGACTGCAAAGGACACTGGATTATGCAGGCTACAAGATAGATTTTGTTAAAGGTAATCAGCTTCTGTATGCTCAGGACCATTTCAGATTTACCTGGGTGGTTCAGGAGCCATCACAATAAAGCCACAGGAGTGGCTTATCACAGCATCTCATTTGAAATAAAGCACTCCCACAGCACTAGCTGGGATCTGTACATTATTCCTCACCATCAGTCATACAGTGAAAATCCCTCTGTGTGGTTTGAACTTGAATAGATTAATTTCTTGGAGGTGGAGGAGACAAGACTAAACCAAATAAAACTCATTTGCAGTTTTATATGGGCTGGCATTCAATCATCCCTGAATTAACTGAGTTACACAGGATTTTTTTATGTTTCTGGAAACTTGGTGCAGCTTGACAGCACTGGCAATGTAAACAGCAAAAACTGTAAAAGGTGAATGGCAAAGTGGTAAGATTACTCATGTGTGAACTGCCTGAGTAGGAATGCAGCCAGGACGAAGCCAAAGCTGAGATGGACCTGAAACTACCAAGTAAGATAAGAATCAGAAGGTTTTGTGTGTACATTGGTGGAAGAAATGGCAGAGACAGTGTGAATCCACTGCTCTGTGTGGATCTTCTCTGTGTGCTCTTCAGGGTCCCAGTGACAAGCTACAGGGAAAAAGATGTAATATGTGGCTCAGACTTCACATGTGAGACTTCTCCTCAGGCTTCCCACATTTCTGAGCCTTCTATTACAGAGTGTCAGTACCCACAGGAAAAAGAGCTGGGGATCCCTTCACCCAAGTGAGGTGAACAGGTCCATCACATCACATAAAGGGGCATCCCAGGCTGCTAAAGGAGCTGGCTGATGTCACTGAGGAGCTAATTTCTATCCTCTTTGACAGGTTCTGGCAAAGAGGGAAAATTCCTAATGCCTGGAAAAAGGCAGGTGTGGCACCAACCCCAAAAACGGGAAAGAAGAACCCAGGGTACTTGTAGCTGGCCATCGTAACTCCAGTCCTTGGGAAAACTGGGAGCAAATGCTCTGAGAAGCTACTTTTAAACAGATGAAGGATGAGAAGGTAACTAGGGGAAGCCAGAATGGATTTCCCAAGGGAATGTGTTGCCTGCCCAGCTTCATTGTTTTCCATGATAGGGCCTGACATTGTGGACAAGGGGAAAAAGAGGGATGCTGAATGCCCTGATTTTCATCAGGCCCTCAACACGGCCTCTTGTAATCTCACAATGAGTTATGAGATATTGTGATATTCAGCTGAATAAGATAACTGATTAAGATTTTACTATTACTCTTTACCCTTAAAACAGCATATCAGACCCTGAACCATTCCCTAAATGACACACCAGAACAGCCCCTTCGTACTTTTCTTCATTGTGAGACAAGATGGACCGTGGCTGTTCTAAGGAAAGTTAAGACCTTCTCAAATACAGAACCTAACTGGAATCATGTGGAGACAGCAGTGGATGAAACTAGAAAGAAAAGAGTTTTTAAAATACTTTGGTTGTCCTCAGAGAAGACTACAGTTCAAAAGAGAATTTGGGCTAGAATAATTTAATGCAGCATTTATTTAAGCTGCACAAATGTCACCCAAACTCACTCCTACCTCCAGGTAAGCACCACTTAAAGCCAGAGGGACATAATGATGAAGGAAAATCATCTTCTTCCCACTCTGTCAACCCAAGCTCAGCACTGAGGAAAGCTCAGCCAACTGCGAAGCAGTTGTCCCCTTCGAATATTCTTCCAGAATGTCGCATTTATTCTTTGAATGATGCTGGCCACGCTTTCTGACATTTGTCCCTCAGGATACACATCTGTCCATCCTGCCTCCTAATGACTCATGGAAGTTTCAGACCTTTCATTAACAAACCTGCAATTGACAATTATGTTGCTTCTTCTAACACAAAAAAGGACAATCAGGTAGTAACTTCAACCATAGGCTCGCTCAAGTTGCCTGGAATGCAAACACCAGGGACATGGGACAAAACTATGGAAAGGAAAAGAGGAGTAGGACATTAATGTAGTGTCAAATTTTGCCTGGGTATCTGAACAAAAATAGGGTTTTCTTCTGAAAAATATGTGTCTTCTCACTTCCTATTCAACTCTTCCATTACATAATGTCAAGTATGTCAAAACATCTCCAAATTCCTGCATGCTGACAATCAGGTTGTACTTACACAAAGTTCGTGTGTGTCCTTCTCTGGCAGATACCAATTAAGTGTCACTGTTTTAAATGCCGTTTTTAGAACTGGCTTTTATTTGTTGCCAGATGAGGTCACAAAGTGCTTCCTGTCAGTTGCTAGACATTTTCCTAAAACTCAGAGCTGACAGCAGACGTGCTTTCTGTTGTTCGCTTGACTGCTTTACGTAAAAGGGGGGTGTTTGGGGAGACCCAAAGCCATGGGACATTGGTCAAGAGGTTGGAAATGTTCATCCTCTAAGCAGTCCTTGCAGCACAAGAAGATTTCAGCCTCCCCAAGCCCCAAGCAGACAGCTGTCCCAGTTTAAGTGTGGATCCTTCAGGAGGTCAGGGTGCTTTCTCACCGCTTGCCACAGCGCACCCTTCATGCTTCATGCAAATTCCTTGTCCAGAATCACATTCCTCTACAATCCTGCACTTTTGCCCAGATGCAAAGTACCAGAGAGAGGTTGCAGTCCTGGGCTGCAAGTACAGCCTCACAACGTGACCCTGGGACACTTGCAGGGAACTCATTTCTCCCCATCCTGGCAAGACTGTAGCACCCCATCACTCTCAAGGTGGGTGTCAGCAGACATCCCAGCATTTTCCCACTCATACTTTCCAAGGTCTGTTCATGTGACGACCTTCTGTTTATTCCCTAGAGTCCCTGTGTAAACTAACACTAACTCTTGATCCCCTGTGGTACAGGCAGCCCATAACTCTCACAGGCCTTGGAGTGAAGGCTGTGGGAATGTTTGCCAGCTGAACCAGGTGATATCCCCCATCACACCAGCTCTAGAACTCTGACAGACCAGGTTAAGTGTGATATTGGCATCCACTACATCTGCACAGGCTGACACAGTGCTTTAAATTGTCTAAGACATCAAGATGAGGCCCTAGTTGACAGCACGAAAAAATAGCATTTTTAAAAAACACAAGAAAAATGAATTCCTCAGCAAATTACATTCTGTTCACTGGGAAAGGAAAATTTTCCCCCCCCAATACTTTACCATCTGAAAAAGACAGTTAATCAAACACAGCTCCTGGCATAAAGTGCAAATCAAATCTTCTCTGAAGCAACAATTACTAGATTGATTCTATACACAAAGAACCTCTCAATGAAAATGGCTTAAGACAGCAAGTGAATGGAAATAGCACAAACAAACTTGGTGACCACCTGATCCAAATCAACCCACCCAGATCAGATTTTGTGGGATGCTGTTGTGAAGACAGAGGGTTTTCTATCCAGTCTCTTTGGAGAGTAGGTAATCTTGAAAAAGCATTTGCAGTGTCATTTCTCAGCATGTGTCTTTGAGCACGAGAACTTAGATGGCACTGTTCTTCACTCCTTCCACAACAGTGGTCTCTGCAAGAAGGAAGCTGAGTGGCTTTCTAGGAAATCAAAAGAATAAAGTGCTATTTATTCCATGAGGGATAGAAATGCATTACTTTCCCTCAGAGTCCCCTTCACACCTTTACAGACTATTCATCTTGTTCCCAAAACAGCTATCAGAAGCAAGTCCACGCATTGAAGAGGAGATCATGAATCCAACCTCACTCTGAGGGCAGAGAGGAGGAAGATCTGGAGGGACTGCAACAGCAGTGAGGAGTGTTTGTTAGTCCTCACAGGTGGAGTCTGATTCTCAGACACTGATACCTAATTCCAGCATCCAAAGAAGGCTTATGAAGATGGTGAAGGATCTAGAGAAGAAGCTGTATGAGCACTGTCTGAGGTCACTTGGCTTGCTCAGCTGGCATAGACTGAGGTCAGACTTCACAGCAGTTTTGCATCTTCCTCAGGAGGGGAAGAGGAGGGGCAGGCACTGAGCTCTGCTCTCTGGTACCAGGGACAGGACCTGGGAACGGCTGGAGCTGTGTCAGGGAGGTTTAGTTTGGATATCAGGGAAAGGTTCTTCCCCCAGAGGGTGGTGGGCACTGACCAGGCTCCCCAGGGAATGGGCACAGCCCCAAGGCTGCCAGAGCTCCAGGAGAATTTGGACAACGCTCTCAGGGATGCACAGGGTGGGATTGTTTGGGCGTCTGTGCAGGGCCAGGAGCTGGACTCAGTGATCCTTGTTTGTGCCTTCCAACCCATAATAGTCCACAGTTCTGATTCTGTGAACTCCTTGCAGTACCCAAAGTCTGCCAAAGCACATCCCATGTCTTGATGCCTCCTATGCTGCTGAAGCTCTTCTCAGTTTAAACCAGCACCGTGCACCAGCAAAAGCCCCAGTTCACAGTCCCCCACCAAAAGGATTTGGCAGTGTGTGCACTCTAAAGTTTTAGGTCAAACACACCATTCCCACATTCCTTGCAGCTCCTCTTCATTTCCAGGCTGTGTGGAGTTTGTGGCAGGAGTACATCAGCTCTTTATGGACCACAGTGGATGGCTGCAGAAAGATAAATCACATAGAGCCTGCTTTGTCTCACATACATACCAGGCTTTTCAAAAAAATCCACGAAAATACACTCACACATCATGAATTTGGGATTTTGGGAGTATCAGAGATTATTATGTTAAGGCTCTTCACTCACTGACTTCCACAACATCTCATGGAATAGATCTGGATCTCTCACTGAAACCTCCCTATGACCAGTTATTGATCTTTTCACTTTTCCCAAGCACTCTGGTTGTACTGGAAACATTTTTTAATTATGAATATCCTTGACTTAAAGTTGTCTTTCTGCTCACTTCAATCACTTTTAAATCTGTCCCTGAATTCCCCTTGGAAATGCATATGCAGTGAGAGGGTGACTGAAGGAAACAGCATGCTAGTCTGAACATCTGTGAGATGTGAGTGAAAAAAAAGAACAAGTTCAAGTTACCCCTCCTAAAAAAAGTGACAGATGTGAGTAAGAGGTACCGCTCATGAGGCACCTCTGTGGAGTAAACATTTTGGAATAATATTCCAGGCAACAACTACAGAGGCTCTAACAACAGATTGACCAGCCATTTATTACATTTCAAACAAAATGACTCAAAGGAAAATGTTCCAAACAGGCACCACTGGGCATTTGACTCAGCCCAAGCAGTGTTTTAACTATTTCTTTGTCACACAGCATACACATGCCTCCTGTAACCCATGTCCTTCTACATATGCATAGCACATCTGACTAGTTTTCCCACCACCTTTCTAAAGCCTGTAGCCATGACAAGGTGCTGTTGTTTCCTCTCAGTGTGGGATGCCAGGTCCAAACTAATTATTTAGCTATTTTAAACTTTTTCTTATTTTGTTTCTTTTTTTTTTTTTCTTTTTCCTCTTTCTTAAATAACATTAGCATTCTGGGTTAGCTGAAGGGCTAAAAGCTGGTTTTAATTTAAATATAAATAAAACCAGAAGTGACTGTGTGATTGTACTAAAAATAAATTGTTTTCTGTTCTAAATGTTTCACTGATCTTAAAATTGGGGGAGGAGGGAAACGGGACAGGATGGCCAACTCTTTTTTAGTCTGAGGGTGCCTCAAATCTGTGGCATTCTGTCTCTAGAAGAGTGGGTAGCTCCTGAGATACCATCACTTTATCTGGAAATGTATTTACCACACTTTACCAGCACGTCTACTCAGAATGTGGTTCAGAAATCATGAGGGGAAATCACACACTGTTAAGACAGAGCATTCTTGAGCGAGCCCCAGTTATGGCAAATTCAGCAGCAGAAAAAGAGGCTGTGGTGAGGGCAGTTACTGAAATTTTCCAAATAAATAAAGCAAACAAGTTGCTCCAGGAACAAACTCGTACCTATATGATTTATAATAGCAGGAGTTGGGCCATGAAGGCAAGATGAACCCAGTGAACCAGCAGTCACAGGCCACCAGTGGGCTGCAGGGCTGCCCGCAGTGCCTTCGCTCCTTGTAACCAGTCCGTGACAGCTGGGACAGACCTCATCTGCTCCGAGGTGTGTGTGGCTTCCAGCAGTGCTCAGCAACTTCTACTGGCTTGCAGGCTGCTGATGAGCTCCAATGTGGGTTAGTATCAACAGGGAAAAATATAGGGATCCTATTTACAGCCTGCTGGCAGCAGATAGGTAAAAAGGAAAAAAAAAAAAAAAAACCCCTTCTCCAAAATCAATGTTTGCTTTACTGAGGGCCTCCTTAGGTGTACATTGGAAACAATTCTGTCTGTCTTCCACCACAGTTCAGTCACCCTACAGTTTGGTGTGCCAGCCAGTAGTAGTTAGCAGTCCAGAATCAACAGGTTTCTGCTGTTGAGCAGTACCAGACTATACTGGCCAAAAGCAAATGGAAAATATAAAATGTGACATGGCACCTGATGAATGGTGATAAAGAACAAAGAGTGAAGTAGGGACCATGGGCACCTTGGCTCTTTTTTACCCTATTTGAGGCACGACACACTGGTCCGCACCTCTGGTGAGAGGAGGGTTTCAGAAACAGGACTCCTCCCCTGCAGCATAAACCAGCCCCTCCTCTCACTCCTCCTCAGCCACTCTGAGCTCAAAGGATGTCACAGGACTGATTCTCCTGTCCTATCACTGTTACCTTGTGCAATCACTTCATCCCGGGCAAAGCCACTAAAAACCAAAATCAGTGCGAAGTAATTTAATTTCCTTTGATAGCAGGAACTTTACCCCTGCAGTTCAAAACCATGGCTGGCCATCTAATGCACAGAGACTGAGGGAGAAGTGCAGCCTCTGAAGAGAGGACAAAAGCAGGACCTGTGTATTTTTCCTCTTTCTGATTATCCTGTCTACATGTTAGTTCTCTGTGCCTGCACCTCTGCACATTAATTTCTCAATGTGAGGGGCTCCCACATCCAGAAACTGTGTGTTAGTAACTCTTGGCATTCTGATTTAAGGCTAAAATATTTTTTTTGTCTTTGTCAAGGTATGGGGTTCAAGTGCTACATACTCCACGTCCATCCTGACCTCATTCTTTGTATTCTAGGTGCTCATGGGAAGGTACTATTAAGGCCCTTGCTAAGGGGTATCTGTTTTTTCTTGACAAGTCAGTGGAGTGACATTTCAGAACCACGAACGCTGTCATGTTAGATTTGCTGCTGGATTTACCAAGTGGCCGTGATGCCTTGTTGGGACTACCTAAAAACAGAGGCTAGACAAAATTAAGAGAATATTAATAATAAATATTTATTGAAGGGCCTTCAGGTACTTTTAGGGCAGTCAAAGCCCACCCAGGGGCTACACCCAAAAATGGATGAGGGGTCACATGTTTTCATACTTTTATGAGTTTCGTCCCTTTGCATATGGGGGGTTAATTCTCCAATTACAGCCTCAGGTACTGAAGTCACTTGCCCCAGGTTTTCTCCTCCCCAGCTCAGTGTTTACATTTCTCAGGGCCTGAGACAGTGAGGTGTCCTTGGTTTCCAGGCCTAGAGAGGAATTGTTTTGTCTGACGAAAATGGGAGAACAGTAGCTAACACTGTATATGAAGTTTAGAGTTATACACTACAAATACATGAAAAATATAAAAGCTAAAATCCTAAGGCATCAGCAGATGCTCCTCAGACACTGCATTCTGTGACAGAGGGTTTTGTGCAGGCACAGCAATCTCTGTGTTCGCTAACACAGCCCCACACCGCCAAAGGACCTGAGAACCAAAGAGCTCTGGACACTGCTGGAGATGCTGTGCTGTTTGTTGAGGCTGCCTGTTGTAACTAGCCAGATGTGCACATGGAATGAAACAGCTGATGGATTTCTGTAGCAAATCACGAGGCCAAGCAGCCCCTGGGCAGTGAAGTCAAAGATGAACTTTTGATAGATGTGATTTCATTAGAAGCAGAAGGAAGAACAGTTACTTGCTACCTGAAAGCTATTTTCCAGCATTAGCTCCCCTGCCCCACAGCCTTGTCTGGGACATAAAAGTGCCATCCCAGAGACTGAGTGAAGTCAAAGGGACTCAGCTGTGCACAGCTCTTCCCTCAGGTAGAGCTGATTGCAAGATCAGACCATGAGCGTGGGAGGATTTTTCTGTCACTGGACTTTTGGTGTGGGAGGCTGGAACTCCAGCCCGTGGGCAAGGAAAAACCCATGCAGTGCAGGTTGTCTACCAGGAGGAGAGTGTTTGGAAAACTCTTCCCTTCCAGTGTGCCACCAAAGAAGCAAAAATGCACGCCAGTGGACGGACGTGCTGCGTTGCTGAGTTATTTCATCTCCAGCTAGCTGGTGGCACTGCACACACCTTCCCCTTGGTGTTCTGCTAACAAACAGCACACTGCTCAGGGCTTGACCTTCTCCAGGCTGGCCAGTTCTGCCAGGGCTTCGTTTATGCACCTGGCACATACTTCAATGAGCCACACCAGACCAGGCAGCTAAAATAGGCTTTTCTTCTCCTCAAAAAGAGAAGAAAGGATTTGTTGCAAATCATTCCAGTACTATCAGAACCCCTTTTGTACCCACCCCCATATCTTATTAAAGGAATGTGCATGGTTATTATACTGATTCCACGTTGTCACAGTTAGATCCTGAAGAGTGTGAAATGTGCTTTTCCACATAATTTACTGTTTCCCTGTGATTCATGAAGCCTCTTTTCACATGAATAATTGGTCACTTCTTGTTTGTGTATCACCATGGTACATAGCTCCTAGCAGGCCAAAAAAATAGGCGCAAAGCTAACATTTAATCATTACAGCCACATGCAACCTTCCCCCCACCCTTACTCCCAACTCCTTGTTTTTTACCTCCTCCCATAAAAAGAAGGCACAGATGTTTTATGGAGAAAATAGTTCCTAAAAAAAAAAAAAAAAAATCCCAACAGTTTTACCTTCCTTAGCACTCGTTAGCATTTTCTTTTGCTCTATGCTTATTTTGTGTTTCACATTTTCCAGTGTAAAGAAAACAACTGAAAAGTCCCTTACAAATAAAGTGAGGTGGTGGAGAAGGAGGAATGTTCAGAGTGCCTGGCTGCTGGGAATGGCAGCTTTCCAAATACCAATTTGTTTATTTCTCAGGGGGGATACAGTCAGGACAATACTTACCAATGGTCACCTGAATTAGAAAGAGCCTCAGTATGTTCTCAGAATAGCATTTCAACTTCTAGACACTTTAGTGACACTTAACTTTTACAGTGCAGTAAACTGAGGCACAAATTAATTTGTTTACAGTGACTTGAGCAGTGAGTCACTGCTCAGGCAACTCTGCAGTCAAGCTTTGATTTGCAAAACTCCTCCTCTGCCTTCAACTATGGCTTCTTAACCAGGCTGCACGATTAGCTCAATGTGAGAACATCTGTGATGGGTAAGTGTGGATCTCCATGTGTATGTGGAGATTGGTTCTTCCTGCCTGGAAAGCTGAGGAACACCTTGTGCAGTATTTTGACAGTATACCCAAAAAAAAAAAAAAATCAAACAGATAATTATATTTGTCTTGACAGCATCATACCATGCCAATCCAAAACCACGTCAGAACACAGAAGTCAGCAGGGACACTTAACAGCATAGGAAAAAACATACTGGCTTAAGACTGTCTATCAATCCAGCCCAGTAGGTCATGTGATTCTGCAAGATCAATGCAAAAAAACCTGAATGCGAAAGGAAAGAGAATATTTGCTGTTGGGAATACATGAGGACATTAATCTCCTTTTTGCCACAAACTCAAAGCAACATCAGGTTTTAAGGCTGGAGAAAAAAAAAAAAAAGCTGAGTGGTTTTTACCTCATATAGACATGAGACAAAACCAAAGCCTCAAAATCTGATCTTGTTAAGAAACCAGAAGGGTGAGCTGNAAAACCAGAAGGGGGTGTTGTGTTGTTTTTTTTTTTCTTTTTTTTTTTTTTTGGCAGCCAGGTAGAAACAGGAGGGAGTGAAACTCTTGTGAGTGCTGGGGGTTAGGACATGGGAGGAGAGAAGAGGACAAAGGAGAGAGAAAAACAACTGCTCGGAGTTTACTTTCCTGATTCAAATACACCTTAGCAGCACTCAGTGGAAAGCAGACTCACAAGTGGAAAGAATTTCTGGATCCAGATCAAGACAGCAGAAATATCTTAATCTTTGCTGGGCCATAATCTCCTGAGAAGGCTCGTGAGAATTTGATCCTGTCATTCCCAAACTAGAATCTTAAAACTGATTTGGACCAGAACTACACTTGGTTTGAAAATATTATTACTTCTTCCTGTGGAAAAAAAAAAGGAATAAAAATGGAAAATAATTCAGCCAAACCCAAAGTGCATGGACTCATTACAAGCTCAGGAAATCAACTCTATTTAAATCCCTTTCAGCACCACTCTCCAACTTTAATAGTGCGTGTGTGGAAGCAAACATTACACAGAAGCTCATCCTGGTCTCCTGCCTCCCTGTCCCCACCCCAACCCAAGTTCTGCATCTCAGTGGTCACTATTTGTTTTTTTCTTCCTGATTAGCCTTGTCAAGACTTTCTCTCACTAACCACCATTTTCATTCTTTTCAGTATTGCTCACTCCAAGGTTTCTGTGATCTTCAGTATCACACCCTTGAACTCATGTTCAGTCCACTCCCTGCTTTGCTGATTTCTCTGGTGCCAGCTCCCGGTGCTGCTTGTTCCTTTCCTATCAGCTGCTTTGCTTTTCCCTTATTTTGTCTTCTCCCATCAAGTCTTGTGACCTTCAGGATGGAATATCTCATTGTTGGCTGAGGTCACCCAACATTCTGTTTGCTGTTCTGTCACGCTGCTGGGACCCTCATCAGGAAATGTGTGCTGAGGAAAGAAGGACTTGGGAAGAAGGAGCAGTTTCTCCTCTGGCACTGGCACTGGCACTGCATGCCACCCTCTTCCTCTAGACCATGCCCCTTGTCCCTCCTTTCCCTGTTCTTATTCTCCCACCTTTCGATGGCATTAGAACAATGTTGTGAGATGAGGAAAGAGCTATGGGAGACTCGCATTGGTTTTCCAGTTCCACCAACACCTCTGGAGTGGGGATCCACTTAAAGGAGCTGTCACTGGGGCTCTAATGTCAGTGCAGGTCTGGTGGGTTGTCCTTGGCTGGCTCTGGATGCCCACCCAGCTGCTTGCTCGCTGTTCTTCCTCAACAGGACAGAAGGAGAAAAACAAGAAGAAAAAGCTCATGATCGAGGTACATGGAGCTCATCTTACTGTCAACAAAACAGCTTTGTCTTGGGAAAAATGAATTTAATTTAATGCCAATTAAAGTTTAGTTGGATGGTGAGAAACAAATTAAAAATTAAAATATTTTTCTCCATGTTCCCGTAGTTTTTCCCCAGGCTCAAACTCCCCTGTGGGGACATGCTGGCTGTGTTTGGACAAGGCAGCCTCTGCAGTTCCTCTTCCCCAAAACCTTGACACCAAAACCTAGTACAGTATGTATTTACTATTATTTTATTATTGTAAAGTTCCAAGTTCCCGCATCTAGAAGTTCTTTTGTTCTGAATAAGCTTTGACTTCTGCAGATGGATTCACTGATCTACTCCTCTGCATGTTGTTAAAAACTGAGAATTTGCGGAACTGAAAATTATTAAGGGGTTTTATATTTTTTTTTTCTATTTTTGAAGGCTAGCAGCATGTTTCTTATTTATGTTACAAACGTGTAGCCTTGCTATTTTAATTTCATGTTTAGTGCAGTTTTGGCCTGTGCCTTATTTTTTGCCTTGGACTGTCTTTATGTCTAGGGAATTTTTTCTTGGATGCTCTTCCTTTCTCTTTAGTGTGTGATACTACTTTCTTTAGGGAAACTAACCCGGTTTTAACTAGCCCTGAAAGTTGATAGCCCCTGTACGTTGATAACTCAAGATCACTTTTTGCAATCATTGCTTTTTCTTCTTGTTTGCCAGATAAGTCTCAGACACTGAATTCACTTTGAAATGAGTGGACCTCATACATGAGTAAAATCCTCATGGCTCAGAATTATCACAGCAGTCCATGGTCTGATCGAAAGTGGTGAAAACAGGCCTTTCCCAGGGAACACTAAAACCCTGATTATTCTGGGCAAGCATACCTAGTAGTTTTTAAATTTTCCTCTAAGCTAATGATGATGAGCCATCTGCTCCACCTTCCTTTTGCTCCCTGCAGTGCTGCTCTCCTTGGGAAATGCCTAACAGCAGAACTACCTCACAGAGGAATAAAAATTACTCTCTAGCATGGCCATTTGTTCATGTCTCACAGTATCTCACATGTCAAATATTGAAGCATTGGAAAAAATATTCATACTTCACATTATTATCTCAGTCCTAGAGCAATATTAAAGCATTATTTATTTACAGTACTAAATGAAATCTTACAATGCTGATGGATCATTATTCTTCCACAATTTTTCCCTTTTTTCCATTGCCTTTTGGTCTTGATTTGTACAATGAGAATCAGTAATTTTCTGTTACTTTTCAAGCCTATTTAGGATGTGAATTGAATACTCTGTGTGCTCTAATGGGTCAAATTCCATATCACTGTCTTTGTTTTAATGACCTTTATGAGGACACAATAAGCTTTGAAAATTTATATCTATGTCTGCTGAGAACCTGTAATTAGCCACTTTTACTTATGCTCTTTATTTTTAACCTTAGTTTAGATATATCCACAGGGTAGCCAATAGAGAAAAGAATGACTACTTTTCCTCAGCAGTACCAAGCTTTCTTTCTATTCATTGGCAATCGTATTTAAAATACAATTGCTGAAATTTAAGTCATGGACCCTGGAAATATATGTTTTGACCACTTCAGCTCTGCACATTTTTTCTTGTTCTATTGTGCTGGAATGAGGCAAGACTTGGAATTTCTACTGTGAAGAAACCTTCCTGTGAGCAGGACCATCAACAGAAACCTGACACATGGAGCACACATTGGTTCCCACGTTTTTGCCTTATCTGCATCCAAGCTGGCTAACAGTTGCCTGTCAGCTTGATATGGAATGAGCCAAATAATGTGAGAGTGATTAAATCAGGGTCTGCATGATTTTACTCACATTTGTGGCTGACTGTCAACAGGAACTAGTGAGGACTCCACAATTGAAACACAGGGGCTACTGCTCCAGCAGCTGGAAGCACAGACAATTGGTCAATTTTTTACATGAAGTTAAATGCCTCTGTTTTCTAGTGTACCCTACAACAGTGACATTTGTTTGTGGAAGGAGAGCAATTATTTTCTTGGAATAACCTAAATAAAAAATGTTTGCCAAGAGTTTTGGTGTTACATGGTGTAGAACAATGCAACAGAATGGCACGATGTTTATATTGTCTCATTAGTAGCAGAAGAATGCAAGATCCCAGATGAAGATGGCATTAGTGGAAACCACCCTGCAAATTAGCCCCAGACCCTCACCCTGGGGGGCAAGTGAAGTTCTGACCATGTCACTGAGGTTAACAGCAGGACAGGAGAAGCAGGGCAGAATGTGACACCCTCCTTCAGGGGAGCCACATTCCAGCCGTGGCTACTCCCCTGGTGATTTTATCACAAAATTTACAATATTTGATGTTTGCTTTAACACCACACCTCTTACGATCCTGGACATCTCAGATCTCATAAAGGGGAAAGAAGACTTCCCAGCACTTGCATTTCCAATGGAAAGCTTGAATGTTAACAAGTTAAAAACCATAAAGCACAACAAAAAAGCATGATTATCTATTATTAAAAAGACTAAAACCACTGTGACTTTTAAAAATACATGAAGGTCTTGGCATATTTGATGATAATGTTTGACTAGGATTTTACAGCATTGTCAAACACGTATATATTGGGGTACAATTTATTGAGAAGAAAACACAGGGGTAGAAAGTGGTCAATTCCTCAAGCCTGTCAAAAGAACTGCACACAAACTGAGTGATATGTGATGCCATTTCTGCAAAACCCCCCAAATTCCTAAATTAAGGAGGAAGATTTCTGTCCCATCAGCCTATTTTATGCATTAAGGACAAAGGACTCATGTTTGAAGACGTGCAGTAAGATCCACACCCTACCTGTCACGAGAAAAATGACAAAAATTTTACAGTACTGGCAACCTCCTCTTTGCAAAGATTTATCAGAAGTTTTCACTAATAAAAAAGAATGCAGAATTCAAAATCTTTACAGGTTTTCTTTCAGTAGAGTATCTGAAGTGAGCTTAACATGATGCACAAGAGGCAGCTACAGAAAATTCAACATTAGAAGACCAAGACAGTAGCACAGCACGCTAGGAACCCTGCTGAGTGCCAGATTTATCCTCACTGTGCAAGTGTGCTAAAACATTTCCCTCCAAGACTCAGAACATTACAATCCATGTGAAGTGGGGGAGTTCCCTCTGCAAATTTGGAGTAGAATGATAGATTTGCCTAGAAAAGTTGACAGGATGATGTCTTCGGAGATGGGAACACCATGTTCCCAGATAGACTCCAGGCTGGAATACTTTTCAGTGTTTTTCTTCATCAGAGAGTCCTTTCTGAGGGTGGTATAGCAGACTTTCCCTCAAAGCTCCATTGTGAAGAAGGCAAGGCATTAGCTAGAAACAATGAACAAGCCCGGCCTTTCCATTCAACAGCAGGAATGAAATCCATAGCCAACTTTAACTTGCAAAGTCAACAAACACATCTGTTCTGGTTGATTTCTGGATGCTTTTGTAATGGTATGAATTTTTTTCAGAGCACTGTGAGAAACATGACTGACCAGCAGGCTGTCTTGATTAATAAAACCAAACCAGTTGGCACTCCAATTTTGCCTTCTTTAAAGGAAAAATGCATGCATTTCACTGAGCTCAACAACAGAATGTGGATCAACTCTTGCTATAACGTAGGAAACCCTTTTTAAGTTGTTAACTAACATTTCTAAGCTAGTCCTGGAGATGGCCATAATTATATTCTGCACAATACCAAGAGTATACAAGGGATACAAAAGACTTTAATCCACTTAGCAGTTTAACCAAGAGGAGAAATTTGACCAAAACATGTAATTGCTACATTGCTACTCATACAACTGAGTTACATGGTTCCCCTGTAAAAACCAGCATGAATTTCTGGATGCTTAGACTCCAAAGTAGGTATCAACATTTGGCCCCAACAATCAATCAATCAATCAATCAATCAATCAATCAATCATCCATTTGAATCTTTCTTAAATATTGTGGAGAATGACTGTGTCACCTCTGCCTTCAACTCACCTGTTCTTTGAAAAATTTGTCGAAGAAAAATTGTGTTGAAAATGTGCACACACATTGTGACTGTGACATTTATATTACATATTGGCGTAGTCAAACTGAGTGCAATGTGATGCTCACCCTGCTTGTGATAATCTGTATTCTTTTGAGTAGTCTTGTCATTCCTGTGTAACTATCAGTCCTTTGCAGAACTTCTGTACTTCCTGACTGGAGCTTACAGGAATTTTTGTTCCAATCTCTGCAAATGAAAAATTATTTCATTCGAGAAGCAAACACATTTGTGATTCCCAAGAAGATGATTAGATGGTGCATTATCTTTGGACACAACAACTGGATCCTCTTCCATTTTATTTGGCAGACATACAAAGACTGCTCCATAGTGTAGATAACTTTGTTTTTAACATTAGTGTAGCCATCAAGCAAGAATATGTTCATCATGCTGACTCAGTAGTATCCCCAGGTCTCCAGAGAAGCTCCTAAAACATTCTGCTCAGGATGCCCAGGAACGCCTATTAGCATTTGTCAGACTAAAGTATTTGGGTGTCAACATGCCAACCTTGCAATGCTTCCAAGTTTTAAAAAGCATAAGCTTCTACTTTAAAATTTTATATTATATTTTATTTTATTTTTAATTTTTATGTTACTTTGGAGTTTTGGATGTAATTTTGAAGGACAAATTCTCATGTTATACTGTTTTCTGAGATGAGACCTTCTTAGCAGCAATACTGCAATAATGGGACACATGTTTTTCCCTCACCAACATCTCAAGCCAACAGCTCATCCCGCTTCTCCAGGACACCACCAACAGAACAAGTGCTGACACTTTCTTCAAAGAACTTCAAAGAACAAAATCTGCTTTTGCTTTCTTGGTGTATTTCTAGAACCACACAAAGACAGAACTGTGTGCCTTATATTCATTGTGGTCACAATTCCAAGAAATGTGGAAGACATTTTGAGCTACAAATAACCAATAGCAGAATTTCTGCTGACTTCCTGGGAGCCAGTGCTTCCCAGTCATGCTCTAAATACGTAATCAATGATCATAATGGAAGAGTGGGATGTTTAAGTAATGGAATTTTAAAAATTATTGCCACAAAAATAGAGACTGGCCATGTATCACCATGACCAGTCATCTTCTGGAAAATTTATGCAGCAAGATTGACGTGAACATTTAACCAGTGTCGTAATTGGGTAGCAGTGCAAGAACTGGAACAACATTCAAAGTTCATTCAGCAAAAACAATTCTGTTTCTCCCTTGGTTAAAGAGCTTCCGATAGCACTCTATAGAGGGAGTCAGGACGAGTTTCTTTTTAAATGCAGAGAGGCATTTGATGACCATCTATGGACCATTTGGCTTTTGAGAGAAGACAAAATATTTTAACTTGAAGGAAGAGAAAAAATGCCAATAATTTGACTTCTGATAGTGTTCTATACCTATTACTACAGACTCATTATCAAATCTGAAAAAGAAGAAAATTTGTAGCACTTGTTGGGAATCACATTTTTCAGATATGTGTATTAATAAACATCTCATTGTTTTACTAGTGTTCACTGTTACACTGTTTAAAATTGACATCTGAAAAAAAAGAATAGTTTGACTGCTTATTCAGTAATACTTTGTGCATTGTATTATTCACTAATATTTTGAGTGCTTATTCAGTAATACTTGGTGCATTGTATTATTCAATGGAAATAATACCATGGACAGTGGAAAGCATCTAAAAAAGGCTGGTTGTGTAAGTCCGAAATGTGAGGAATTACAGGCAATATAAGCAAATGTGAATCTCTGATGCATATTAAAATGGTTATAATTACACAGCATATAAGATGTGGATAAAATATCAATACCATATCTATCACAGAGAAATATTGTTACTATTATGGCTACTATCATAGGATAGTAATTATAATTATTATCACAAGAATGCTGTCTCACTGAAACGTGAAACATACAAAACTTGAGCAAATCAGCAAACACAAAACTTGCTAGTGCAACTTGGGTGGTTTTCCCACAATGATCTACTGTTCAAATATGACTGTAATTCAGCAGCAGTACTATTAGTTTTATGTGGGCTTAAAAATTAATAAATGATGAAAACAACAGTAGCAGATGAGTCTTCTTGAAGCCTCAAAAGAACAATATACTTGGACAGACCACAGAAAAGAAAACATTTTTTTTTGTCAGTTCCTGCAAGAACATTGAATTGAATTGAAGGCATGAATTGTACCCATGTAAAAAGTGTTTTCCAGTCCAGTGTTTCTTTGGCACATTTATAGACCACTGATGAAAAAAGAATGCCACAGATGTTATAAAATCTTTCTATACAGCATTCAGGATGGCCATGTAAAAAAAAAAAAATTAAGAAAATCTCATCCACACATTAAGTCAGTCCTGCAATGGAGTTTACAGTAGCTAAACTGAGTCCATTTGATAACTGCACTGACAATGTATGTGATCTGCAAATGAGCATAAATGATCTGTGTCCCCTTGATAAACAATTGATACTGGTGGCTATTTATTTCTGGGAAGCAAGGCAAAATCTTATCACATGTTCCCTTCATCCAAGGGGTAGGGAAAAATCTGTAGGGTCAAATGTGGGCGTAGGAAATATGCACAGAGGAAGAGGAGGGTCTGGACTGTTCTAAGGGAGTTCTGGTGTGAAAAGGAATTAGGCTTTTTAAGGTCATGTCTGCATGGATAATTTCAGACAGTTGGGAATTAACATCGCCATTTACTGAGCTGGCAGGACATGACACACTTCTGATCAGAAGCCAACGTAAAGATGCACAAAAATCTCAAAATATTAAAGTGATCTCAGCCTCTGGAATGATTACTGCTATTTCTTTGTTCTGCCACGTAATGATGGAGTGAAGGAATTCTATGCTTCAAGGAATTAAAGTGTAATTTGTCAATGAGATTCTTATAGCAAGGCAAAAATCCAAATATTCCTGAATTTCAAGTATAGACAGTATACAAAAAACATGTTGCCAGTAATTCTCTTTAGTGCATGACTTGCACACACGTGGTCTCAGAACCAATCTAGAATCCTGCAGTAGAAGCAAATAAGGAGCCAACAGAAAGCTACAGAAATACAACACGTGTAGGACTGCATGATGCCACAATATTCAGTATTAACTCAGTATAAATTACTGGCTGCAAATCACACAAACAACATGGTCAAGAACTGCTCCGTTCTAGACCATGAAGTAGAAGTGTTTATTAAAATAGAGTAGGCCTAACACCAATGAAAGATAGCATTTTAAACAATGGATCTACTGTTGCCCTGCATTTTAAGGCTCATTCACTTTTAATACACACAACAGGCTGTCCAAACCATGTCTTTACATAACCAGATTTATGGTTTATTTCTAATATGAAGTATATTATCATATAGATAAAATGTCTATTATGTGAGCTTTGTTGATGTTCTAGTTCTTGCGTTTTGATTCTGAGGATTAGTTCCAGGGTTTCTTGTTCCTCCCAGTACAGTCTTGACAAAATTTAACGCTACCAGCCAGGCCTCAGAGGCAGATAAAGGTCTACCCCTCAGACATACAATGGGTTATTTTCTCTTTTACGTCATTCTCCAGTGTGTATGTAGGAATCAAAAAAGAATTAAAAAGAAAAAAAGTGATGTCAACTTCCAGGAGACAGACTGGGTTTTGCAAACTTGTCCCTGGCTTTAAACTGGAAGACAGTGAGCTCTAGATTGGATATTAGGAAAGCATTCCTTTCTGTGAGGGTGGGGAGGCCCTGGCACAGGTTGCCCAGAAAAACTGTGGGTGCCCCACCCCTGGAAGTGTTCCAGGCCAGGATGGATAGGGCTTGGAGCAACCTGGGATAGTGGAAGATGTCCCTGCCCATGGCAGGGGGATGGAACTGGATGATCATTAAGGTTCCTTCCAACTCAGGCCGTTCTATGATTCTATGATCCCCTTCTCCCACATTTCCACAAACTGCATTCTCCTATGGTTAGATAGAAATAATGAAAAATATCGCTAAACCTTAAAGCTTCGGATGCAGTATGGAGAAGGTGGAAGTTATGGCATACTGCAGAGCTCACCTACTGAACAGATCTGGTTTTGCTGTACAAGTAAATTTCTTCTCTGACACTTGGAGTTCTGAATGTAACCCCAGCTCCCAGTCTGGTCTTGCATGTGTGGTCTAGTCTGTAATTTTGCTTGTTGGGTAGAGAGGAAGATCAAAGGTCTAAAACTGTCAGAGGTAAGAAAAAAATACCTACAGTTCTCTGTGACAATCACAATATTCAAGAGCTGAAATTAAATAACACATGATCTAATGGGAAGATACATCACAGATGCCAGTGAAATCTTACTGACTCCAATTGTAAGCTTCTCCAAAAGGTGATTTTACATCGTGTTGCAATCCAGAATACAAATCTCTTTATCAGGAGAAGGCTGATAGACACCAAAGGCTCTGGCTTTGAAGGGGAACACTTGGATGTCTTTAGTAAAAAAGGAATATTGTTTCACGTACAGGCCTAGAACAAAACCAAGTTCATTTAGGAATCTGCTCATACCACATTTCCACAATGAAACATATATTTTGCAACAGCACTAGGCAATCAATTTCCTTTTACAGTATCTCATTCAAAAAAACCCCATGGGGACATCTGTGTCATTTTTGGTGCAGTTACAGAGACAAAAATTACACTGGTTTAGGAACAGAAAACGAGTTGCTGACTCATTAACACTAAGGGATTTTCTTGTCTGCCAGAAAAAATGGAAACTGATCAGTTAATTAAGTATCAAAGAGAAGACTGGATTTTAATCCATTTGCAGGGTAAGGTAATAATCTAGTAAAACCAGCACTATTTAGGTCTTTGTGTATACAAAAGACAAAACCTTCGGGTTTGATTACAAAAATGAAGCACAGAAAAAGATTTAAATAAAAACCTTAATTTTCTGCAATATGTATTTCATACTGCCAAATACATATGCAACCATTTGGTGTTCCTTATTGCTATAAGAAAGCAATTTATGAAAAGTGCTGATGAAAAAAAATCATCTAAACAAAAAACCCCAAAATACCTCTAAATAAAAAGAACCACACTAAAAAAATGCCCATAAGCTCACCATAAGAGAAGAGTTTATTTACATACCTAAGCATGAACACTTATTTCCCCTTATTTCATTCAGAAATGTTCTATATCTAAGGCCCCAAATCTACAATCAATAAAATGTAGGCACAGAAATTCCACTCCATCTGCAGCTAGCAAGACTAGAAAGACCTATGAGTGATCCAAAGTCCAATAATGTCAGTGGGGAGTTTCTCTACTTCCTTCAATGCATTTATTTAGAAAGGGCATGTGAGGTCAGCAAGCTGCACTCCTTATTCTGTCAGAAATTCCACTGAGGCAGTGCAGTATCAGTCTCCACATAATTACATACATCTTCTTCCTGAAACTGAGGTCAGTCACATTAATCGTAATTTCATGAGAAAATGACTTTTGGAATTGAACTAGCTCTGTAAAACAGAAATAAGATACATACTATACATTGGTCATGGCAATGTTTTGCACTACCCTAAACAGATGCACTGTTTAGTTTTTAAATCTTTCTGTTCCTAGAGCTGGATTTGTTTATAAATTACTTAAGAAATGCCTGACAACACTCTTATGTTTCAGTACTGATTCTTCTGTTATACATCAAAAGCAGTGAGAAATAATAAACTACTCAGGCACACCTGAGGCAGTGGACTTGGGCAGATACTTTGGAAATAGATATAGATTTGTATCTATAATCAACTGTTTGTGTCCATTTTTTAAAATATCAAAAATTACAGTGAATCTCATTAACACATGAAGCCAAATTTCAAACAGACATAACAGGGAAATGTTTTCATCATTGCTGCAGCTATCTAGAACTTCAACCATGGGCTACTAGAAAATATAATGAAAGCAAAATACTAAATAAAACAAATTTTTTTCCAAGGAACTTTTCCCCCTCATATTTGCTATCTGATAATAGAAGTAAAATAAATAAATAAATAAAAGAACATCCACAAACATTTCTATCAAGCATTTCAGATCAATCTTGACTTGATGATACCATCCGAGAAGATTGGAATATATCCATCATTTACTGGATGGAGATTTGCAGCTTCACAAATCACACTGCATCAGCAGCACTGAGAATGTCAGTCTCTGTTTTCCTCTGGGGTTGGCTCTTCCTTTAATAAAACTTCTAACTGTTTCTGTGCACATGAAAGGAAAAGTTCCAAACTATGCAGATTTCTCTGACGGACAACTTCATCAAGCTGTTGAAATAAAAGGAAAAAAAAGATCAATCAACTTTAAGAAAACCTGAAAACAAATGCCAGGGTTTGTCATCAAAAATCCAACCATATCCAACAACAAAAATTCAACAACTAAAGAACTGAATAATTTCAATGTGTGCAATTTAATAACAACCTTTTAATGGAGTATTTGTGTTTCTCCAAAATAAAATGTACACAAGGCTAAAAGTACCTTTAGAGCTGTAAAATTCTACACAAGCTATTTGAAAATGCTAAACAGCCTGGCTGCCATGCTAGGTAAATCCCCACAGAAATTACAGCTGTTGCTTTTACAAAAAGTACTGCTTCAGGTTTCAAGTGATGCATATGAATACACATTCAAATGAATGTGACTACATATTCAAAAACTGAAAGCCTGTTGTTAATTAAATGGCAGCATGTTTAAGTAGTTCCCAGAAGAAAAGTCATCATTTTCCTCTTTACTTTGCTTGTTCCTACATTTTATCCCCTACTGCCACACAATATGAACTATATGCATCTATAAAATATATACTTGCAGTATAGATAATCTTCCCCACCAAAAATAGAACACCATGGCAAGATTTGGTAGGTTGTATCATATAAATGACAAAAATATGGTTTACTGAAAGGCATTTGAACTTTTTAAACATTAATTAATAAATAAAATTTACTGCAAAATACCTTCCATTTGAATGTTGAAGTTCAAATGTCAAACAAATATTATCACAACAGAGATGTTTTCAATCTATCCTTTAATCAGCCCAAATTCAACTAAATACCCCTATAATGATGACATAGGGTGAGACTGAAAGGTAGTGGTACAAGGCTACTATGACATAAAAGTTATGCCACTCAAGGGAAAGGAAGTAATGGAATTTTTAAGAAGTCCAGCGCTTCTTTCAGACTATTGTGCACAAGTTCATATGCAATGGCAAATGGGAGGATTTTCAAAAAATATGTCCTGACTAATATATCTCAGACTCACAGCTTTAATTACAGCTTTATAACAAAACCTGATCTGTTTAACAATCACCAGTCCAGTTAGTTGCTCCAGCAGCCACTTGAATGCCCATTTTGTTTTATAACAGACAGACTATTTTTAAAGTATCAATACAGAATGCAAGGCAAAGCTAGTTACAGCCTCCTACCTCACTTTGAAAATGCACTCAGGCTAAAGTTATAGCTCTGTTATTTCATACACAAAGGGAAACATTTTTATGACCCCGTGCTTTGCTGCTCCGTAAGTTCCTCTAATTTATGCAAAACTGGGTCATTAGAACATTTTGGCAATTTGTTTCAGCAGAGCTGAATGTGTCAGATCTAGTCACGACCAGATCTGGTGACTAGATCTAACATATTTTCTAAACACCACACAATCATAAAACCCTCCTTCAGTAGCAGAAGCACGGAGTCACAGGATGGTTTGTGTTGGAAGGGTCCTTAAAGATCAGCCATGGGAAGGGACAGCCTTCCACTGGACCAGCTACTCAGAGCCCCATCCAACCTGGTTTTGCTTGTGCCTCAAATTCTGCAAGTTTTCAGCTGTTGAAACTTTCGTATCTCTCCAACAAAGCAGGCATTAGAGCTCCATACACAGCCTGAGGAGAACCCAGCCCACTGATTTACAACAGATTTCAAAGCAGATCTAGTTCCAATAAATGTCAGCAAAGTCTGTTCTTGATATATTAAAGTAACAGCTGCTGTTACTTTACTGTTCTGCCATTTAAGAAAATGGAAGAAACAGAAGAGCAATCTCTAAAGAAGCTGTGTCTAGCAGAGTCTGGAGCAAATGAACAAAAAAACCCCCACTCTGTTGTGCTGGTGCATTTTCTCTGATTTGAAAAGTATCTTGCCTCCTTCCTATCTTCTTGACCAAAACATTTTGCTTGGGGAAGCTTGCAGATTGGTTTTTTTTTTTTTGGGCTTGTGATCCATATTTCTTTGGGGACTGAATGGACAGATATAGCACAGTTCACATAATATCATTTGTTTCATCTTAAAAACCAACATGAGAAACCTCTTTCTCTAATTAATAGAATTATCATTCATGCATTATGTCATCAGATTCTGTTGCTTCTGGGAGGTTTATCAGTTGGAGAAGCTTAGCATGAAACTGAATTTTAGTGGTTCCCTTTTATTGCATATTAAATCATTATACTCCTAGATATTTTTTTATTGAGCTTTGACCAAGAGCTTTGGCTAAACTCTCCATTTTCTTTTCTTGCAGCCTTCCCTTGCAAATTGTGCTTTAAAGAGACCAGAGTAGCTCACCAGATGTGTGTTCTGCTATGCTGCTGTTAACTTTCTTTACCAAGGCTGCAATCTCAAATTGTATAGGATTAAATTAATTTCACCAAGTATTAAAGTAAATGTTTAATGTGTGTAGTGATTGGCTGCAGCATGAACAAACCTGAATTTCTTCAGGCTTGAGCAAGATTTTAGAAGTTTCAAATGAATTAGGTACACATTTGAGGAGCCTTTGTTGAACTCAAGTAGTTAGTTGGTAATTTTCATTTGTGCATAAGAAAAGTTTATTGCTTGTTAAAAGTTTAAATAAATTCAATGACATAAAACTTGAGAATTAATTTTCCTTTTGTTTGCTCAGTTTATGAATAAGCATTGCCGTGAGCAGGACATTCTAAAAATCTTCCATGCTACAGTCAAAGACAAAACAACCCAAAAATACTTAGGGTCTTCACATAACACAAAAAGAGAACCAACAAATGATGCTGGCTTTGAAAATGGCACATTTGAATTTATTCAGAAGGAGACCATGCTTGTTAATGAGAAAATTGGCTTGGCTGGGAAATAGAAACAAATCCAATGAAGCTTTGTTATATAAGATATTATTTAATGAACAGTTACCAATGGGCACACCTTTTCTGAAGAGTGCCTCAGCACTGCTGTGCTCCTGCTTGCATAATATACCCCAAAATGGGTAAATACATAAGATATTTTAAATCTCACTTTTCCAAACAGTCTTCTCTCTATATTTTTAGGTCCTGTTCACTTCATGGAATGATCTCATTATTTAAACAAACATAAATGGACATCTGGCAAATTCAAACTGAATGTGACTCATATGCAAATGTAATCAGTATGAATAACATATCTGGGATGAAGCATTCACACAACCAAACCAACCCAACTGTTCTAATTCTACAGATGCTGAAAAATGCATCATGTTGGTTCAGATCTGCCAAGAAAGGGCATTTTCCTACATCATATTGTCACTGTAGTCATTGTTATGCAATGTTTATCTTTCACTCTATGAAATCTATCAGTTCAAAGTTCCCAAATTCTTTAGACTGTGTCCAGTTGGTGAAGCTGGAATTAGCTCAAAGCTTTAATGCTCCTCAACTTCATTAAGTTACTCAACAGTAGCTTTTAACTCTGTACAGATTTTTTTTTCCCTTAAGAACCAGAGGTTGCCTCTCTAGCCACTTGTAAGGATCCTGCTGAGAAACTGGATATATGAGATTTGGAAAAACACTTCTTGAATTCCACTCCTTAAAATCCCACTGTCCTGCAGACATTTCATTTACCAAAAATGAACACTCTTGCAGGCCCATCCAACACATTGAGTGCTGTTTGTTCCCCTCTCAGCTCAGAGCATTTCCACACTCCTTCTGGCCAAAGATGCCTGGATGAGACACCCTGTGGGGTCTCACCTCAGTCATATCCACAAACCACCCAGGATGATGTGCCTTGGAGCCATGCAAGACACCACCTGGAGGCACAGGCCCCAGCAGAACTCCTGAGGGGATGCAAAAATGGGCCTTGGGAAATGAAAAAAAAAATAAAAAGGCACTGCATTACCACCAGGAGAATGCTTTCACCCCAGGCTGCTCTATTTTCCTTTAAGTCAACCCATCTTCCCCTGCATCACTTCATCCACCCATAACTCAAACCAAACCAAAGTTATTAGCTATTCTTAGCTCTACGTTCTCCTAGATTTATCTTACCTTTTACATTTTCTGTGAAATGGGAGCAAAGTGGACATGAACAATGCCTAAAGTAGGAATTAGTTTCTTACACAGATAAGAGAGCATGCACATCCTCCATATATTCCCCTTGCAATATCTACCTGCAAATTGGTTTGTTTTCATGGCATTCATGCTTACCTTCCTCTGTTAAATATTCACCAACCTGCTTAAATACTTCAAATTGCTGGAGGAGAAACCCAGTCAGAACTTTATACATAACTGCTGTATATCTGAATTATACTCTCCCTCTGTAGTAACTAATAAAATAGCACATGGAAAATAAAGTATCATTTTAGGTTCAGCACTGAAGGATATGAGATGAAATCCTGATCTCACCATAGTAAAGGTATATTTTGTTATAAATCCCACTGTGGCCTGCAGTTCACCCAGAAAAGCCAAGAAAACAAAATTAATGTTACATATGGCTCCTCAATTTTCCCATCTGTATAAATATAAAAATGTTTAAAAGTGTATTTTTCAAAATTATTTCTCAGACAATACAACTTCCCAATACCAAATGTATTTGCAGCTGTAGAAATAGTAGCTACCTTTATTCAAATACATATTGAAAAATTTACTTGTACTTCAAATGACAATCAGAGAATTAATGTATTCAATAGCAGTTCAGCTCAGTAATCTGGCTTTGTAATACGAACTGCAATACGAAAAACTGCAATCTTCTTTTTATCATGAAATTCAACACATGCAATGACCAGAGATTAAAAAAGAGCAAAGATGTTGGAGGAAGGAAGCTTTTAATTGTATTTTTATTACTGATATGTTTGTAGTTGATCACACATAAAATAAATAAAAAATAATGCTATTATATTGTAACGAAGCAGAGCAGTTTCCCTAAGATCACAAAAACAGCAATAAGTTTTTGAGTCTTGTTATTTTTTCCAGGAAAAACGCAAAGAACTTCATCAAGAAAATATTCCAGCATTGAAATTTGGGTTTATATTCATCTATACAGGGGGAAGGGCCAGTGAGGGAAGACTTAAAATCCTTTAAAGTATCCTTGTTACTTAAGGAAAATCATATTCATGAAAAGACAGGAAATTTCAAATGCAAAATGAATGTTTTAGGGAATGGAAAACACAAATGGATGTGTGAAGAGAATAGGTTCTGAAGGTGGAGGTAAGCATCTGATATTAAGGCTTTCCATTTATTTAGTGTTTACCAGTAGCTGCTGGTTGGCTGTTGAATAGGATTCATCACCAAGGCATTTCTATGAAGTTAAATATTGATTAGCTACAGGTAATTATTTATGGACATTAGCCTGGCATAATTTCATGTTTTTCAAAGGACTTGTAGTATAAGAACTTTTAAATATTTCCTGTTCCCTCTCTGACGAATGTCCCAAAAAGGGAACATTTTGACAGAGGAGGTAAAAGCAATTGAGGCTTTGTTTTAATAATTGGTAGTTATTTAATTTATTTAGTCTTAATTTCTCTCTGTATTTTTATTACTGATAAATACACTAAAGCTTTATATATTTGCTGTTTCCAAACTGTTACTCATTTCAATTTCCTATTATTCTGCATGGTTTTGTATTATATATATTTACTAACTAAAAAGCTCTTATATAAAAGAAAGTAAATACAAATTGAAGAATTATGACAGACATACTTCAGATTATAATTTTTAAAATAATTTTTAAACATACTTTTTGATGAAAAAAAGACTAAACTAACAATTCCCATTTTTACTTGAAATGACTCTGGAATAATTTTTCATTTTATTCTACAGTTCTAACTTAGCACTGTTTGATCAACACTTAGATGGGTGTGCCCATGGAGAGCAGGACACCAGTCAACAGTGCTGATGGTGACAGATTGCTTTTCTAAATACTTCTGTACTTGATTATTAAGAAGTAGAGGAAGAAATTTAAATCCCTTTGAAATCGTGGAATTGGGAATATACATTACTTAAGTATAAGGAAGAAATTATAGTGATGCTTGATTTGTTAATGTATACAAATAATTTGCTAAAAAATTCCTTCAGTGGCACTCCTTCCTCTGTGCAGGGACTTGCTTGCAATGCAATAAAAGAATACTGGGCTGCTCCTGGAGCAGTAAATCCAGATGCAACACAGCTTCTTGCTTAGAGTCAACCATTGATGTTGCAACTGAATTCACCTTTATGTATTTCTGTTTAGCCTAATTACATGTACATCTGTAACAATAGGTGATTATTTTAAAATCCTTTTGGTATCAGCCTGAGTTATAAATTACAGTTATGGCCTTTCTGAAAAATGGTCAGAACTTCAAGTCTAGGTGAATAAATGGTTGCATTTTAAATCTGTGACTCTCTCTAAATATTTTTAGAGACAAAGTATTTTGGAAAAATAAAGGCTTTTCATGTATGATTAAAACCTTAACTTTTGCAGGCTCCTCCTGCCCCAATGGATGGTGCAAAGCACTATTTCAGCTTCGTGCTAGGAATCCACTCTACTGGATAGTAGCCTAAAACCCTGTCCAACAGACCCTTGCGTAATTAAACACTCAGCAGTGTCTTCGCAGGGCTTGATTGGTAGATGTCCCTCCTCGAGGAAAACTCAGGAACAAGGGGTTTGCTTTGTACAATTTTTATGATATATAGACAGGTTTCCTTTGTGTTTTTTTTTTCCCCTCACAACTAACCCACCCCAGTGAATGAGCCTGACATGATCCTGAAATGTTCTGTGGCTCAGCTACAAGATAATATTTTCTAGGAAAACTATGGGTCCACAACACTTTTTCAGTGCACCATCATGAACTTCTCCCCATAGATTCAAAAGAAGGCTTTAAAAAAATTCCCTAGCATATTAAATAGACCATATAGAAAAATTATTATCTTGAGGAACCTGCAAATCTGAGAGCTGGATGAGGAAACAATGAACTACTTCCTCTCATTTCTATAATGGATGAGAAGGAAAACAGATCCATATGGTACATAAGTGCAGCAGAGCTTGTTTTAGAGTTAATCCCATGACAGGACATTTTTGTCTGTCCACCTGTGAATTTCTACTATTGATAACACTTACTAAGTATATAAAAACAAGATTTTTCATGGCTGTAATTTATACAGTATCTGCTACACATTAGAAAATCATCAGTGTTCAAGACAACCTCGAGGAAAGAGTGATGTTTAATAAATTATATTGCCATGTGAAAATGTTTTTTTCCTTTTAAATAAATAATGCTGCAACTTCTAAACCTTAAGGATTTTATGCTCTGAACTTGATCATTAAAATAATACCATATGTTGGACACATCTTTAAAACAGATTTGCCTGGTTTGCTGAAGGTGGTGGGAAAACACCCTGTCAAACCTCTCAGAATCTCCACTGTCTCCCAGCTGGACCTGGGAGTGTAAGAAAATACTAACTTTCCTTCCTATAAATACGAGAAAGAAATTTGCTTTCAGTCAAGGAAATTAGATCAAGTGCAAAAAGAACTAAAAACGGTTGCAGCACCTGCTCAGACTACTGTAGAAGGTGAAAAATAGGCATTTTCTAAGCCCATGAAAATAATAATGGAACTATTTATGTGCATTAGCACATGAGAAGTCTCTGGAGTCACCTACCTGCTTAACAGATTACAAACATGGAGTTCCTTGATCAAATTATTTATAGACTATCACCCTACGCCAAAAATAAAGAGTTACCATAATTGCTACTGTAATTGCCGATTGCTCCAGCAAATCTGATTTTTGTGGAAGTCACAGATTCAAGATCCTTGAAAGAAACATACAGGAACACATGCAAACAGGGTCTTCAAAATCTCTGACTGATCAATAGTTAATGTTTGGCCCTGGCAAGTGCCTGCACAGCTTCTGAGACACGCAGGATTACAGTCTCCGCAGGGCAGGCACAAGCAGAAGACTAACCATAATGTGGTCAAATTCATCAGATCACTTCTGATAGGAAAAAAAAAAAAAAAAAGAACAAGAAACTTACAACAGCACCCAAATAAAGGATTTCTAAGTGACTCAGACTGGTTTCTACCCAGGCTTGTCAGACCCTGAGTGCTCATAGAGTGTAGAAGTCCTTAATAGTTTACTCTTATCTCCAACTGTTTTAAATAACCAAGTCAGTCTTGGGCACTATCACATCCTGATTTAATACAGCTACAAATGACTTGGCAGAGATTACATAGGGCTTCTGTGGAGCTTCATAAACCCAAACTGCCACCTCTCCAGGTAAATGCCTGAAGACTATCAGACTATGCTTCTTCAAAAGCCCTGAGTGTAGGGCTGGGTGATAGATCTAATAGCAAAGATTTGCTTCATTTGTCAGTATGCAAACTTGCTCCAGATTAATCCCCGGTAACCATGCCCGGTTAAAAGCAGCAACAATATTTCTACACATAAAAATTGCTGTTGTTATCAAATCAAATAAAAAAATGTTATCTGATGGGCTCATGTTGAGTCACACTCACAGAATTGCCTTACAGTACCCAAATGATATCAACAGAAATGGATTAAGCATTGCTGAAAAGCAAACAGCAAATGCAGGCATTAATAAGAACAATCTTTTTTGTTACTGTGAGAATGTATTTTGCAATATCTGTGAATAAGTACGTAAAACAGAGATAATCCTTGCACCATAAGTGTTTGCAGCGTATACAAACTGAAAAAAAAAATACTGTAATAATTTGCATGGCTGTGAAACCACAGTTGTGTAACTGCTATTCCATTGCTATGGGTGCTTTCTAAACATCTATACCTAATGTGATCCTTCATTAACAGGAGACTCAGCAGGAGCACAACTTCCTTGCCTCTAGGAAGTGTAACAGGTGGTTAATAACACACATGACAGAGAATCACGGCTTCAGGCTGGGAGGTGAAAAAACTGTGTTATATGGAAAGCTGATGCTACGAACAACATAACGAGTTAGGCTGTAATTAATCTACCTCGATATCAAGGAGACTGGAGTTGCATCATGATTATTTGAAGGTTCCTGTGAAACTGTGACACCAAATGTCACTACCTCTAAAGCAAAGTGCCCCCTAACAACACACTGGAATTTGGTATACACTGAATTAGCAGGAGAAAAATCCCACCTCTTGGTTTTGAGGACCACTTGATTTCACAGCCAGGTTTTCATTTTAATGAAACTTTAAGATGTGACAGGATGAAACAGTATATTCTAGAAGTCAGGAGCAAAGATGGTATCACATGAATTGCAGGTATGTTTCTACAATTACCATTGTAGATTACAGTTGATGTATTCACACAAAGAAATTAAACAAGGAAGACCAGCCTGCAGCAAATCTGTGATAAATTTAGCATTAAATCAGTGGCAATATATATATGTACCAGAGTACATAATTAAGCATTACAGTTTAGGAAACACAAAATACATGTCCTACTATTCAGACAGACATTTTTGAGACCATACTTGCTACTGGACTTCTTCAGTATTGAGAAGATTGAAGCTTTTGATAATGTCTTTTAATGACAGTCACATTTCACTGGAAAACTCAGTTTGGAATTGGAAGCCAAACTACTGCAGCAAAATTCAGGGCAGCTGCTGGCACAGCAGTTCCTAAAGCCGCAGCTGCAACAATGTCATCAAAGACAAGATCTCCTTGTTTCAAAACACACACAGATTGAGTACCCATGGCTCTCAACAGGTCATCAACACCACAAGCAGGAAGATTCTAAAGGAGGAGGGAGAAACCACCAGCAAAACACAATAATCTGCAGGCTTTCTGCTCCACACAACTCCAAATCCTTCTGCAACTGCCAGCCAGCAGAGACTTCTCAACAGCAGGGTGAGAAGTATTCCCCAAAGCAGTTTCCTTTGGGTACCTGCCTGGCTATTCTGCTGCTCTTCCAGATGCAAACTTGTGTCAAGGCTTTGCAAAGAAATAATAACACCCAGAACAGACAACTGCAAAGAGAACAGCAGTTTTTCACATCGGCAATACCTTATTTTACATTACTAAAAAAAGAGAGAATAAACTGTTGCTTAGCAGGATGGGGTGGAGGGAAAGGGCATGGGAGGGAAAAAATATACTTGACCAAATTATATGAGTCAGTAACCTGCAGCCAAAGCAGAAAAATAACATATATTTATTAACTATAAGTCATTGAAGCATCTTGCTGAATTTCTAATACACGGGTAAAGATTTGAATGCAAAAAGTAAATAGGAAACCACATCACTTTGCTTCATCTATCTAATCTTGGTATTGCTGTAGGTAAGAAAATTTATTTCTTTACGTGTTTCTCTAGCTTCGTAGACAACTTGATTAAGGCTCAAATTTTGATCCCACTGGCTTTGCTGCAGGAATCCAATTGCAGGAAATAATCATAGGAAAGATTCATCAAACCACATATGGTAAGTCCAACTTTCCCGTTTACTTTTTTTAAATCAGAGCTCAGCAGAAGAATAAAAACAGCAACAGACATACCTGAAAAGTAGAGCGAAGAAGCTGCAAGATTTGGGGTAAAATACCTTGAGTTTTCCTGCATATAAGCAACTATGAAAAGTCTTCAACAATTCCCCAGCTAAAAGAGTAAGCAGATGGAACTACTGAGGTTCAAGTATCTCCACATAAAAGGACTTGGATGTAAATGAGAAGCAGTACAAAAAACCCAAACAAACCCTGAACTCTGAATATTCCTCAGCTGCAGGAGAACAGAATAAACCATCCTTATACACAAAGTTATGTATTCATTTTATTTGTGCAATGAACAAGAGAAAAAAATAATTTGCCCTCAAAACTGTACAGCCAAGACAATCTGCCAAGTAATGTGACTTTGAGGTGGCTCTGCAACTACTCTGGGCTTATCTTATCCTGGTACATGGACAGAGAAATTCTACAGATCACCTCGTTAAAATTAGTGTGATTTCTGGATCTTCTCAACACAATCACAGAGACCACAAAACTGCCCCTGCATTGTGTCACAGAAACAATGGAGAAAAGGCTGTTTTGTACTCCCTGTCTCTTTGGGGCTCAATTCCAGAGTAATTAAAATGGTATCACAAAAATCTAGGGATGGAAGAGACAGTGACCCAACTTCTGATCTTTGCACTGGGAACTCCTAATAAAATCAATCAGAGTGGAACAATTGCCTCTTCTCTTTTGCAATCTGACAGCCTTGCAGGTGCATGCCAAAATGCCTTTGCTGAGCATGGCCATCATTACATTTCTAAGACGCTTTAGGATTCCCGTGGTGCTCAGAGAATGGTACAGCAGGGACTTGAAAAAAGCCAAGAAGTTGACCTATGACTAAGAAAATAAAATTTCAGATGATATTCTTAGCTTTAATTAATCCAAGTGATCATATTGAACTGATTAAATTTTCCATCTAGTACAAAGCAATGTGGATTACACGAACTTAAGATAAAATTTATAACTGCTGTGTTACAGAAATACCTAGTTGTAAATACTCATCAATTCAGAAGTAAGACATGACAGTGAAATACAAATATAGTTACAAACATATAGATGAATTTGAAAGACAGCAAATGAATTCAGGTTTAATTTTAATAGGAATGACAAAAACTCCCCAAACTCCTCCTCCTCCTCAAAACATTCACTTATTCAGTCTAATAGAATATTAAATGTTTAACTTTTAACATTCAGCTGACCTGTCTAACTTTCTCACTAGGATGGCAAGATAAAGGTGTTCATGTCCATTTGTATACATGGATGCATAGATTTTTCTGGGGTTTGTTCTTCTTTTTTTCCTTAAATTACCTACTCTTGGTTAATAAAGAGGTCTCTTGAAAATACCCATAGACAGGAGTCACAAATTGCATTAAAAATGCTTAATTCCACACATCTAATCAAGAACTTTAAATTTTTTTCTCTACTCAAAACCAAAGCATATTTTGAGGAAGTCACACAGCAATGCAAAACAACCAATCTTCAAACAGGTGATCTGGTTACAATTCTCACATTTCCAGATACCTCTTTACCTCTTTACAGCATGAAATCCTAATGAGGGATGAATCAGGAGTAATGTGGGAGAGCTTCACTTACAGGGGGCCAGAGGTGTGTAAGGATGCCTCACTTCCTCCTGTCACAGCCAGCCTTCCTAATGGACAACAGTGACACTCAGGAGCCTCCACTGCCTTCTTACCAAATACCTGCAGAACAGAGGCACCCTGGATGACACATCTTGCCTTCCCTCTGACCTCAGGTGTTGCTTAAGCACCTGATGGTGAGAAAACCACACCACTCTCCACTGACAGATAGATCTGGGTGACATTAGTACAGTGCACACTGCAAATCTTTATTCCTGTGGATACTCTACATGCATGGAGCCAGCTGAATAATTACATGTTTTCAGACCAAACCCAAAGTTACTCTTACAGTAATTAAGATGTCACACATTGGATTAAAAACACAATACATCTCAATCACAGGAGCAGTTTTGAAATAGTGTAGTATCCAGTCATCTCACTGCTGAACGTTATAATTCAGCCTGTTATTTTTTCCCTTTTTGGCTTTGATAGCACAATATTTTCTCAGTAATAACACCACTTGATTTCAGTTTCAACTGGAATCTCGCCTGACTAAAGAGTACAGGCATAATCTCAGTCTTTGTAGATTTATCCACTGAGGCACAAAAGGATATATGAAACAGTTTTAACTTAAGTAAAGAATTTCAAACTCTGGCAATTTTTCTCTAAAGTAATTACAAAAATACCTACAACAGGCTATGTATGTAGTTTCATCTAAATTGCTTTCATCAGCATAAATGATCACTCAAAGAGTTTGAAAATTATAATTTTGGTTATTTAACAATTTCCTTTGTATTTCAATGAAACCAAGTGGCAGAGAGTTTTATTTTTTCTCCTTTCCATTTGTTAAAGAGTGCACTACAATTTCCAAGAAATCAAAAATTCTCTTAAATGCATGATGTTTCACTATTGAAAAGTGGCAGAAAAACATCAAAATGTCCTCTGAAGAAAAATGCCTGATAGGATCAATTGATAGAAATACTATATTCCTGCACAGGAAACTATCATTTCCTTTTAATATTTAGAAACAATCATTTCAAAGCTTATGGAGACTTAAAAGTTCAGGAAGGAATGCCAGGCTCATTTCTGCATCCCATGCAGATACATCACACTGCTTCAGGATCCTTATCCACAGAGGAGAAAAGGAGAGCCAGGTGCACCAAACTCATCTTACACTACAACTTCCCATAAATCCCTGGCTTAATCCTTTGGATTTATACTGCTCTTTGAGTTGGGTAAAGGAGCAGTGTGAAAATGCTCCTAAAGCCTCAATGTAAATGTTTCTCTAATCCTATTAAAGCCACAAAACAGGCCCAGCTGAAGGAGCAGGAAACTGAGCTAAGGAACTCTCAGTGACCCCATCAGTACTGTCTCTCTTGGCACTGACCTGTTGGTCACAAGTTTGTCCTGGGCATGGCATAGATGTCCTGACCTCAGGTGGATTCAGGACATCACTGTGGGGACCCCTAGGACGCACTGGATGGCGGTGTGTTCTGCAGTAACACCGAGTTTTGCACTGGTAACTTATAGCTCTTATTAAAAGAGCTGATAAAGAAACAGAAGATAGGAATAAACATTTTAAAATGCCACTTTGCTGCATTACACAGAACTTTATGTTCCCCAAACATGACACCAAATTCAGCCAAAAATGATACAACTTCATTGCTTTTCTTTAAAAGTCAGTAGAAGAGGAAAACGTTGGAAGAAAAATACTCAAGGTGACACCGCACTTTAAAAACTGGGAAACGGGTCTGTTAAAATGTGTTGGTGGTAACATTTAGGGTTTGGACTCTCATTAATGGGGCCCCAGGGAAAATATAAACACTCTTTCTGAAATTAAATCTTGAGTTTGCCCACCGCAGTCTTGTTTTCAGCTTCAGCTGCTGGCACGTCAGCCTGCAATTGAGGCCTTGCATCAAATGCCAAGCCAAACATTCAGGAACAAGAATGGTAATGACACCCTATTTTGTTCTGAGGCATATTAAAATATTGCAAGTATTATATTAAAAAAAAACCAAAAGGCAAAAAAATCACTCATTTGAGATTAATAACTTAAAAGAAAGTGATTTTCATAACCTCTCCCACTTGCACTTGTCTTCAAATAATAAACCTTTAGAAGAAAGCTGTGCTTGACTCTTGAAATCAAGCACACTTGCAAAACAATAACACATATCAAAGTTCTGATAATAACTGCCTAAGGGCATAAGAGTTTTTACAAATTCCCTGGTTTTGATACACAGTCTTGCAAGTGACTTAACACGAATGGATCAACAAATGAAAGTCACCAGTTTCTGACACAAGTTTCTCAAGTGGGATCCTTCCTATTCACAGGAATATGATACCTAAGGTCAGAAATCTGTTAGTGGAACACCTCCTGCCAGCATCTCTTTAAATTATCTCTCGTATTCCCACATTCTTTTCCTAAACAGTGTGTTCAAGGTGAGAGTGTGTTGCTCCTCCCTCTCCCCAGTCTCCAGCCTTCTGTAATCTCTCCATGTAGATGGATCTAGAGCAAGGGATGCAATGTAAGATACAACCCCTGTTCCAGGTAAGGAATTGGCATCTCTTGCCTAAAAAGGGAATGGTCAGCTCTGCCTATCCTAATCCCAGCTTCTGTGATGTCTCATGATGCATAGGAACTGTCCTCTATTTGGGAAAAACTGCAGTCTGGATCTACATGGGATGTGTGGAGCATCTTATACAAACACTGCTGTAAGACACTCATTCCTGATGGGGATTTGGGTTGCAAATTAATCTGACTCAGAGAGGAGATTGCACCCGTGACTCAAACCAGGGATTAGCAATAATTTACCTGCCACACAGGGAATTTGAAGAAGCTGCCAATTTACCAAGGAGACAGAGGAAAGGGTGTGCCAGGAATTTGTACAGGACTTGTTCCACCACTGACACACAAAGTTAACTTGAAGCCTAGGAGATATAACTGGTACCCAATAAACTGAGTGAACTCCAAGCTTCATCTTTAAAATCAGCTCCTCAGTGTGAATAACAAAGTGAGACCACGTAGGTGTCAATTCATGGCCTAACCAACAGCACTGTGTAGAAACCCTCCACTTTTATCTGTAGACTTCATGAAATTCTTTAATCAGAGACACTGGAGCAGGCTGTCCAGAGCAGCTGTGGATGCTCCATCCCTGGAAGTGTTCAAGGCAGGGTTGGATGGTGCCCTGGGACATCTAGTGGGAGATGTCCCTGCCCATGGTGGGGGCATTAGAACCCAACATGATCTTCCAGGTCCCTTCCAAACCAAACCATTGTGATTCTGTGAATGAGGTCTGAAAGCAGCAGATTTGTGTGTTTGTTGTGCCTCCCCTGGACTAAGGAATTAGAAAGGGGGCAGAGTGCTGAATCCTTATTATTGTTCTAAGCTAAAGCCAAAAATGGTTGCATCAAACACTTTTTAACCATGCAAGCACATCAGTCCTGAACATAACTCACATCAGCACTCCTGCTAGAACCATAAAGTCAACCATAAACTAAAAAAACCTGAATATTAGATGTAATAACCTTTAGTAACTAGTATACCACTTACTGAAGTTAATGTAGTACAACATGCAAACAGTTTTTTTCTGTTCAAGACATTAGTAGGTAATTTAGAAGCCTTTCAAAGCACATCATTTCACATTCATATGGAGTACATTTCTGAAAGGCAGGTATAGAGGTTTCTCATTTAATTTCCATTCATATTGTCACTTGTGTAACTCTCATCTACTTTATTAGAAATAAAATAATTGAGCAAATGTACTTAAAAGAAAAGAAATACTGGATGTGCAGAATTGAAAAAAAAATAGGCAATATAAATAAAGCAAAAGAAGTAATTTCTCATCTAAATGTGATTATCACCTGAAGAATGTGAGCTCTTGGGTTTAAAGCTACATTAGGATTTACATTTCAAAAGGAGATTTTGTTGAATTTCAGTGTTTACTGCCAGTAGATTTATCATAAAAGGAATTAACATCACACATGTAGAGAAGCACAGAGAAGAAAGCAAAAGTGCAGTAAACAACAGAAGGTCAGGGACTTCTCAGCTAAACAGAGATGCTACCCACATAATGAAAGTCTAGAAAGCAACCAATTCAATAATTTCAGGAAAGACAGATAACCAGTAGTTGAACTCTATGTCAATTCTTAGTTGGACAGAAAGCCAAACAGCAATAAAAATGTGCTTTAATTGCAGTTAGGACAATAAGTGTGAAAATCGGTGTATGGCTAAGAAAATAGGTCCAGCCCCGTGTCCCTCCTTTCCTCAGGGACAGAAACACCAATTAAATACAGAGATTTTTCTACTACAATAATGTCATCTTTGAAAGTAGAAAATTAAATATCAGCAGTGAGAAAAAACGTATTTTTTGCTGTCTGATAAGAGGGGTCAATAAGCCATTGCTATTTCCAATTAAACCATTGTTATTTCAAATTAAACTGATGTTTGAAGGTGTTTTCTGCTAGTAATATTGTTTTCAAATCCTTTTTTACAATCATAGCCAGTTTCAGCCACGAGACAGACATCCTATTTCTCTTCTGCTGTATTGACCTTCCTCATTAGTTTGATCTAATTCTTACTACAAAAAGGGCTATAAATTACAAGGCCTTTATATGACCGATGTGGTAACTAAGGCATTTATGTGAATATTGTAAAGAAGTAAAATATTTCAACAGCAGCACTTGATGTGTAAAGGGAGAACTTTTAGTTAGATTTGTTTAAGAAAAACTTAAAATTGACCATTTTCTGTGATGATTCTAATGGATGATAAAGAGAGTAAGTATGTAGAGGTGGATGTATCTTCTCATAAGGTCAGGTTTCAGGAATGAATTACAGACAGTTCCTCAGACAATTTGAAAACCCAAAGGAATTTGCATCCTCTCCTCAACAAGGTGGATAAATCTAATTAAACTTGAATTCATGCATTCTTTTCCAGTCTTTACCTTAAAAAACTAAATATAAGAGATTAGTTTTCATTATAAAATCTTCTCTTAAAATATCAATGAATGTGGAACTTGCAAAAAAAGTATTTCACATTTTAGGAAACAAATCTGCAGAGATTACAGGGGTTATAGCAATTGTAACATAGATCACCTTCCACAATCTATATTGGTAAAGGTGCTTTCAATATATATTTATATGGGCTTTGTTGTTGAACTACAAAATCAAACATAAAAACACCAAGAAGTTCTAAAAGTGCATTCATGATAAATGAAATCTGTATGAATATATTTAATTATGAAATGTAACACACTCCATTTAAAAAACCCCTCAAATGGGATTTGGTACCATAACCAAACCCAAAAGTCAGCATATCAGTCAGAAAACTACTCGAAAGGCAAAACCAAAGGTCTACTTGTTTCCTTCAGACAAAATAAACAGGCAAAAATACACACTATGAATACAGTACATTATTAGAAATAATCCTGAAAAACAAGGATAACCATGGAGAAAATTAGCAGTTTTAATCTGATTTATCATAGATATGTCCTGCTGTCTTGGGTGTAACTTGATCACTATTTTTCTTCCCTTAAAAAGCATCGTGACTACCCTGCATCTCTGCACAGAATGAAATGCACAATGCCCTCTTCAAGTGGTAAATACTTGTTTCACTGCAGAATAACCCCACTGAAAGTGGGAAAAGGTTATGACTTGCTCTTGCCTGAGATGAGCTGACCTTCTATAAAGGTGTGTTATCAGGGTAAAACAGTATTTTCCAAATATTACAAGCCTTTTCAGAAAAGAGCAAAAGTAACTCTGTTTTTTCTGGTTACATAGCAAAGAGCCAAGCTGCCTGTCCTGGCACATCCCACACATCCCAGGGATGAGCGTGGAATTCTGTTTTCCAAAAGCAACTGTATTATTACCAAAGTAAAGGGGTAATTCTGCCATGCAAAATCAGAAGAGAAACTTGTTGGTTTGTTTTTTTTTTTTTGTTTTTTTTTTTGCTTTCCTATAAGACAGACATGGCTTATACCAGCTTGCCAGTGATTCTTAAATATAAATACTGTGGTTGAAGTAGGTCCTTAGTTTCTGTAATATCAGAAAAAATGATCTATTAGATACGAAATCCCCAGAAGCAGCTCTTTGGCTATTCCCAATTCTGCTGTATTTTGGTAAACATTAGTCACAGAAATGTTAAGTTCTGTTTTCTTCTAAAGGTTATGAGGCACAGCTGCACAGATCATGTGGGAACACACAGTAGTACAGTAAGTTTCTCTATAATGGTGACATCTCTGCTCCCAGAATCTGACCCTTAAATCAGTATGGGAGTGCATTTATGACAAGTGTCTGACTTTCAGGGAAACAGGGGCTGCATTAAAAACAAATCTGTCGTTCTAGTGATTACTCAAGCCCTAACACGTAGTTCTTCCCTGACAAGCCAAAATATCCCTTTTAAAACCAATGGGAGCTGTGAACAATTAGCAGACAAAAGGCGACTGATTAATATCCTCAGATATTAATCAGTCAGAAAACAAGCAGTTGATTTTCCTGAGAGGAGATAATGTCAATGTAAGTAAGAAAAATTAAAATTTGCTTTTTTGCCTGGCTACTCAGCTCATGAAGTGAATCTTTGTAATTTAGAAAATTTCTTTAAATAACCTATTCAGCACAAGATTTATTTGGTAGAAAACTGTTTCTTTTGTGACTTAGTCTCTCCTTTGTATACCAACTTCAAAAATTAATTTTTATCTCGGTACAGCTAATGGTCACAAAAATTAAAAAGTACCTAAATAGTAGGCACTATAATACTAGATCACTGCTTTTTTGACTGCCATAAATATGTAATGAGTAAATGAAACCTATTGAATTAATATTTTTAATCATTCAGTTGCAATGAATAGGCAGTAAATTACCAAACTATGACAAACTATTATAAACCAAACTATTTATAAACAACTTGCAACCTGTAGCACAGACAAAATACCTGAATATTATAACAGAATACTTCTGTAGACCTCCATTCTGCAAGACTTCCACACATTTTTGTGATTTTAGAATTAACAATGCTTAGTTTTTAACAAAAGGTGAACAACATTTGCAGACTATGTTCAAGAAGGTCTGTCCAAGTATGAAAAAATAAGAAGCAGAGCAAAGAATTTCCAGACCTTTCTAGTAACAAATAATTGCAAACAGTTTAAAGTACAGTAGTGACCAATTAATTGCTTTGATCATTAGATCCTTTATGAGACACCTGGAAATGTTTAACTCCACCAGAACTCTCTGGGTGACATTCTGGTCTGTATAGATGCCCCCTGACAAACAGACATACTTGCTTAAGTCAATATTACACAGCTTGCAATATTTTCATTCTCTTATTTAAAAACTTTTAAAATTAAGTTTGGTTGGTTCTTTTCCTTTCTATCTGCAAATAAATTTTAAAAAATCATCTCAGCCAGTCATATAAAATGTAATTATATTTCAGGAATTGTCTTTATAGAACAGCAGAAGCTACACTCAGTTGCACAAAATCTGTAGGTCCACATTATGAAGGCAAAGAAAAGGCTTACACACAGCCTCAAAGTAAGATTAAGAAGCAAGGACATAAATATACTCCAATACCGATACAATTTTATTCAGATACTGCTTATCTGCTATTTTACTCTTTATTTTCAAGCTTGTTTTCTGTTCAGAAATGAAGCATTACTCCTGGGAGTCAGCTGGCTTGGCTGCTCTCAGACCAGGGGATTCTGAAAATTCCCCGTATTGCTTTAAAGCAATTCTTGTCCTTCACTCTACAGCTTCATGGACCATCAAACACAGGCAGCACCTCCTTTTCTTCACATCTTGGACCAGTGAAAAGAGACAAAGTGTAAGCAAAGGATGGGGGCACAGCTGTGGTCTGGACCCCACTTTACACAGGGAATTATCACACTTCTCTTCTGCTCACATATCTGGAATGCTTTCAACACACCTCCAAGATTTCAGTCACCCTTGGAACTGCATCACATTCTGGAGCAAACAACAAAGGTGAAAGTTCCTTGGAACTGCTTACAAGCTGCACTTTGGGACAAAGCCATGTTTATATCCACTTAAATCAGCATCAGCCAACTGAAGCAAAGTGTTTGGTAAATGGGCCAAAGCCCCACGTGAAGTCCATGAAAACTGGAGCAGGGATAGGCCCAGCCTGTCTTAATACTCCTAACAGAGCAGCATGTATCCATTAATCAGATTTTAACCAAAAATATTACCAAAGCAATGCAGTTGTACAGGTCAGTGAAGGGCACTGCTATGCCTCTGTCTCGTAGTCCAGGGATCAAGGTTTGGGAGCTCTAATCCTTTACAGGACAGTGGGCTCTATTCTTTGCTCTGGTCCCCAGGAAACAAACACAAAGGTGGATGTATACACATCCATGTGAGAGCCTATGTACACATGTGTACATATATTCTACTGCATCAGCAAGATGTTTGGGCAAAATAAAACTACTAACCCTTAAAGATACCCCTTAATTAAAAAAAAAAACAACCAAAAACAGAGCTGTTCTGCGTGATAAAAGGGAATGCCTTCACAAACATTCAGTATAAAAACAAACACCAGAATTTTTAAACAATTAATGCAGAAAGCTGGCAAACACTTCCCAGCACTCACTAACACAGGCACAGCCTCAGGGGCTGGACTGTGCCAATTAGTGCATCTTGGGGCAATTAATGTGCTCGGGCTTGTCACAGCGCTGGGTGCTTCCAGAGCACTCAGGTGATCAGAAACCCCAGTGCCAGAGGTTACAGGATGGTGAATATCAGGCAACAAAAGGCAAGTCTGATGAATAGGTTTGTGAATCTTGAGCTTACTTCAAAATAAACGGACTTTGGATACTCGAGGACAAGTGCTTCCTTGCTCTTTGCTCAGTTCTAGCCAAACTGAAAGGTTTTGCCTCCCTCTGCATCTGTGCATTGGAAAGAGCACTATGGAACATGATATGCATTAAATCCAAACCAAAAATGACATTCATTTTTATGACAGACTTGAAAGCAGTGGCTTGCCATTTAGCCCTACTTCAGTGCCTTTTTACCTGTGTGCTACCCTTCACCTCTGTCCCCTCAATTCCCACCCCAACAGAAGCAAAGTAAAAGCATTGTAAGTTCCTGATATTTATTGCAAAGCCAGGCAAAGAAATACTACACAGTCAAATATACCTTCAGGCAATTGATACAGATAACTTTCTGGACATAACGTGGATGGACCTCTGCTGGGGAAAACAATTCTGGCTAACAGTTGAACCATGTGTATTTCAATTTGACTCAGAAGGATTCTTCAAGGTGTTATGAATGTTTAAATAAATCTCTATGAGTTTGGTAGCTATGGAAGAAGTCTTTGAATAGATAGGACAGCCTGACTCTAGTTCACTTTTGATGCCTGCTTTGGAATGGTGGTGGTTATGAAATAATCATGACACAGCAAAGAGTTAAATTCCTGATTGAAATTTCCTTCACATCTTAGGTATCCACATTCTTAAGGTGTTAGCTGCAGCAACGTTAAAAAGAAACATTTTTCTAGTATAAAATTCTTCATTTAATATAGAACAGAGAAAATAAAAGTAGGACTGCAGTATATAACTTGAACTGCTGCCAGTGTAGTACTACACATCTGTAAAAATGGGGGTTCATATGGCATAATTACAATGCATGCCCCACCTTCATTTCTTGTATGAAAAAGCTGTTTTCATCACAGGGTTTTTTTTGTTGTTGTTGTTTTGTTGTGGTTTTTTTTTTCCTTTAGTGTCCTTTTTTGAAGGTGGAAAGACATGCCAACAAATTCTCTTCTAGCTTTGGTGGCTTTTTTGTCTTCAAGATAGAGGAAGTTACATTTGTTCTTGTCAGCATTTTAGCATGATGATATTGTTGCTTTTTGTTAAGCAACTTTCTACTGATTCAAATAACACCCTGCCAACCAAGTACAAATCCTGCTGTGCCCACGGTTTGAAGGGTTCTACGAACTGATTTCCAAAACAATGATGACACAGAGTGTCCACTACTGCCTTTGCAAGTTTATACCTGGGATGCCCCTGTCACTCACAGAAAAAAAACCTTCTCCAAATCTTAGACAAGGCATTTTCCCTAAGCTCTTTCTAGGAATTCCTTCCATAACCTGCTACTTTTTAAGCACAGTCCATAAAGTATATTTATTACTCTTACAGGTGCATGAGCTTTGACCAAGGCTCATTTCCTCTGCCTCTTAGGTAATCATATAAAAGCTATTATGCTACATGATTTGGAGTTAAACAAATCTTTCACTTCCAACTTGAATACAGGCAGTATAAATCTTATGCCAGAAAAATCTAGCTGTCCTTATGATTTTTTAAAAATTAATGGATATGTTTTAACTGATTAAAAAGAGAAAAAGATTGACTGAAATATTTGAATATGCTCTACAAAATGAAAAGATTTTAAGCTCCTTCTAGATAAACCAAAGTTGTTTCTTTGCAGCTGGTATTTTCATATATATCTGCACTGAAGGCCTTATTGACCCACTTATGACACAGGTTTCTTTAAAAGTAGACCTACTTTCACCTTCCCCACAGCTTATCCTTAGTAAACAACTGACTTCAGGTATGCTCAAACATCCTTATGGATCATGTTTTGCACTGGATTCTGCTTAAATTGTCTTTCCAAATCAAACAAATCCTGCTAAAAGGAAATTCCTCCACACACAGAATAATGGAAGGAGCTCACTCAACTGCAATCTTAACAAGTAGCAGAGTGAAACTTCTGAAAGTAAATCCTATTTCCCATACTACTGTTTAACCCATAAAAGCAGGGAATATGGAGGCAGAGGCCAAACTCATTATTTCTACTTCTTCTTAGGACATTACCCATTAGATTCAAGCTGAGTGACTTTGTTTATTGAGAGTACTGAAATTTGATCTCGGGCTGCTACTGCCTTATGAAAGAGGTTCTTAAAAATTATTTTTTGTTTGTTTTTATAAAGTCCTTCAAAGGGGAGAAGTGTGTTATTTTTTTCTCCTCCAACTGAAAGCGAATCAAAGTCCCTTGAGCTACATTTTACTGTTTATACACAAGCATTAAACTGCCAGGATATAGCATTAACAGAACAACTGAAAACAACTTTCAGAACATTGCTGCATTTCATAACAAGACCAATGCACTAACTATAACTCATGCTTAATAGAATACCAGTACATTTTCAGGTTCTCAGATAATACAGGTTGAGAGGAAAAAATTAATGACCTTTGTGTGCTTATGAATTGCACAATAAAGTTCATTTGTGAACATAAAATAGTATCTGTTATTTTATGCTTTTTATGATCTGAATGCAGATCACAATTTAAATTTGACAGACTGCATTTATGCCCCACCTTTATGTTACTGCATGTAATAAGAAATGCTATAAATTTTAACTGAACTATTAATTTCTGGTTTTCAGCTTGTGATACACTTAAAAGTCTATAAATACATATGAAGAAATATATCATAATAACAAATTGTTTGAATAAATGAGTGAAAGATCTGAAGACCTCACTCCTGATTCTGTTTTCCTGTGCATTTTAAGACAGGTTTGAGGTTTAATAAACTTTGCCAATTTTTCACTTCATTATGAAATCCATTATCCAGTGGTAACTCACCCTCTTCTGCTCTTTAATATATTCCATCAGTTCTTCTCTCGTCCTTTTTACTGCTTCTCCGATTGCCTTTTCACTTCGCTTCTGCTCCTCCATTAATGCTTCCTTGACAATTTCCTTTCCAAAAGAAAAGCATGTAAGTGTATATGAAAAAAAAAATTCACAAATGTGATAAAAGTCATCCCTTTTCCTCCTGCTAAATTTTTGTCGTCTCTACGCTCTTTTCTCAATAATAGTTATCCTAAATAGATGCAGTATCTTTATAAAAAAGCTATAAATTCATCACTAAATGGCAAAACAAGAAAAAAATAGAGAGAAATAATCACTTTAAAGCTGTGTTGATAGAAATACAATTTCTGAGAGCAGAAAAAAATAAAGCAATGCAGGTTTTACTCTCCACCAGGAACAGGGATGGCAGGGATGTACCCATTGCTGCTACGCTCCAGTTGGAAGAGACCTGCAAGATCATCTGCTCCAGCTGCCTGAGCCCATCAGGGCTGCCCAAGAATTAAAGTTCATTTTTAAGGGATTCTCCAAAAGCCTCTGGTACACCCACAGTCTCAGGGCATCGACCACCTTTCTCTTCTCAGTGTCTGACCACCCTCTTGTAAAAGAAGAGCTTTGCAATGTCCAGTCCAAACCTCCCCAATGCAGTTTTGATCCATTCCCACACCACCAACAGTCTGCTTCTACACTGTGATACCAATTATCAAAGCTTTTTGCAAACTTATATAAAAACTTGTCAGAATTCGTAATTTGCTTCCAAACTTTGGGAATTGCCAGGGACATTCTGTATGCAGCAGTAAAAAAGCAGCAAAAGACACTCACCTACCCACCCTTCCAAATTAGCATTACCCTTCATCAAATGCATTACAGTAGAGAAAGCCAGGAACCACTTCTTAAAACATCTCCATCACCTGCAGCATTTGTCTAAGGAAACAAATTGCTGGCCTAAAGTCACTGTCCCAAAACTGAAGTCCCAGCTTCCCAAAGCTACTCATGGACTAATTAATGACATTGTTAATCCAAGTGCTCTGTTTCCAAGATTCAGGAGAACAAAATGACAAGCCACAGATTCTGATAAATCCTGAATATGTAACATTTGCAGAAAGGAAAAAAACATCCAGTAAGAGTAATCACATGATAATAAATGATTTGTCAGATAGATCAAAAGGAAGATGGAGAGTGTCTCAGAAATCAGGCAGAAATTTGCAATTCCTATAACTTTGTTTTAGACATTCCAAATTGGAAGAAACAGAAACACTAGTGGTGCACCTGAAGAATTAAGCAGGAAATGATGGAAAAAACCCCAGTGGTTCAAAAAGGAACACAACATGACTTCTAGTGTATTTATTCACATACATGATTTATGGGTTTGTTTTTTTTTTAAATCAAGACTTTTAGAAAATTGAAGGTAAATATAAATGGGTTCCTTATTACTCTTCACTGGTTAGACATAACACTGTGTTACCCACAGATTTGTTTACAGGTTTGCTTGACTGCAGAGCAATACAGACATTTTATGATACGTATTTACAACTTGGATTTGTGGGAGTGGGGAAGGTTGGCTGGAGGACAGGTGGAATTCTAAAGTTTTGGAAGTAGAAGATATTTATGAAGTTGTGTAATTCATCTGTATATTTAAGAGCGACATTTTACAATATGCTATTAGTGTATAAAATGAAGAATCCACTGAATTGGATCAAACTCCTGGTTTTTATAAAAAAAAAAATCCCTTCAGTGGAAGTTATTCAACTGAAAAAGAAAGCTCTATTTCTTACCTTTAGTTGTTTGCTTTATTTCAGCCAAAACTGAATAGTTTCTGCAAAACTACACTTTTGCTATTTTTATAGCAGAAAAAGTCTAAAATCCCAAATTTAAAACATATAACCATGTAGTCCTCACTGTTCTGTTCTGGAAAGCAGTGCATATGAAAATCATAGTTGTGAAAAGTGATTATGATTTTTTTTCTATTTTAATTCAGTTTACCAAAGAAAAATCCTGAGAAAAAGGTCTCTTTCACTACAGAACTCTGGCAAGACTAACAGAAAAAGTAGCAGAAAATTACATATTACAGAAATGTGCTGTTCTTGTAATTATATTCTCATGCCAGTTTAATTTGTCAAAAGGTCCCAAAATACTGTCCTGTGTTTGAATGGAAAAAAATCCCATAATGTATCCCATTAAACTCTTCAAAGCAAATTACAGAACTGATAAGCTGCTATATCATAATATGTAGAAAATTTTACACTCATAAAATACTTACAATCAATTAAAGTACGTTAAGTATCCTTGATACAATACTTGAAACACTACAGAGTTTAAATAAATATCTGGACTATAAAGTCCAAACAGAACCACAATTATATTCTACAAGTCTATTAATAAATGCAAGAAAACAGAAGCCATTAGCAATATCTTTATGGAACACTAGTTTATTACACTGACATGAAAACAGAAAAAATAAAATTGGAGAGAATTCTTTTTCATTTCCACTGGTATTGGCACAAGTCCCCAGGGGTGTGGTTAAAACACCATCCCTGGAGGTATTTAAAGGATGTGTGGGTGTGGCACTTGGGGACATGGGTTAGTGGTGGCCTTGGCAGTGTGAGGTTAACAGAGGGACTCAAGGGTCTTTTCCAACATAAGTGATTCTGTGATTCATCTACCACATTCCAGTTAACCAAATTAAGTGCTGCTATATCTTCCCAGTATATAAACATTTCTCTGTTTCAGATCCTGATCACCTCCAGTTACCATCTGAAAATCATCTCACCAGCTAGTGCCACCAGAGAGATCCTGTAGCCATCAGACTGGACAATCTCATGTGACTGCAGAACAAGACTCCTACTTTAGTGGGCTCCATCCCAACATTTGGGTTTACCAGACTGCTGGCAGTTGTCCACAACACTTTTGATTTGTTGGGGTTTTATTGTGATTATTCACCAACCATACTCTAGGATGAATTGTGTGCATCCATTTCTCTGAGATCTGAATGCCTGTTTCTCATCTGAGTTTGAATGTTACCCTGCTCATTAGATTCAGGAGAAATGAAACAGTTCGATAAAGCACACAACTTCCTTCCCAGGATATGTCTTAAAAACCAGGCCCTACAATCCCTGACAAGGCTCCTGAACTGGCTGACTTGTTTTGCACTGTCCTGTATCTGCAGTTCAAAATGGGCAGAACCAGAGTCTTGTCAAAAAACGACACTCGAGACTATCCAAAGACAGCTTTGCTGTGACATCAGTGAATGGAAAGAAAACTCTTTTGTCCCTTTCATTCAGTTCTCAGAAGTCTCAAAAAACCAAACACTGCACAGTATTTCCTTAGTCAACTCAGTCATGTACTTTTGATCTTAATCAATGATATTAGTTTTTCCTTCTGTGAAAAGAATCCTCACTTCTTTTATACAACCTTCCACTAAGTGCTCTCTTCTAAGTACTCAGTCACTGTCTGTCTTTGCTCTATTTCTGTCATTAGAGTAAATTATAACTAATATAAAGATACTTAAATTCAGATGTCACCTATTACTGTTGAATAAAGCCTTAGGTGCAGGTACATTTTCTCGGCATGCATTTATTTTTCCTTCATCTCTTTGCTCTTTTCTCTTAAGCTATATCTACCTTTGGATTTTATCCTAACTTAGATTTTGGTTGCAAAGGTAAAAATTGGCCCTTATTGAATCTTTAACTACAAAGGATGGAACGTTATTTGAACCTCTTAGTGCTATTTTAATAGAGTCAAAAAAATGGGAAAACCCAGTTTCCTGTAAGAAGCTGAGGAAGGACATGCCACAAAATGGCACTTGAGGTACAATTCTTCTCCCTCCTCCTTTTTATTTTTTTTTCATATTTGATCAGTGGCTGGAGTACCAAATTATAATCACAAAGTTGGCTTCTTTACATGACTCTCTATACATGTACTTGACATTACACCAGCTAGAAGAGAAGAATACCTAATCAAAAATAAAGTACAATTATTCAAATACTCAACTGACAAATCACATGTATTAGAAATGACAACCACACGATCACAACACATAAATCTGTAGGAAGACAGAAAAAGCAGTGTACTCAATACACCAGAGAACTCCAGACAGCATTTAAAAAATAAAGCAAGCCATATGTTGCTTTGCAATTTTATAGGAAAATTCTTTTGTTTCCACACAAGGATCAGGTGGCAGTACTAAACTTTATCTAGGAAATGCAACCACAGACTGCAATGTTAGTGGTTTTTCAGAAAATAGTAACCCTCAAATTATAATGTCTGTGGTTATAAACTACTACAATCTCCTTCTGAAGTCAGACATGGTTAAAGTCTGTATGCAGTGAACTATTCCTTTTCCAGACTCTGCAGGCATATTAAAAATAAACTCATCTAATGGCAGGGATCTCTTTCCCCTCGGTGCTACTGAGCTGTGTCCTTCCTCACACATTAAAGATTACACAACCTTTTTTTTAATGTGTCTCCATAAGCACTGGCCACAGTAAGGTGTCTGCAAGACAGTGGAAAAACAAGAAGAGAGTAAAAACCGAAAATAATGGTTTGCTACCTTCTTGAGAGAAATGTAAGCACACACTCCCATTGCAAGCTGAACAATAAAGGCAACACGAATAGGAGAAGAGGTCCTTTGAAGAGCAAGTTCTCCAGCACATGGTGTGACACCATATGATCAACAGACTATTTAGGTAGGAATTGGCTTATAGAGGAAAAAAACCCAACAACTTCTTTTATGAATCCGTAAGATATTGAACATAAAGAGCAATGTTACAACAGTCCAGGCCTGTTGCTGAAAAAAACATTTCTTCTTCCACCCAATAAAAATCCTACAGAGCCTAAAAAAGTTATTTCTGAAATTACATTAACAAATATGGCATTTTGCTGAGTATTTCAGAAACAGAATAAATGGAGTATTTCAAACTCTGACTCCTCCATAGTACTCTGCAACCCTTGTGAAAAATGAAAAAAATAACAAATGGACAAAGAGAGACTGATAAACATAATAGTTTGTATTCCCTTAACTGGCAATGCCCTCAAAGCTCTGCATATCAAAGACACAAAAGCTTTAAGGATAAAGAAATTAAATTTTAAGGAAATTAAATTAATATTATGTCATGTTAAAATCCTCCAAGGTAAAAAATACATCATGGAAGAAGGGCAAGCAATGCCAATATAGGTAAAACTTGATCTTCTGGTAACAAATACTATAAATAGAGTGGTAAATGATGAAAAAGAGACAACAAAAAATGCTGAAGCAGAGGCAAAAAGCAGTTTACAGCCTATTTAACAGAGAAAGAGTGATGGAGTAAAGGGCTGGGAAGTTACAACAGTAATTATGGCAGAATTTTCAAAGGAGATGGAAAAAAAAGCATTAATAAAAATAAAGGAAAAGTGGGATCTTGTATAAAGATTGTCCCTAAGCTGTTAGGTATTTTTTTCTCCTACAGATATGATGCCAAATACATCCTGTAAACAAAAATTATATTTACAATTAGATCTGAAACAAAACCATGATACAGGGAAGAGTAACAAGCAACAGGGTTGGTCTTCAAGGTGCAGAAAATATTTAGGAAGTTGGAAAGGAAAAAAAGAAAGACTAAAAAACCTTCGAGTGATAGTGATGCATTCATAAAGTGACATCACAGAGATTCATCAGGGTTTTCAGTGTATACAGAAATGGCTCACAAAGGGGCCAGGGAGGACAATGTGTGTCAGGCTTCCAAATTTGATATGAAACAAGAAGCAATCTTGAGCACAACAAATTTATTGGACAATGGAAAGACAAGACAAATGTATAATCCCCATATATTTCCTTTTTTCCCCTTATACTATCCACCAAAAAATTCCTTCCATACCTACTCATTTGATGCATGAGAAAAAATGAAGTGGTTTTTTACAATTATAGGGCTAAGAAAGGGCCACTTAATAGCTAATAAATATGACTGAAAGCCAGAGTGGGAAATAACTTTTTATAAAACCTTTTTTCCTTCCTAGTCCTTACAACCTTCTCAAACGCAGGGTAATGGGGAAAAATATTTAGGCAAACAGTGATTTTCAACAAAAATTTAACAGCTAAGTTCAGCACTTGTAGAAAACCAACAAAAGACAGTTCCTTAGGTGTAAAGGCAATGGTTTCATGTTTCCATTCCCATGTCTTTTACTCCCTTACACATTTCCGTGGGTGTGGAAATCCTTGAGAATTTCAATACCAAATTCATTCAGGCTTGCCAAACTAGCACTCCCTCGAGTAGATGAGCATGAAAACTGAAAACGTTTTGATAATGTAGCAGGTAAGGAGCCATTCACTCGACAGTTCCCTTTTACCTTCGAAGCAATGGCATATGCTGGCATTCACAAATCCATGGAAAGTCATTCAACACAGTTTGAAAAATAAATTCTTTTTCAACTATCTAGATGTTTGCCAGTAAAGTTGTATTAATGCTTTATAAGACTATAAATTACAAATTTATTGTTCTGCAAAGAACACCGCCACATGAACTTTCAGAAGTGTGAACATACTCAATCGTCTTTAATTCTCAAAGATTTACTCAGCTAAGACCACTGGAAAATTCTTTTTTTTTTTTTTTTTTTTTTTTTTTAAGCCTTTTATTTTAATNNTTTTTTTTTTTTTTTTTTTCATAAGCCTTTTAGTTAACTTTTCTTGCAAAAATATTTTTTCTTTGTATATCTCAGTATATCTCAGTTGTAGCTTGGCTGAAGGAGACATCACAGCCTCAACTTTCCTGAAATACTTTCCCATTGGTAAGAAAAATTAGCCTTAGTGCTTTTGCTCATGTCCAAGAGGAAGCAGAGTTTATGTTAGTTCTTTTAATAAATTACAGGTTCTTTTTTTTATTCCTTTCCTAAATATTCACAGCCTTCAGAACAGTTGAGTCTCTAATGGATCTGCTGTGTGGATTAGGAAAGTGATGAACTCAGTCTCTTTTTCCCTGGAGAATTAGGGTAAACTACACTAGATTATATATAGTATTTTAAATTTAAGCCTTCAGGAAATGACAAAGGTGATTCTTTGCATCAAATGCCTTAGCAGAATTATTTATTTCAAGCTATGAGATGGACTTAAATTTTCAGGACTCACCCTGCAGCTGCCAGCTTTAACTCTACTTTTAAAGAATTTATTTTAAAACAAAAATAGTGGTGCATAAATTCTCTTCAGTTTCTTTTGCTAATTCTTTCCCACACCACCATGGATTTCAACTCTTTCATGCAGCTGAGTACTTGGCTCTGTAAAATGATAACAACTGAGAGCTCTGCATTATAGCTATGGGAGCTAATCTGCATTGACCACTAATTATGAATTTAATATAGCAGCCTTTTTTCAAAATTGTATGGATTCCAAAGAATTTCTGGATTTCAATTTTTTCGATGAGTAAAACTAAACATAAAGAAGATGATGATAGAGAGAATTGTCCATTGTTTTTTTCAGTTTAGAGTTGTATCCCAGGAACTTCACTGCGATTTTGAATTCTGGGGTAGAAAGCTTCTGCCTCAGCCAAAGTACCTGTTATACTTTCTCCTTATCCTGAGGATATCCACTTTTTATTCAAAAAAGGGTTCTAGAAAAAAAAAAATCTACTGGAGGAATTTCACCAGGTCTTCTTCTCGACACTGACAACTACCAGACATTAAACTTTCCTTGCAGGGAAGATGCCACTGTAAAAAAAGACACACAATGTATGAAAAATAGGAAATACTGGAGACATGCCAGGCTACATCTAGTCTGCTGAATAGATGAGTTCCTAATCTATGATGACTTTTCAGTGTGTTGGAAAAGGATCACGAGGTTTCTGTGCAAATGAGCATTATCTTTCATCAAAAGACTACTCGTTTTCTTCAAGGAGAAAATTTTAGTAGTTGGTGTATGCTTGTAATTGCAATGGCCTAAAGGAGATTTGCAAGTTCTTGGCATAGGAAAAAGGGAAAATTTTTCCAAGAAACCAACTTCTCCATGAAAGTCCATCCTCCCCAGTGAATTTGAACTCATTAATTAGAGATTAAAGAGTGTAACTTCATATATATCACATACATATATGTAATAGAATTTTGGAAATCTAAAGAAAAATCTGCATTTTTCCTCAATTAAAAATAGATTAGGTATTTGAAAAATGAACCTGACACGAAGGAGAAATAATCAGGTTAAAACTGAATAAGAGAAATTATTCCTGTTACAACAAAAGTTGTCAGAGTTGTTTGGCATTAAAAGAAATGAAATTAACTAATGACACTACTAAAGGACTACATAAAGTGCAAGATATTTACAGCAGGATTAATCACAAGAGTCTCCAACACCTCAGTGCTTCTCAACACCACAACAAGGACATCACTAGGTACTTCCACAATAAGAACTACTTGATCAAAAAGCAGCTTGAGTGAAAAAACCTGTCCCTTGGGGAGGCCTGAATTGCTTCCTCAGGGAAGCACCAGCATGGCAGCGTACTTAAGACTTGATGAAAGAACATAGCCATCAATATTAAACTACTTCTAATGTCATCCTGTCTTGTGAGAACTTCAAAGGCAACATCAACCACTATAGAGTCTGCAGTACCCTGCCCAGGCAAGGCAAACCCTCCCCAAGTCACTATCCCAGCTTAGTCCACATCTCTCCCACCCCTGGGACACCCAGCACTCCCCAAACCCGTAAATCCAGGATCCTGGCTGAACTCCAGCACCCAGCCATGGGACTCCTTCACCAAAAAACTTTAGGATTCATTAAAACCCTTCTCAAACTTCATTACCATAGTCCTCCTCCTATTACTCTCTTCATGTTCCACAAGCTATAAAATTGCTGCCTTTACAGCAGTAAACAAATACTTTATTGCTCTCCCAGCAATGAAGAGATTCTCTACACCACTGGCACCAGTTTTCATTCTGGACAGTCTGAATGATTTGTATGTAAGTAGAGCCCCAGCAGTTGTTCTCAGCTTGAATTTAGCTTTGAACTCAGCTGTTTATCTTTCTGTTCTGAAGAAGAGGTTGAGCTCCTGAAGGCTCACTAAAAGCCTTGAAAACTGACATTTCACCATTTGATATCTTTACATTTAAAAGAAGAAGATATATATATATATAAAATCATTCTATTTACATTAGGAATGTAAGCAACACAGAGTATGATAATGGCATAGCATCAAAACTTTTTTTTGTAGCTGATTAGGTATATGAGGTTATTAATTTGGCTTAACACTGGAAAGGGAAATGGTGCCTGTTTCCAAAGAGTACTTCTAATTTACTTCAAATTCTCAAGTTTTAATTTTCTTTTTTTCTTACACAGCACATAAAAATATACAGCAATATCAAATTCCAACACACCAATGAAATATATACTCCTTAAAATTCTGAAGACAGTAATAGTAGAATATGTCACCAAGAAATCACTGAATTCACAGGCTGTTCCCCCAAATATTTCCAGCATCATAGATGACAAAATTCAAGTTTTGGAAGAGTAATTTAACTGCTATTATAACATATTTAATTTGTAGTTCCTAGAATTGCTAAAAACACTGTTGGGAATGTGCCTCTCCATTAGTGTTAAGTGACATACAATTATTGTTATAGAAGCACCTCTCTAATATTAACTCTAGAAACATTTCTGGTTCATTACTGATTGAAGTTTCCAGTTTTTATAACCTGCTTTTTATTTTGTACCTGTTCTATAAGGACCAAATATAACATCTTTAGTCTTCCACAGGTATGGAAGTAATCTGAACTGTTTACAGCATAAATGCCACTCTCTGAGTTGCTTGTCCTGGGCTCCTTTTGAAGTCAGGGGACAAAACCAGGCACGATTTATATAATTTCTATGTATGTGCCTGTGAAGGTCATAGGAATTTTGCTCTGTATGAGCCAGCCTCTCTCCATACACACAGTCCAGATGAAGACAAACAGCCTGCTGTGCATTGCAAATATCAGCTGAGTGACAGATGACACAGGAAAATCTACCTCAACAACTGAAGACATTCAAAAGACAAACCAAAAATATACAAAGCAGGTGCATGGGAGGGTAAAACACACTAACCTGATTCTGCTTTCTTTGCTCTTGCATGGCTTCTGCAACAGCCTGAGCAATCTTCTCTTTATGACTATCACATTCTGCTTCCCACAGTTTTCTTTCTTCTGCATGGATCTTCTCCATATTTCTCCTCTCCTCCTCCACTGCTTTCAGAACAGCTTCCTGCACTACTTCTTTCTCAGCCTTTGAAACAGATCAGGCACAATTAGATGAGCAGCACACCCAACTTGAATGACTAACTCATATATATCACATTCTTCTAATAAGGTCTAAGAGCTGACAAGTTACAGGGTGTGAATATTTTCACTTCTCAACTATGAGGTTCAATTTATCCTAAGGTGCTACCAAGCAGGTATTACCTCTGGGCAATGACTTGTGTAGTTACAGAAAGGAAAAGGAAGTTACAGGTAAGGATCTTAAATTCCCACCTACTGAAAACAAAGCAATTCATAACTAGTTTGCTTAACACAAAAAAAAAAAAAAAAAAAAAAAAAAAAAAAAAACAAAAACAAAAAAACCAGCAAAACCTATGCAAGAGCAGGCACATCATGAGCCTCCCTTGATATTCCCATGTAAGAGATATTCCTGCTCTTATCTACAAATATCTGAAGTGCAAAAACAGTCTGAGGATTTTCTGCAGAAAATTAGCCAATACAGAGTTAAAACAAATGTGTCTTTCCTCCCAAAGCTCCTTAGCCATGCTACAAGAAGTACTGTTTTATGTTTTCCCCCATTCATTATATTAAACCATTATCTGAAATCACTGAGAATTTGAAGCCAACAGTTCCACACGTGCATAGCCACACAAATCTATTTAAGAGCAAGATAACTATTGCATAATATCTACAAATAAATAATGGCAAGTTGAAGTTCAAAATAAGCAAACATTGCCTGAAAAACCTTATTCAGAAACCCCTCCATTTTAATAAGCTTATAATAAGCTCATTCCTATGCCCTTTGGAGGTGATAGGGAACTGGTCAAATCAAGTCATAAAAAGCAAAAAATACTGTATTCATTAGAAACCAACACTTCCAGCTAAAGCTGTTTCTTGCAATTCACTGGGATGTGATTTTCTACTTAGATATTTAAAAAATATAATAATTAAAATAGGATGTTTTATTATACACATATTTTCCTGCAGATATCAGCCATGTAAGCACTGATTTGTTGTACTACTGACTGTTACTCAGTGAGGTGCTCAACTCACATACTACATAAAAATACCATACAGGAAATTATAATATAGCCTGCTGAACTGTGCTAGGTAATACATATCACTAGCTGCCCCAGATCATTACATGCAATTGAACTTTTGTACTGGATTTTTCATCAGTATTATAAATTAATTCTAGTTTAATATTAATAAAATCATTGTCCAAAAACCAATGCACTTCATAATGAAACAGACAGGAGGAAATGTATTTAAAAACTGAAAAGTCACTTTTAGTCAAACATCAACATACATAGAATAATTCAAAACCTGTTAAAATGCCCCTGTTTGTGTATGATTTTAAAAATAGTTATCTTCTCATTGAAAAGGACCACATTCAATGAAAGTTAAATATGACATGTTGCTAGTTGTCTTATCAAGATCTTCAGTTGACCCTGCTCCCCAGCTCTTGAAATCAAGATGCACTGACCTTGACAGACCACAAAAGCAGATATCTAGGGAACAGCAACAACTGAACTGCAATATTGTGACTTCTTGCTATAAACAATTCAGAGGCTATTGTCCAAGAAAAGGGGAAGTTACATCTCTGTATCAAGGCATGGGATATAACAGATATGTTCATTTTCAGTAGAACCAGCTTCTTCCAAACACAGATGAAAACACAGAGCTTGGTAAATTTAGTTATGAAACAAGAGTATCTGAACTTGGCATTTCTAATGACACACATGGAATCCATACTGCATCTACTAATTAACAAGAGGTACCTTTGCAGCAGCTGCCAGAGCCTCCTTGCTCCTCTGTCTTTCTTCATCCAAACATTTGTCCAGCATTTCCTGCAAGTGTTATAAAAAATTAAACTGCAATAGACGATAAAGGAGTGGCTAAAAATCATTCCAAACAGACAAAGTGCTTAAGAAAGCTTCCTCTTCCTGTCAGTAATTGTGACAGGATAATTCCCAATAATCTCCATGATGCTGATCTGATCTCTTATTTTTTGGTAAACAAAAACACTACCTTGTGCTTTTGTGACTGCTCCATCAAAGCTTCTTTTATCTTTTCTGATAGCACTTCTTTTTCTGCTTCCAAAATGTCAAGAAGTCGCTGATGCTATTGGGAGAAAACATTCATATTTTTGTAACCACAGCCAGTGAGTAAAATAGACAAAAAGAACTCATCCAAGACACCTGGACATGTCAGTTGCTCACAAAATTACTTAAAACATAGATTCAATTAATCTATGTACACAGCATCCCTTTAAGTGATTTCATGTCATGAAAAAAACTACAATAATTATATTTAGCTTCCTGGATAATTAATATTTCCTTTCAGTCTAAAAAGTATTAGGGAAAAAGTTGAAAAAATGAATCACTATGGAAAAGCAACACTTATAAAATTTATCATAAAGATGGTCTAAGCAACACCACACTTTATTTCATTTAAACAGTTGCAGAATTAAAATTAGGCTTGTACTACTTCTCAGTTATATGTACAGAAAGCAGGAGGCCAATGTATTTCTTTGAACCATTTGTGATATCATGACCCTCGAGAGCCAGTAAATGTGAACAAAGGAGAATGTTGCTTTCTTGTCAATTTCTTGTTATCCTAAACATTTTTTCAGGGAGAAAATGAACTCTGAAGTGACCACCTAGTCTATAACCAGACATAGAACCAGTCACTGTTCATAATCACAACCCACTTGTTTTTTTTTTTTTCTCTGTATCAAGAAAAGTATTTGCATGATGTGGGTTTTGTCTGTAAGAGCTAAGCTGTTTTCCCAAACTAAAAATTATTGCTGGAAATTATTGATGCTACGTATTTGTCATGATACAATTGCCAGCAAGTCAGTACACTTTTTACATGTGATTAATGAGATAATATATTATAACCTGAAAGTACAGCATCAATGCACAATAACATTTTACAGGATCACCAAGAGAAAAGTGTTACAGTAGGGTTTTATATTAATATAAGTGTATATAACAAACATAAATTTTTTACATAAACCATTATCCAGGCAAATCCCCCTTCCACCAGCATTTCTAAGAAACAGTCATTTCTGTTTCACAACTTTTATTATGTTTTAATTTCAATGGCAGCTAGAAATACATTACCAAACTGCAATAGTATGTTCTGAAAAATATTTTTTCATTTGAAGAATAGAAAACTTTTAGACTGCTCTATAAAGTAAAACACCTATCTGCCCTTCCAGGATAAACACGTGAAGAGGCATTTCCTTGTGAATTTACTTAAAATAGGTCTGAATGTGGCAGACATATTCTAATGGAAAACACCTGTGGAAGGAGTAGCAAAATTCACATCATGTTTATACTTAATGATGTCTAACTCACTTTTCTTATGTTTTCAGAAATTAGCTTTAACTCTCAGGGAACTTACAGAAATTACATTTTCCCAGTAACTCAAAGGTGAAAGAATAAATGGATTTTATTAGTTAAATGCTCTCCATGACTCTTCACTTGACTAACTGCACAGATTACAAATATGTTATTTCACAATGACAAAATATGAAAGAAACACATGTAAATATTTTTGCAGACATATGCCACAAATCAAAGCTTACTAATCATGTCAAGAAAATTACTGAATCTTTATTTTGCTTGTCAAGAATCAGCACAGGAGTTTCTGAGGAGAGCTCCTTAGAGAAAATCACCTCTATCTTGAAAGCACCTGCAATAAAATGGAAGTCAGTTTGTTCAGTAGGATGAGACTTTCTAGTTTAAGCCTGGCAGGCAGTGAATTCCAGTTTGCCATCAGATTTCCAGGTTTCATATGAAGACACTCTGTCAGATTTCTGGATCACTTGTGTCCACATAACAAGCTTCCACAATGGTCAGTGAAATACCTGATGTATTTCACACCATTCTCAATGGGACCACAGTTTCCAGCTTTTAAACTTCAGAAGAGTTTAAAATTTTATTTTCCATATAGGTATAACAAGGTATCCAAGCCCTTCCTGGAAGTCCAGGAATGCAGATGTTTGCATTAATATAAAATAGAACATGAACACATGGCCAGTGGAGAAACTCAGTGTCAGTCCCCCCTGATGATGAAACAGTTTGATGCCCTTCACAGGATCTAAACCTCCATGAAGGAGGTTCTTCTCATAAAGTGGTCACGGACCTAAAATCCTGAAAAATACAGACATCACAACCAAAACTTTAACTACAAAAATGACGTTAACTACAAAAAAAAATGCCTAGTAAGTAAACAATTCCAAAAACCTGAAGGCTGCTATGAGTGCAGAGTGATTATTTTGATTGAGCTAGACTCTTGGTAGAGACAATTTCCTTGGCAGAATAAAAGATCTATATGGTATTGCAATTGGAGTTTTATGGAATTCACAGGAGTTCAGTAAGAACTTCTTGAAGAATTGCATCTGTTTATAAAAATAAGTTAGTTCCTATTTTTCAAGATACCAGTGTTAAGTATTTGTAAGGACGTTTAGAATGCTTTCAAAATAGAAGCTTCTGTCCTAATTCAATGCAACTTATTTCACATTAAATACTTCTCCTGGAAATACAGAATTTATAATTTCAATACTGAAAGTCTCTTGTGACTAGCTTGGTATGTCCTTTCCTATTGTAATATAAATGCTTATTCACGGGGAATAATCCTCCCATAGATGATTACCTTCATATCTGAACTTCCAAAAGTACCTCTATTCATCACAAATGTTGCAACAGCTGTCCATACAACCCAGTAAAGAAAATTCTCTTGTATTAATCTCAAAGAAATACCTTGGAGAACTGTTTATTTGGCTTCAGAACCTATATTTGGTCAGTCTTGTTTTTCAGAGAGAAACATACCTTAAGCTATTACATTACATAAATTATATGAAAAAAAAAAGTAAATGGAGAAAACAGGATAAAATATTATGTGAACTGCTTCTCCCTCAAACAGGTCTTGAGTCCAAAAAAACGATATGGTATAATTAGCACGGATACAACATGACAGCTTCCATTCTGCATGTAATTACTATGTAATTTAATTACTAATCAAGAACTTTTTGGTTTTTTACAAGGTACTATGCCCCAGAGTAGTGTTAGTCCTCATACAGAGGCACAGAATGTCCTGGAAAGCTGTGCTTATTAAGATCTATTTTCTATGAAAGAATGCACCTGAATGCATCTGAATTCCTTATTACAGAAGCACAGATCTTTCAAAGGCATATTTAGGGATCTGGGTTATGCATATCACTTGAGCAGGAAATCTGGGAATTTATGGATAGTAAAGGCTTCAGTCAACAATCAAAAAAATTTTAGCTATTTCTGTATAATGAAAACATTCAGACGGACTTTGGCAAAGAAAAAAAAGCATTAATTCAAAGAAAATTGTTAATGATTGTTATCAGTAGAATTCCAAGCTCTTAGTTTAAATGTCCCTGCATAGCAAGTTATTCTAACCATTTTGGAACTATTATTTAGTTTGGGCACCTAGGTTTGTATTTCAGATTTTAAAATGATCCATACACCCTCTTAAGTAGAAATTATTATAGAGAAGCGTTTGGTACTTGGAATTTCAAGACATGCAGAATTACTTCAGAGTCTGGTACTAAATGCACATGCTGAACTTTATACGTAATCAGTGCTTTCTCAGCTGGTCTTTCAGACAAATTTATTAAAGGGAGTTGAAGGTTAAAAACAAACAGAAGGTGACAATTTCACTTTAGCACCAACACATTTGAGAGCTTTCAAGTGTCCTTGTATTTTAAGCTAACAGGAAACCACAGAAAGTTTTGGGTTCACTTACTTGGCTTGTAGATTTTTGTTCAGCTATGGTAAAGGCCTCTGAACAATAGACCAACTGCAGAATTAAAGATCACTTCTAAGCAGCCTTATCTCACAAACCTTCCCTTTCTCACCAGGAATTACAGCCAGACAAAGGGTGTGAGGTGAATGAATCTCACTCTTCATTTGCAGTTTCCACAGGTAAGAATTACCAACATGTTCCTCTCTCTGACAGATAATATTAAAGGAATAATGGAAGAGCCCTGACACTTCAGGTACCACTCTGAGCTACATATACCAATGTCCTGGGGTGACATTATGATATGACATATGTATCCCATTTCCTCTGCTCTGGAGGCTGGCTCTGGTGCCTTTAAACTGAGCATGCGAGAGGGAAGAAAGACTGAGAGACTTTTGTTTTTAAAACAAAGTTGGTGTTCAAGGACAGACAGGCTACTGGGGATACACTCAGCGGCAGTGGGGAGTGAGAGTACGCTGGCTTTCCAGCCTGCTCTCGACTCTTTTCTCTGGAGAGAGTATTCCTGGGATTTTTCGGATTTTTTTCCACTTTTCTTCTTCTCTTTGGGACGGTTTCACAACATCAGAGCACATCGGGAGGCATTTCTTCCCAGGCCCAGTAGGGGCCCACCGGCAGCCCTGAGGAGGAGGATATAGACACTGACACCTGCACCTATGGAAGGACTCTAAAATCTTTCCAGGTTTCTCTCCACAGCAAGAGATTTTATTATTTAGCATTATTATCCTTTTCTGTGTGTTTTGTAAAATAAATAGTTTTTATCTCTTTCACTTTCCTCTGAGGAAAAATTGTTTTATTTTTCCTGAACCTGGTAGGGGGAGAGGTGGTGGCAACCTGCTTTTCCCTCAGGGGATATTTTCTTCTAAATTTGGCCAAACTGGCACAACCCTGAATTGCAATTCCTTAGCACTGGAGAGGCCACTTTGTCCTGGTAATTGTACCTGTCAACAGCCCACTGCCCATGCCTCAAAAAGCAAACCTAATAAAAGCTTTCCAGGCAGAGTGGTCTGTCTCCTCTAAGTAGGATAATGAGTTCATCAGACCTAATGGTCCTGTGGAAAGTAAGCAATTGTCTTCCATGTTTCCTGTGAAAGTTAGGATGGTGACTTACATATGAAGCCTTAAATTTGGGAAAAAAAGCAATTAACCCCTGCAAGGGCCCATGAAGTTTTTAAACAGAAGTTGAGGTGGGGTTTTCTTTTATTAATCAACAATCCACAAACCAGAAAACAGGTAAAAAACAATCTAAATATGTTATAACTTTGAATCCAATTATCCAACTATTAATAAACAAATACACCTTACTGAGTTTCTGGAATAAAGAGCAAAGGTGGAAACTGATAAAAGGTTACGGCTACAGAACTGGAAATATGGTGCACGAATCAGTGTGGGACAAAAATAAATCTCAGTGAAAGCTCCATTTTGGAGCACCAGGGAAGTTTTCACCCAGTATAAGTTTCCTGGGCTGCACATCCACACTGTGTGTGTTATCTATAAGGCACAGTAGAGAGTTGAGCACAATGCAGAGATACTCAGAGAGATCTAAAAAACCTTTACCTTAGGTACAACAAATACTACAGCTGTTTAATGCATCACTTTACCTGATTTCCATAGCCTAGCACTCTCAGACTTCTCTCCAACAAAACTATAATTTACCTCCTTTTATTCCATTGACAGGGAGTATAGGGTTAAAAGCACAAAATTCTGAATTGTAAAAATTATGAAGAGCAAGTTGTCTCATGACATGATGGCCCAGTGAGACACAGGAGAGAGATTTCCAAAAAAAAGAAAACTCCCAAACCTTTCTAAAAAGTGGTATTCCACAGTGGAGAGAAACACTGGTATTTCTACCCTACCCTCTGGAAAGGAGCATGAGAGGGTCAAGAAGAGTCTTGTGAAAATTAGCTTAAAACAAAAGGCATTCAAAAATAGGTTATAATGTTTTCCTCCCTGCAACAAGTTCTCTAAGCAATGGTTCCAAATGAAAATCGTTTGATGTAGATTCAAATATAAATACAGAGGTCCTGTGGTTTTTCTTGATTCCTGTAAAAAAGAAATCAAAAAAATCTTTCTTTTTTTCCTGGAATGTGAGTCAGAGAAGACATTGTAAACAGATTTAATCACAATAGCAACTAGTCAGTCTTTTTTGTTATTTTTATATATTAAATTTATTTCTGAGGAATCGTGACTTTTTGTTTTCAGGTAAGCATAATTTGAAGGCTTACATAGAAGACATTACACTAAATTAATGAAAATAATGAAATAATGCATGAGATGAGCTACTTTACAGCTAAAATGCTGCATTAAAGCTTTAATAACTAAGTCTTATTTAGTGCAGTTATGATTCCTTGCATAATCCTATTAAACTCCAAATTTAAAGTCAAACAAAAAATTGGGTGTCTTGCATGAACTGAAATGCTTTTATTAAAAAAAATAGTTTCTTTCTGGGCACTGTACTGTTTCATTTTAGAGGAAATGTGTGCAGGACTGCATCCACAAATAAAAATGCAATTCTTCTGCTAGAGTAATGGACATCCAATTCATCTTTCTGCAGATTGGCTCCTTCTCAATATTGGGTAAATCATCATGTGTAGATCACCAAATTTGGCAGGCAAAAATTCATTTTGTTAGCTGCTATTCATAGCTGATGTAAAAGTAGTCAGATAATAATTCAAAAATAAAGCAGCTAAGAACATCACAGAACAAACAAAGTTGATATGAGTATCCTAAGACTAAACAGGAAAAAAAAGCATTAATTGGAGTATCACTGCAACAGGTTGTCTGTGTTTCCCTCTTCCACAGATCTTTCATCTGAGGAAACAATTGTCACACGCTGAAGAAGCAACACTTGGAAGATTCTTTCAATGCCATCATTATCAAAACCAGTATATGAAGACATTCATATGTCTAATTCACCCTCAGTGGATGGCCAGTTTTCCTTGGAACAAGTATTTACTGAATTTTTTATTCTAATGAAAACTGCATTGAAGTTAATTGTTTCACAGAAAAAACCACAGACATAATGTCATCTGCAGTATCTGTACCTTCACAATATATGGACATAGAACTATCCTCCTCCCACAAGACTTGGGGAAAAATTATCTTCAGGCACATTTAGTAAATATTTCAGCACTTCATTCACCAGCATGGAAAATAAACCGCTGGATGGGGCTTTTTAAAATCTCAACACTTCAAATCTGTTCACCTATTTTGAAAGAAACCTTCTTAACTCACAAAGTTCTACTTTTATTTCTGTCCCTCACGAAGGGATCTAACAGTAGGAAGAAATAACACAGGTCATGGGAAACATTATTATCTATATGAGAGGAAGGTGATGTAACAAAACTACATCATGATTTTGTAATGTTATCAAAATACTCCCATTTCTACATCCTATTCAAAATATTATCCTGAGGAAAAAGGCGACCTTATTAAAATACTAATAACAGTGTTCTGCTCCTCTAAAAAAGGCTGGCTACATTTAACAGCAATTTCTTTTATGCTGCACCTTTTCTTCACCACTGCTAAGCTACGCCTAAGTCAAATGACAAGATTTGGTAATTGTAACTGGTTTCTTACACTGTCCTCACTATCTGTGGCATCTCTGTATTTGGCAGCTCAAGGTGGAAAATCTGCCTGAAGAATTCCAACATCTGGTACATATTTCCACTTCCTCAAATTATAACTTATTACTGCATGGTTGAACTGTATCTTTTTGCCAGTTTGAGGTCCAAGTGTCTAACAAAGTGGCAAAGCTTCTCTAAGAGACAGCTTGGGAATCAGAAAAACATTATTACATGAGAAAAGCTAAAACAATGTAAACATAAAGAAAAACTGTAATAGCAGTAATAAAATAACTAAGGATGTTCTTGTACTCAGGGTTCCAGTCAGCAGCATACAGTGAGTGCACAATCTGTATTATTTGAGGCACATCAGTGGCTGAAATTAAGGTTAAAAGATTTTGCTGCGTAAGTACTTCATTGTTTTTATAAATAAAGTAAGAAGCTATATAAAGTAATCTAATAATGAAAATACTTTTCTCGGAAAGTGTACATAGTAATGGAGACCATTAAAAACCCAACACACTTTGAGCTCCTGGGGATACAGAGATAAGCAACTTTATAAAAATATGAAAATAATAAAAAAGTATCAATCACTTCTTCTATTTTCTGAAGTAATTCATTTCACTGCCCATATGGGCTCTCCACAAATGGCTCCATTTATCAGGAAGAAATAAAGGAAATGAGCTCCTAAAATATGACCAATGTAAACAGCAAAATATTCAATAATGGAAGACAGCAAAAGAGAACCAACCAAATTTTTTTTTCAACTGCAGCGGACAGAAAAATAAATGAGGAAAAAATTATTCTAAATTACTTAGCTGTTTAGAGTATTGACAAGAGTTGATGGTATAAATTCCTAAGAGGTAATGGAAGTTTGAAGATAACAAGTTATCCAAGCAAAAGAGAGAAAGAAAAAAAAAAATCACTCTAAAGAGCTACTTTCAAGTGCCACTTGACAAATCCAAGGAAGCAAATATAATTTCCAAATAAGATTTTTGGTGCAGACACTAGAAGAATCCTGGCTGAATTAACAGAGCAAAACTGCAAAATCAACTTCCAGCTAGCATGTGAGAGTGGGCATATTGAAATTGGGTCAGAAAACTCTAGTAAGGGTTTGTATTCTAAAAAAGCCCACCAAACAGTTATGCCTGTCATCAGATTTTTTCAAGGAACCACAGAATCACAGAATGGGTAAGGTTGGAAGGGACCACAGTGGGTCATCTGGTTCCCCTTCCCTGCTCAAGCAGTATAAATCCCCAAAAATTTTTCAGAATTAAGGAAAAACACAATAACAAACAAACAAAAAGCCTTTCCAGCACAGTAACAGCTGATTCTTGCTCTTTTCATCTTGAATCTCTATATATACACAGAAATCAAGGAGGTATCAGGAATTCAGAATGAACTTCTCAAATTTTACACAGCATTTTAATCCAGTTTCCTTGGTTTTTTGCCTCTTTATATAATGAGGAACTACTAGAGAATAAGGAAGTTCTAAGAAAGTGTAACTTCACTCTTGGCACAAGAGCAGCAGACCTGAAAAGACACAACTAGATGAATTATGTGAAGGTGAATTACATGCAAATGTAATAGGAATGACTGATTGGAAGCACTTGGTTTTGAAGGGAATGAATAAACAAGTATTTCTACAGCAGCAAACGACAAGATTTCTGGGAACTGAGAGGAAATGCCCGAAGATGGGGACATGGTAAGTACTCTAAATAATTTCCAAACCTATCACAGTTGGAATTAATGAACCAGAAAGGTTATGCCCACCACAGAGTTCGTATTTTCAGTCTGCAAGTCTTTGGGATTAGTACTCTCACTGCAAAAATTGGCCAATGTCTCCTAAAAATGCAAATATTCACAAGACTCTCAGAATCTAGTTTGCATGTGGCCCCTTCAAGATCAGGCATTAAGTAAATGTCACAATTACTACCATCAGATAGGAAAAACACAGAGCCTCTTCTGTTTACAAGAGGAGGAAAACATAATCAAAGTTCATAAAATAAGCATTATTAGAGAAACACGAAGCACATTTTGAGTAAATGTAGATATAAAAGCAATTATTTGAAATCACAGAAAATTATATCTCTTGTGAAACTAAGTTGCCGAATGAAATAAACATTCTCCCTGGCAGACAAACAAGCACTTGCTGCACAAGAAAAGTACTTGTACATTTGACATTGTAGAAGTTGCTGGAAGACATACTGGTACTTTTCACAAAAGGTTATGCAAAACATATCAAAATGGATCATCCAAATACTAGAGGAGATGAGATATATATCACATTCCAGCACCTCATGTCTATTGTCACACCAGTTTTCTGCTCGTCCACAGGCTGTTCTTGAAAGCATCATAAACTTTAAAAGATGAGTTCCAGCCAATGGAACTTTCATTCTGATTGACCTGTCAGCAAATTGTTTTCAAATTGAAGATAAACCAGCACTTCTCTGAATGAGTCTCAAAGAGACAAAAGATTTCATGCAACGTATCTTGAACTACTATCTATCATAAAAGTGACAGCCAACATCATGATAGAGTGGAAAAAGCATTAAAGACCTGGGTGTAGCTCTACTTATCTTAAATGTTGGTGCATCTACAAATGTGAGACGTTTCACACACATGAAATCATTATGAAAAATACCAACATGAAAATGTGCAAGGGAAGCATTTAAATGAGCCCTTGAATTCTTTCCTTTTTGTATGACACCTCCAACACTGTTCTGTCTCTCTGTCACAAAGTGATAGAAGACATGGGACCCTTGCAACCTGGACTTCCATCTCTCTCAATGATTCGAAGAGATTGGCCTCTTGAAAGACTGTTTTTTCAATATTCCACTTCACCCAGAAGATGCCCCACAGTTCACATTTTCAATTCCAAGCATCAGCAGGTGAAAGCCACCACGAAGATATCATTGGTTAACTGTTCCTCAAGGCATGAAGAACTCACCAACTATCTGTCAATGCTTCGTGGCTCAGGCCCTCTCTCCAGCTCAACAGAAGCACCCATAGGCAATGATTCTACATTACATGGACAATTTGCTCATCGCAGCAGCAACTCAACTTTCCATGGCTTCTTAAACCATGGAAAAAAAATCATCACACAAAATACATGCATGCTCTATATTCCATACAAAGGAAAACTGCAGGCCACATGTCCTTAAGCGTCAAATAAGAAGAGGAAACAAAACTCAGCACAGGAAAGCAATATGTCTGTGACTGAATTACAGAGTTAAATACTTCTAGTCACCGTCTTTCCTCATTCTTCCTTTATATGAATCAAAATGGGAAATGTGAGACTAACGCAACGAAGGACCAATGAATGTGTCCCCCCAAACTATATTCAAGCATGAAAAGATTGCACAGAATGTCCAGTTGTATCCCTGATTGATAGTGAAGCATCAGGAAGACAGAGAAAAGCAGGAAACAGTAATCCAGCTAATCACTTAAGATGCAAATATGTGCTCTGAGCCTCACTTCATATATGCTTTAATCCCTCACCATCCAAGAATGCCTGCTTCACACTGCTTACAAACAGCAAGGAAGGAGAACATGGTGGTAAGGAAGGAAAGAAAAGTGCAGGATAAATAAAGGGAAAATGACTTCTCATAAATAGAAGTGATCTGCTGCAGGTATTTAAGATTTAATTTTACCTTAATATGCATATCGAGTGTTTTAAAAAGAATTAAAAAATGTACCTCGCTATAGACACATATTTAACACCATCTGCTGTGACTGAATAGTAAGAGAAATTTCTGTCTCAAAAAAAAAGTTTGTTCAAAAGTTTGTTGATCACATTTTTCAGCATGTGTTGTCACACAGCACATGAGTAAAACCACAAGACCACAGTTGGTGTTCATCTTCAGAAGGCAACATCAAAGGTTTGTGTCTCAGAGAAAGATGAGGATGAAATTTGTGATTTTCCAACTTGTAAAGAACTGGTACGAGCTTTCAACAGGAATTTTCTGATATCCTCAATTCTAGAAAAGTAAAATTGACATGCATAGCTTTCCTAAATATTCAGCAGATGACATGACTGATTTCTGGCACAGAGAAAAAGAGTTCTCTTTGTCCTCTTCATTGACAGAGAACATCATGACTCTGGTGCCCCTGAATGTGCCACAAGAATGCCCAGTTTGCTTTCTGTAATGTTGACATCATGGAATCACAGAATGGCCTGGGTTGGAAGGGACCTCAAAGATCATCTGGTTCTACCCCCTACCATGGGCAGGGATACCTTCCACTATCCCAGGTTGCTCAGAGCCCCATCCAACCTGGCCTTGGACACTGCCAGGGATGGGGCAGCCACAGCTGCTCTGGGCAACCTGTGCCAGGGCCTCCCCACCCTCACAGGGAACAATTTCTTCTCATATCCAATCTACCCCTGCTCTCTGTCAGTGTGAAGCCATTGCCCCTTGTCCTGTCACTCCAGGCCCTTGTCAAGAGTCTCTCTCCATCTTTCCTGTGGGCTCCCTTCAGGCACTGCAAGGCCACACTGAGGTCACCTCAAAGCCTTCTCTTCTCCAGGCTGAGCAATCCCAGTTGCCTCAGCCTTTCCTCCCAGCAGAGCTGCTGCATCCCTCTGCTCCCCTTGGTGTCCCTGCCCTGGACTGGCTCCAACAGCTCCCTGTCCTTCCTGTGCAGGGATGCCAGGGCTGGATGCAGCCCTGCAGGGGGGGATCTCACCAGAGTAGAGGGGCAGAGGGGCAGAATTCCCCCTCCCCTGCTGCTCACGCTGCTTTAGATACGGGAGTGTATTTCCTTGGAAAAACCAGCAGCCCTAGAGGCTGCTCCCCTGGGAAGGAACCACTCCAGTGATCATCATCCAGGATGCTACCTACAGTGAGCCAGTTTGCTGACAAGTCTGACACATAATGATCAAATGCCAACTGCAGGTGTTTTTCCAGCAGGAAACTGGGATAGAACCATGCAATGAGGTCTTTCACTTCTTCCCCCATGCTGGAAAACACAGCCTTGTACACTGAATGTTATCAGCCGGATAGCACCTCTCTAGACAGGATTTTAACCTGCATCTCCACCTGATAAGCTTCAAAATTATAAATTTCAATAAACTTTAACACTAGGGTAAAGAGGAACAGAGAAAAAGACCCTTTCCTCCTTCTCAAACACACTTTTGGGAGGGAGGGGCATGGGAATTTAGGGGGCAAACAGGAGTAAGCAGAAAGCATGAGAAGGGAGTTATCATGAGATAATCTTGATTGTGTGGAACTGGAAATAAAACAGCAGAAAATTTAAAAGGAATGGAAAGTGAGGACAAAAAACTATGCAGGTTGACAGTTTTACGTAGGCTTAGAACTTTGGAAACAAAATACTGCTTGTAAGTCAAGAATATTAGAAGGGAACAAAAAACAAGAAGCAATTTTTGTGTTGAGTGCATACTTGCACCGTGTGATTACTGCTGCACCACAAAAATCCTTTACAGTGATACAAACACTCATAAATATCCATGTAAGGGTGGCTGTGTGTGTACAATCCCATAACACAAAATAGCAATCAAGTCCATGTATAAATATTAGCAGTAATTTCATCAGTCTCAAGTGTTAGCATGTAAGAAAACCATTTGAAGAAACAGAAATGTGAAAACAGACATAAAAACATATATTTAAGAATAGATGTGTTCAAAAAGAATAAAAACATACTACCTATTTCTCAGATCTTTCAACAAAGTTTTATGAGCAAAATCTGCTAGTATAAATCATATTTAATTAAACCTGACAGCTCAACCACAAGCACCCACACTTGTGTGTTTGATTAGACTTCAAAATCCCAGTTTTATATTACTATTAGAGGTGAAAAACCTTGATTGCATGTTAGTGAACATTTACATTTTTTCTGGGATCCAAAGGGGTTGGCAAATGCAGACATGATGTGAACTGGGCACTGTGTTTTGTCGTAATCACTCTCCTGTCCTCTGACCAAGAACAGTTCTTTACATTGTTGGATTCTCCCCAGGAAAATCTGAACCTTTTGAACATGTTTCTACATTTCTGTCCCATTTTGGGGGGTTTGATGCAAAACTAACTGATCACAGGTGCAAATTTTTCCTCAGTCCGTAAGAACACTCTCGAAAAAATCTTCCTATGACACTTCTGTATGAGATTCACTACTTTTTAGCATTCAGAAAGTGGTATCAAGTTAGCAAATGGTATGTTCATTTCAAAAACACAAAACATTTTTTTATAATTAATTTTCACCTGCTCTGAAGGCAGAGCTTTACAGCAAGCGTTAAATAACTGCAATTTGGTGCAATAACCTCACTCACGATGCAATCAATTTCTCCACATTATTACATCTTTCCTTCATACTGTTTATACAGATGCTTATATATTTAATACACATTTGCACTAGGTGTTAACTGCTATGGTCAGAAAACCCAAATGGTCATAAAACACTTTTGGAAATGGCAGAGTACTTCAAGGGGACCTTTGATGTATTTAGGTCTAATACACTCCATGAAAATTTAAAAAAAAAAAAATACTATCCTCTGTATATTTTGCAGAATTGTTGCTAACAGTACTTAAAAGGCAACACAGTTGCAATGTAAACAACTCCAGCGGGCTATTAGCAAATTGACTAATTAGTTTTTAAACTTACATGCTCATGGTCGTCCAACCAAGATCTTACTGATAAACCAAGCTGACACTGTTCAGACACTCATCAGTTATTGCTGTGATCTCAAATACTCACTGTACAGTGTGCTTTTACTCAAGGCATGCTAAATGCACAGATTTAGGCCATTAACATATATATATATATATGTTTCTGGATATTATGTAAACCATCATAGCTTTTTATTTTTAGGAAAGATTGCTATGAAATAAAAATCGGTGTGGACAACACGTTTTTGTCTACGATCTAGAGAACCATCACAAAATTTGGACCAAAAATTCATGCAAATCCTGCACAATCAAATCCTGCACTTAACTACATAAATGAAAAATAATTGAATGGTTTTTCCGAGACCACAGAAAACGGCAGCTGTTAAGAAGTAAGTATTAAAGGGCTCTGAGACTTCTTCTCAGTGCTACACTCTCCTTGAATCTGTTCTAAGCAGGCTCCAGTGTTGTAGAACATTTTTCATCCCAGCAGATGAAGAATCCTTATTTATTTAGCGTTTTTAAATACTTGTGTTTAGTGGTATGCTGAGGAAGCAAGGGGAAAGATGGATCCTTTTCTTTGGGGATCATATATGTTAATATTTTTTTCAAACAGGAAAGAGTTGAAAGTAAAAGAAAACCATGGAAATTCTTGCATGTACACATCCATACCTGGGCATCAAGAAGCTCTTCACATTTGTGAGAATGCTTTTCAATGGCTAATATATACTGCTTTTCAATAGCTGCTTCTTGCTGCTGAACTGTAGACTGTAGCAGTGCCTGCAAAAAGACAAGCACAAAATACTCAACAAAGATATAACTGGGATGTTTATTGGTAACTGCAGATCCTCTAAGACTCGTCTATAACCAGAATGTGGAATGCTGTTATAAATTTGGAATTTGCAATGATTAAAGTACCTTTCTATGTAACACTACCTTGTTTTCAGTCAGGACTAACATTTTTTGGATCTCAGATTTCTTATACAGTCTGCCTAAAAGACAGCAGCACACAGAAGATAGAGAGGGAGAGTATTTCTGTGAAATATACTCAGTTTAGTGGGACCACACAAGAAGAGGAGCATATGAAAGCTGCTGAAGAGAAAAAAAAAAAAAAAAAAAGCCAGACATATTTCCCTGGCTGACAAAACTCCACATCCTCTCGGCACTGTGTAAGGTCCCATGGGCCAAGCATGATCTTCACAACCACAAGTCAAGTAAAAGCAGATGGAAATTCTGAGTAACATAAAACATGAAAGAATGCCCCCCCAGGATGTTCACACTCGAATGTGAAGCAGTGGAAGTCGAAGTGTGGAAAGTCAAAGTACCAAGGCAGTAACAAACAGATGACAGGAGCAGGAGCTGTGAGTGTGTGAGCACATGTTTGTGCACACGCCTCAGCTCACACTCACTTGGCTAAAGCCTGCAGAGCCTCCAGCATCTGAATGCAGAAAGAGAAATAAAAAAGCTGGAGATATGTGAAGAAAACAAATCACCATTTGGAGATTTACGCTCAGGTGTCCTTAAACAATGCTGGTATCCTACATTTACTTGGCTCATGTGATTTAAGCCTTTCTCCCTGATAGTGCAAAGTCTTTATGCCACTTTCCAAATATTCATCAGGCTATTTATACACAATTTACCAAACTTTTCTTAACTAGTAATCAATATACTGAAGGAGTCAAAATGACTGGGGAAGTTAAAACAGACATGACTTTTACTGAAAACAGACCTTTGGCCCAAATGCAGAAAAAGAAAAAAAATCCCATCCTTCAAACAATCTTTATTTTAGATATATTTACTTCATGGAACATAACATACACATCAAATTAAATTTTGAATACTTTTTAAAAACCCTAAAAAGGTATAAAAAAGATAAAATCTTCTGATATTTTTTGAATTACCTTTTCAAATTTTCCACTAACTATCCTCTTATGCCAAAATTGTTGTTCTTCAGTAATGCTATAGCATAGTAGAAGTTCTCAGCACAAGTTCAGTGATTTAAAAAGGTCAAAAATTGTGCTCAATCAAAGAGTAAGAATATGCTTACTGGTGTTTGCAATGGATTTAGCAAACTGTAAATTTACTTTCAGAAAAGCCAATTTATTTCTAACTAAATTAAAATCTTTCATTCATAGGAATTCAAGCAATCAGAAAAACTGAATTCTCAAAGAAGTCTAACCTCTGTACATGAATCTTTACACACTAAATCCTACTCTGCATAAATTAGAATTAGCCACATATCACTGGCAAAAATTAAGCCTGGATTTTGGGGTTTCAGTTCTTTTTATTGCCTAAACTATTGTGGCAAGAAATATTTCATGTAACTGGCACAAAAGAAAATAAAATAATTCTGTTCTTAGGGAACACAGTAACAGAATAGTCATTAAGTTGCAATGGCATTTCTCAGATCATTTCTTGCTCATGCCAAGGGTTGAGTCACCTTATGCACTTTGCTGTGCAAACTTTACTGGTAACTGTTAAAATCCTGTTAAATGGTATAAAGAAATTTCAGTTTTCAAGGAAATAATTATCATTCTTTGGATGGCATGTCAAGGCTCTTAAATTTTAAAATTTAATTTATTATTACTGCTTTTCTTTTGAAATAAAATTCCATATTCAGAAACAAAAGCCTTCCTTTTCTGTCATACACACCATTAGTAGTTTAAATATTACCACAGGGCTGATCCTACATTTGGCTGTTCCACTAGTTGGCCAAGTAACGAGAAAGAGAAAAATCTCCCTATGTAGCACAGTACTACGGGTTTCTTGATGGGAAATACAGCACAGATGTGTGATATCCATCCAAAGCTTTGGCAAATTTCAAGATAATAAACTACTCAAATTTAATAATTTTAAAAAATTTCATTTACCAATTAACTCATTTAATAAACAGAAACACACAATTGGCTACTTGATGATAGGCATCTCTAATATAATAGTACAAATACAATGACATATAGTCTTTTGATTAATTGCTATTTTGGATAAATACTCTTATCACTGCTGCAACACCACCTTCTTTCCTAATTAGTGAAGGAGGAATTATTAATTATGCTACTGGGCTGAAACTCCATAAATCTATGATCAGTGATCTAGTACCAAGCTGGCATTCTTGAAACAGTCTCTTTTTAATTGAATCATTTCAAGTAAGGTTAGAGCAGAATGTAGCCTATGGCACCCATAACATGAAGTCAAGGGTGGGATTTCAATATGAGTGCTCTTGTTAATTAATTTTTCCTTCTATATATTGTGCAATGACCTTCCTTCACACTGGGTGGGAAAGGTCACCAAAGAATCACAGAATCATAGGATGTTAGGGGTTGGAAGGGACTTTAAAGATCATGTAGTTCCAACTGCCTGCCAAGGGCAGGGACACCTTCCACTAGATCAGGTTGCCCAGAGCCCCATCCAAGCTGACTTCTTCCCCACTTTCTGATCTTTCTAATAACCCAAAAAAGCTGTCAGAGAATTGATCCTGCTTTTCCTTCAGTAACCAAAACCTCGTGGTAGCTTCTGATGGAACAAAGAGACTGAAACCCCATAAGTTCTCTATAGAATCTTTGTTTTAGTTTGATATATATGATCGGTTATAAAAATCACAGAAAAAACATTGTTTCCTCAAACCATTATAAAAATCTTCACACATTTAAGTGACTGTACAAAATATTCTTAAATTAAACTAGGTAAACAAAGTAGATTAGTCTGGACACCTGTTTGAACTCAGATAAAGAACCAACCTTAGATTTAAGTTTCATACATTCGAATAATTTTAGAAGACTTTGAACTGAAAGTAAAGCCAAATATCATAATAAGATCCATGATCACCCTGGGCGGTTCTTAAGGGAATACACATCTATTTCATGTTTTAGCACTCAGAAAATTTAGTCCTGGAATTGACAGCACACTACTTGTGCAGTGGGAACCCTGGAGAACGGCATTCCCACGTACGGACCAGGGAGAGAAAAACTGCACTGTGCCCAATAAGAGAAGAAAATTTCAAACCCACAAATGATCACAACACTTCATCCTGTATTCCTACAGTATGTGGTATGTATTGAGTACTAAATTATCTCTAAAATTTATCCTCATACTTAAGAATGCAAAAGTGCAATAACCACAGTTTTACCAAAAGCATAACACAGACACCCCAGCCTATTTTTAATCTAAACCTACTCTTGCACAGGCCTAGTGCATAAAGCTTTCATTCTACTGGCAATACAAACCACAGTTACTTGCCCAGACAGAATTTATTGTATGGCCAGAAGCTAGAATTTATGAGAATCCCTCTTGAATGAAATAGCCAAAATACAGACTGTTACCACCAATTCTTCCTGAATTCCCTAAGAGTAACAAATTGCTAAACCCCCTTCCTTCAACTCCTTCTTTTTATTACAGGAAAAAGCTAGTCAGAATAAAGGCAAGAGGAAAAACAAGGCAGAGGTCATTATCCCCTCCCATCTCCTGAAAAAAGTATAAAAGTAGTTATGACCCATGCAAAACTCATGTTTCCCAAATGCATAGCACTATTTGAAAATATCAAACCTACTTGTATGTAACAGTATGAAATATAAATAATGGTTTATATGTTGCTGGATTATGTTTTAGAATGTTACTTAAATGCACTGCATCAAAAGCCTTAATCAATCCAGAAGAATATCCTGCTCAAGCATCATTGGCTTGTTTAAGTAGATAAATACAAGCCAGTACATCAAACATCTTCTTTAGTTCAAAATTGCTGAGTCAGGATAACCAAAACAAGTGATCTTTAAAAATCAAAGTTACTAATGAGAAGTTACCACACTGCTTCAAACATGAGAACTGTATTAAATACAGCAATAGTACTTCCGAATTTTTATGCTTTATAGCATTACACAATGATTCATCTAATTCAGCATCCTGTCTGCACCATTTAATTACTTTCTACTACTTCTTTTAAGGGTGAAATGCAATTTACCAATTGCTGAATGATAAAACAGAGAACACAGTGGAAATTCCTGACCCATGGAGAAGATACATTAATTCAATCAAATGACTAGTTGTGTTATAATTCAGCTATTAGCTAAGACAGAGATGATACAAATAAAACTATTTAAAAGTTTTCCAAAATAATTTAACTTATCCACTTCAGCCCAAGATACTGCACATTTTCATGATCAGACTATTTTCAGGTGAGCCTGCCTTTAAGTGAAAATGAAACGTGTCCATTTAGGTGCTATGGAATAAGGGGGGTTAAATACAACAAAAGGGTAATGTGGTTTTTGCAAAGTGATATAAACATTTTAGTTTCATTTCCAGCTGCTTGTGGTTGAAACTGTGCTGATCCATACCAGCAAGGAACAACAACTATCAGTTTGAATATTATGCGGGGTTTATCCAGATAGCTCAATTTTATTGGTATGTGAGTGCAAAGGATTTATCTTCCACAAAACCCTGTTCTAACAGACTCCTGCCAGAAGCAAACTGCAAACTCACTCTTAATCTTCTATTAACCTTTCTATTTTTAAAATATTTAACACCATATTTATTATTCCATCGCCAGAAGCACATACACAATTCATCCTTACTAAAAGGGGAGGGAAGAGATTCCTCGCAATTTTTATAACTGCTTTCAAAATGTAAAGATCATTTAATCAATGACAAAATATTCTTGATAGCCAGATCCCTGGAAGTATGAGACTCAACTGCACCTTGCTTTCATTGGAATTCTGTAGAGACACTTCCATATTAGCATCACTGTTGCACGAGTGCCCTTATAGATTAAAATCCCAAGGAATCTCTCCTTTTCCAGCCACCAGCTCTCCATGAGAAAAAACAATGTTGTTTCATATTCAAGGCTCATTGAATTCTAGTGTGACTTGCACATGAACAAGCACAGAAGTTGGAAGTGAAATACAAGCCCTTGCAACAGTTTTTGGATTTGTCCTTTTATTCATGTGTCAGGCCTTTCTGAGCCAGGATGTCAGCTTGGAAACTTAATAAGCTAAGCCGATGTTTTAAAGAGCTGAGAACTGGCCACATTTCAGAGCTTTCCCTCACTAGGGATAAACCACGTCTAAAAAAAGATATCCTGATTCTAGATTAACTTGTTTTGTAATGAAATCCTTTAAAATTTCCTTTGTTTATTAGAGGGTATCCTTTCAGTTCAGAGGTGTATTATTGACACAACTATTTTTGAAAGAAAATCCGATGGCCCCCACATATTCCATGCTTTGAAAATCTGTCTGTTCTAACATTCTGAAAATCTGAAAAAACCCCACCGCCCAGCACTGAAAGCTGACGGACAAAACTGTTATTGCAGCAAGGGCTGGGAAGAACTTTGCACTTTGAAGTTAATTTCTATGAAGGGAACACACATCTGATTCATGCAGGCTGTCTTTTAGAAGACTGTTAACTGCATAAAATAATTGAAGGAAATAAAACCCATCCAATAAATACACCTGCCTGTAACCTCATATTCTTTAAAGCTCACATTAGCAGATATTTTATATGATGAGAAATAAAACAGATTAAAACTATTAACTCATCTATTTACAGAACTGTGACAATTTCAGAACAAAGCTTGACTAAACAAGCAAGGAGAACTTCTTTTGTTGCTTGTGGTAAATATCTTAAGATGTGATGTGATCCCACAAGCATAACTTCCAAGATCTACATTTACTTTTCTTTACCATGGTTAATTACCAGGGATAAAAGTTTAAAACAACAATGACTTGAAAGACAGAAATTAAACAAAATTAGGTAAACACTAGAAGGGGAAACTTGGCATACAAAGAACACTGAGTTAATTTTTAATTTGCTTTACTGTGGTTTTTAATATAAATTTTGTGACTGTGTAGTGGATGGCTTATTTGTTGAAAGGAAGATTAGAATGTGAGATGCTAAACAATGGCCAAGGCTTTTGAGGGTTTGTGCTACAAAGCATCTAATGGTTTCTATTAATGGATTTCCCAATACATTTGACAAGTGAACATTCCAAAGACAACTGAAATTAATTCTACGGTCTTTAGTATATCCAAGTCCTTGAAGATAGGTCATTCAATATTTGACTTCCTATGTAAGCTGTGTTTTTTACATTCCTGCCCTATTAAGAAGGATCAATCAGCAAGGGTAGGAATTGAGGGGGCTTGTCCTCAAACTTGAGTACCCAGTCTGCCCAGGGACACCACACTAGTGAAAATCCATGTGGAGAAATACTGTCCCTTTCACAACAAGTAACTCCCAAAATACAGGAAAGGGACTAGAAGAAAGAGTAACCATTTGGAAGTATAGGAAGATACATCAACGACAAGAGGTCTGCTGCAGTTCATCTGCAAGGAGTGGGATTAGCTCTGAATGGAAGAAAACTGTGATTTTCCTGTTACCAACTTAGCAACCTTGTACACAGAAGCCAAAAAATGGCAAGTCTCTTTCCCTCTGTAAACCAAAAGGAAGGCACTGATCTACCAGCAACCACACTTCTCTATGCCAGGAGTACAGAAAAGACAAGTCAGTCAAACATCTTCCACTGTTGTTCCACGCAAGGTTTCAATACCTAAGTAACAGGATTTGGAGTTTGAGGCATTCTGGGGATTATTTCCTGGGGCTAAGGATGAACTGTTCATATTTTCACAAGCTATCCTTAAACAACCAGTGTTGGGCATTATAGACATTGTGCTATGGCTCTGCTGAAGCAGCACCACAAAATTATAATTGACTGGTATCAGAGAGGATTAGTCAGAATTCCAACACTCCCGATTGCAACAGAACCTAATTAGGGCCTGAGCAATCCCCTGATGGGAACAACCTGAATCCGTTCACTTTATTAAACCCCAAGGAATGCAAAATAAGCCTGTTTTCATCGCAAACAAGATTCTCCTACCCATGCCTTTTAAACAACTCAGAACCTTGTTTAGGTTAATTTCTGCACTCAAGGTAATTTGGGGATTAATTAGATAGTACTCAAAAAAAATCTACTCAAAATAGAAATTACTGCTGCATATAAATGATACGTATTAGTGCAACACTGTCTTAAATCCTAAAGACATATTTCGGCACAAAACAAAGTCCAGCTCATCATAAGTAAATTAAAAGAGTCCATGTCTTACATTAAAAGGACCAATCAGATTTATTTTACATTCCTAAACAAATGCTACATGTAGGAACCCTTTTTTGGTTATCTAACGAATTGCCAACATATCTGAAAAGTACAATAAATGCCTAAGGATGTGAGCAGTTAAAAAGCCCCCAGCATGTAAGATAATACTTTTATAATTACAAAACCACATTTGACTCATTTACTTAAGAAAAAAAAAATCTTAGCCATGTTCCGTATTGAAATATTAACAATGGATTAACATTTTAAAAGAATCCATGAGATTATTTTCTCAAACAAAACTACAGAACAGTTTTTGCCTTCACTGAATTCCCTGATGATTCAGTGTTACTTTTTTATTTAAAGTACATGGCAAATGGTTACTAGAAAGGTGTTAAGGTATAAACAACCAACAAAAAAATGCTTGGGTTCTCTTAAACCTAGCAATCTTTTTTGATTTTTCTTGCTACCCTAATGAATAAGTCACCTCATGTTTGCAGGAAAGGTTGATTGCAGTAATTTACTCAGAGGTTGGCATATCTGACATTATTTCTCATCAGAATGTTCAACTAACCACGAGGCAACAGGAAGGCTTCTATGAAGTATATTCATGTCATGGTTCCCCAGTATTAAAGAGTGATTTTATGTAACTTGAACATAAGCATTCCATGAGAAATAATACACTAAATATAAACATTGTTTAGAAACACAGGATTCAATTGACTCCCTAATCTTTTGTGCCAAATCTCTGAAACCGATAAACATAAATCTTATTTTCCAGATGTCATATTGGATCTACCCAGCTGCTGCTGACAGGTAAAACAGCTTTCAAAAATGATTATGACAAATAAATATATCCCTTTACCCAACTACACATGAATAAATCATTCCTTTAAAGGGCCAATAGGACCCATGCAGAGCTCTCCTTAAGGTCACACAAATGCATTTAAATGGTGAAAAATTATGCCTAGAAAACATGCAAAACTTTCATTCGATACTCTAAAATTTTTGCATTTCACAATTTGCTTATATTTTCAGAAATACAAAGAGGGAAACATAAGTGCAGCAACTACTAAAAGCTCACAAACTTTTTCAAAATATAAGTCCACACAGAACAGCCAGATGTTTTACACATATCTAGAACAAAACAGAAATGAAAAATAGTGCTACTGAAGGTGTTCAGTGGCCCATTCAAAGCTGCACACACCAAAGAACATTTTCATTTGAGAACGTCAAAGGCAAAGGGGTCCTTAAAGAAGTAAGGAAAGACAAGCACAAAAGCTCTCCCCCAGAAGTGAAATGAGCGAGTCATGGAGAGGTGGGACACCACCAGTGGCCATGTTTCCATTTTCTCAGGAACAGAAACTTTTGAAACTTTTTTCTGGATGGGTTCCCTTCAGATGCAATTAATAAAATTCATACTGATGGAGACAGACATATTTCTACAGGGAGTCAGTTTCAATATTAGCTAGAAAACTACTAACAGTTATTAGCAAAATTATTAAAAGGCTTTCTTATTATCATAGAATCACTAAGGTTGGAAAAGACCTCTAAAATCATTGAGTCCAACCCCTAACCCAGCACTGCCAAGCCCACCACTAAATCTTCCTGCCCTCCATGCCAGATCATCCTTTGGTTATAAATTACTGCTACCAAACAGTTAAAATTCGAAATTCCCCTTCACTAACTACATGGTCAGATTTGTGTTTTCATCTTGTAGTTGCCTACCAGGTCCTAAGTTTCTCTTTTCATTTTCAAAACCAGACTTCATTTCCCATTATCAGTTTTCCTCCTGCCAGACCTGTTTTAAGCCTAATTAGAATTCTTAGCTTTACCTGCTCCTCCGACCTTGATTCAGATTTTGTCCTTTGTGCGTTTCTTACTCAGTAATTTCCATAACAGAAGACACAGATTTATGCCCCATCGTAACATCCAGCTCTTTCACCTTACAAGCTGACAGGAACTAAAGCGGCATGAAACAAGAACTACAAATTCAGCTTTATTTCAGACATAACTCCCTCCCTTAGTGCTGTGTAGATAAAAACCTGCTGAACTGCTCTGTGATGCTGCTTTCCTGCAAGTGCAGCTCCGGAGACTGAAGAGGTCCAAAACGTGAATTTGTGATAAACAATCCAACCCAAAGTTTACCACAACCAACTGAGAATTTTGGGTTTCTTCTGGTTTTAAGTTTCCTTACTGAAAATGACTAACCAACTTTATCTGAAGTTTTCCAAAGTGCAGACTGGGAAAACATGTCATGCAAAATTTCAGACCAAACAATCTAAATTGAAAGCAACAGAAAAGACAGTGAGAGAGGTCAAACAATCAGCACAGTAATTGTGCACTGGAGGCAGTTGTCCTATTCACTATTACAATAACATCATTTGGAAATTTTGTTAGCTTGGCAACTCATTTACCTTGAATTCTTCAACAATAATAGTTAAGGCTTCATGTCCAGCTTTTCTCATGTCTTCTAATTCCTGCTTATGCTTTTCCTGTACAAAAATATGGAAAAGATTATATACAACATAGGCACCTGAAACAACAATTTTAATTAGGAGAATAAATACCAGTTATTTTCCTCAGTTTTGATATCTTTCATGAAGAAATGTACACAGCTTGATCCTTCAGATATTATATATATATATGGGGTAAATTCAAGTAGGTCCCAGTATTAAACTTATTTTTATTTCTTAATTTTACTTTATAGACCCTAGATAATTCTAAGTGGTTCTCCAAATTTTGTTTTTAGAACTTGCTTTGTTTCTTGGTATACCTGTGGATGGCAGGACTTCCAAATCACCCTCTTAGTAAACATTATCTACTGCCTCTACCAATGAAAATGTAAAAGTATCAGATTCAGTTTCCTCAGAAATGCACAACTTTCTCCTACTTATTGTGTGGCTCCTCTTTTAGCTTTTGTTTTATTCTTAAGATACCCAGGAAAGTCTTCTTGCAAAAGAAATCCTGAATATATTTTTCAAACAAAGTTGCATTGTTCGCTTTTTTTTTTTTTCCTGCACCATTATCACATAAAAGGAACCTGGAAAGAAACATTCTAGTGTTTTTTCCTTTATTTAACAGTTTTCTAAGTCGGCAATGTGAACACCTTGTTGGATTGTCATCAGCATTTCATGCTATCAATAAGCAGCAACACTTTTTCCAATTATCAGTTAGTAAGAAGATGAAAAACATTCCCTCCCACTTTATTCTTTGCTTCAGGGTCTATTCTGGTACTAGTGCATATGGCAGGATGTAGTTGCTTTAAATCATAATGGATTAAATCATCTTTGGATTTTCTTGGTGCAGAAAGCAAAAACACATTAATCACAAATGTTCACTTGCAGTGATCATAGGACAAAACCAAACACAACTTACACTATATAGTTTTTGCTTTTTGGATCAAAAAAAGAGTTTAATTTAATTAATACAATTCCATGTTCCCTAAGACCTGTGTGTTTGGAATAAGCAAAACATAGTGTCTAACAAAGCACATTCAATATTGTTATGTAGCAACATGTAACACCTTTAAAATTAATTAATCAGTCTGTAACTATATTTCCTTAGAGGTTTCTGCTCTGTCATTTGATTCCTTTCTCCTGAAAGGGTCACCTTAGCAAAAAGGGGGAAACTACAGCTACACAATCCTTGTATCTCTGGCCCAAATATAATGAGACATTCAGATTTTCTTTAATAAAACTGTGGACTTTTGTGAAACCCTGCAAGAACAACTGCTAAGAAGCAGAAGAACTTAAGATGGAAATATTTTGACGTGTAAATAAACTGCTACATCAGTTTAATCCCATTGTGATGCAACCATCAAAAATCATTCAAAATGTGATATTTTACAGGTTAAAAAACCCAGTTCTCTTGACTGAGGAAGTAAGATATCCCATTCTGGTAGAAAGCACAGTGCCTCTCACTCGCATTACCAGGCAAAGCAAAACACAGAGCAAAAAATGCACTTTGTCCTCTTACAATGAATTTCTCAAGTTTTTCAGAACCAGTGACTTGTTCAAGGTCATGCCCTAAATGGGAACTGATAACACAAGGTGAAGGAACAACACCAAGGCACTCCTGTAACACCAGTTAGGAGTCTTTTTTTCCTGTAGGAAATGTTCAAGGCAGTTATCTGACTTGCTGCTGACTGCCCATCTTCTGTAAGGCTGTGGTACCTTCAGAGGCAGCTGCAAGTCTGAACAAGAAATCAGTGATGCACTCTCTTCCCTCCTCATTTCTGCACTCATGCAAGAAGGGAAACCATAGTTCCCTGCAGGCAACTGAAGAGACAAATTTCAAATTATGCAGCTTTGCTTTACACAATTACATCACTAAAACTCTTCATACTGGACTCCACTGCACTGAGATTTTCATCTCCATAAAATCAACTCTTCTCTCTTTCATAGCATCACTTTTAAAAAATTATAGATAACATCTAGCACCTAAGTTCTTATTTGAAGGCATACATATTTCCTTCAATTTACCCAAGCACAGAGAAAAAAATTGTAATACTCAATGCGACAGAACTAAATCAATGAGAAATTGAGCTCAATATGATGAGAATCAGTCCGCAATGGCTAATTAATATACACACTAGAGTGTGCTATTGTGTATAAAATACAGATTGGTCACTATTTCTGTTCATGTGAAATAAGAATATGAGCTCTACAGAGGTAAGACACACGAGCATCTCCAGGTCTCTAGCAAAGCAAGTATTTTCACTTTAGTCCTATCATCAACATCCTAGTGAAAGTTACAGCCAAGAACCTAAAGATAAGGACAAATATAGGGAGGAGAGAAAGATTTCAGATTTCCCAAGATAACCAAAACCCCCACATTACACATAACCTTAAGCTCACCACAGGAACCAAGGAGATGCTGTGATTTATTTCATACAGGTAAAGATCATTTGTACCTGGAGCATAACAATAGAAGACTTTGAGGTGAATAATGAAGTGAGGTAGCAAACTTTCACAAGCAACTGCCTAGCATCGTGGTGGTGAGGACATTTCCTGCTGAGATAGACCTGAGTTGAGCCAGAGTTGAGTGAGTGTGAACAGACCAGACTGCTGGGAATATTATGACTGATTAAATGTGAAAAACTATGCAAAGGAAATAGCATGGAAAAGCCTGAACATGCCCCAAACTCAAACATATTTACAGTTCCCATACTACTCTCCGAGTATGTGCAGAGTACAACAGGGATCTCTACCCTGTCACATTTAAGACATTATTATTTTGTGAAGAAAAATCACAGTTTATATCTGCTCTTTTTTTCCCCTACAGGATATGCATACAGAGACCCTCCACTGAAGAGGACATTAAACAATAAAAAGAAGTGCTAAAGTTAATGTGTTGTTAGTATGTAAGCACATTTTGCTACCAAAATGGCATGATATGATAAAAAGCACCTACAAATACCTCAGAAAGCCTCCTTTGGCTGCCTTGAGGTTTTTAAAATATTACAGAAACATTTACTTCTTTGGGATAAAGCTACAAATGTGTGAGGGCAACTTATGTCCTGGATGCTTTCCTCACACAGTCTAAAGCGTGGGACATGATAGCAAGAGGAAGCAAGGACAAAGGAGAGAACAGGAGAACAATTCCAGGGAAGCTGAGAAGAGAACACATACATTAAAAAAACAAAGCAAGCATGAAAGGTATTCTGAGCTTCATTACGATATTTTCATGTCTCTTATCTCAAAAGCATCTGTCTTCAGACCAAATTAAATTCCACCATTGTCCTTAAAGAATAAAATGTTAATTTGGAAAGGGTTGCCAGCTGTCATCAATGGCTACTGATACTGAAGCCAGTTATAACACCCAACACAACTTTATACAGCACATGTACTTTAAAAAATATCAGTGTTTATGAAGTTCTTTACTGTGTTAGATGTCATGATATGTATAGATATGTATTAAAAAACTACACTAGGAGAGTCTTCCTTCTTTCTATAGATAGGAGACTGACCTGCACTCTGCAAGGGTCTGGAAAAAGGATGTCTTAGGGAAAGAGGATCATGTTAGGAAATACTTAGTCAAGCTGGACATAATTAAGTCCGTGATGCCTGACAGGATGAACCCACAAGTGCTGAGGGAGCTGGCAGATGCAATGGTGAGGCTCTGCTCAACAACTGTTGACTGATTACAATGACCTGGAGAAGTGTCTGAGAAGTGGAGGTAGTAAATGCCATTCCTGTCTTCAGGCAATGACAAGAAACCACAAGGTGCTACAGGCTGGGCAGTGGGAAGTACCTGGAAAGGTGATTGTGCTGTTTTTTCCTGGGACAGAGTGAAACGTAGGGGGCTACGTTTTAGATTTGTGCTGGGAAAAGTATTGGTAGCTCATAGATATTTTAGTTACTGCTGGCCTTAGGGAGCTTCTCCATGAGGATTTTAGAGAAGTGTCAAAGTGTGGTCAGGAGAAGCTGAAAGTGAGGTGGATTGAAAATTGGCTGAACTGGCACACCCAAAAGATGGCAGTGTGTCCCAGTGGACAAGAAGTTGAACATGAGGCCAGCAAACCAGGACTGCATTAGGCTAAATATTGCCCCCAGGTCACAAGCGGTGATCCTACCCCTCTACCCAGCCCTGTTAGGGCCATTCCTGGAGTACTGTGTCCAGTTCTGGGCTCCCCAGCAGAAAAAAACAGATGGACATACTGGAGAGAGACCAACAAAGGGACACAAAGATGATGATGGGTCTGGACCATCCTTCACATCAAGAGACATTGAGAGAGCTGGGACTGTTTAGTCTGGAGAAGGCTAAGGGGGATCTTATTCATGTATATAAATACCTGAAGGGATGGTACAAAAAGAACAGAGTCAGGTTCTGCAGTGGGCTGCCCAGGGACATGGTGGAGTCACTGTCCCTGGAGATGTTTGAAGAAAGACTGGATGTGGCACTCAGTTTAACTGATAAGGTGGTGTTAGCTCATAGGTTGGACTTCAAGATTTCCAAGGTCTTTTCCAACCTAATTGTTTCTGTAATGGTATTTACCAAGTCCTAATACACAAGGTATTACTTCTGAGGCTACTTGGTTTTTCTCAAAACTTTTCCACAGAAAGTACTAAAAGAGATTTTACAAAGCAAACAGTGCAGTGCTGCATATTTATCACAGGTGAGCCCTTCCAAAGGACCTGCTGCCTACAGCTCACTACAGTATATATGTTGTTTTCTAATATTTATTCTGGGTACAGTCTTTTATTACCAGTTTCAAACATACGAATCTTCAAATGTCAAAACGAATAGTAACCAAACCCACACCTTATACCAACAAAACTGTAACAGGAGATACCTTATGTGCCAAAAATTGGTAACATTTCCATCTGTAGCTCTGTTAACCTTTGAGAAGTAATCAACATAGGCTTTAGAAATATAATTAATTGAAGGAATGTATATTGAACTTTCATAAAGTTGTACTATTCATAACACATAATGATGTTCACAGCACATTCCTAGAGGATACCTTCAGTCTTTTCATGGATGTTTAAAAACCCAAGACGACTACAAAGAAACCTGACACTCGGTCAAGTAGCTTCAAAAGCATGCAGGAATACATTTCACTTAAGCATGAATAAAAACTTTCCAAGGTTTACTTCTAGGAGATATAAAATATTTGTATGCAAATGCTCTAATAATTTTATGTTGAGCTGTAAGATTAACGTATCTTTTAAATTTTTCCAATGTAATAAGAAAACTGATTGTTTTCTTCCTTGTTTTTGCAATACAGAAAATAAGTTTCATTATAACATAAATAATCCTACTCAGCACAAAATTAACAGAAAGAAAGTTACATCTTTATATTTGAATGTTCTTTTCATTTTCATCATGTGAACTATTTTCTTCGGCTGCTTCTTGAATTAAAACTCAGGGAGTAAAGCATGGTGCTAAACTTATCTCTTCTTTCAATCTTAACTCCCTTTCTGAATTGTAAATACATTTTGGAACACTAACAGCATTCCAAAGCAGACATACTATATGGAACCTAGCTGATCAACAGCAATTTTCCCATTAAAATACAAGCAAAGCATCTTCAACACAAATTGTTGCCATGCTCATTCCAGGCTACAAATGCATTTTTGTTTGTTGGTTTCCTGCAGACAAGTGATGATGTGCAAGTTGAACAAAACTCACAGAACTCACAGAGTAACCAAAGACACAAGTACCCATTTTTGCATCAAGTTGTTGTATTTGTTTCATAAGAATAGCGACAACAATTTAGATCAGAAAATAGAATAACCAGCAGCTTGGGAAATTTAGCATCAAATCAAAGAGCTTGGGATAAAGTAAATGCCAAGAAAAACAGGTGCTGAAGAAGATGACAACACAGACTTTCAAAGACTTTCTTAGCTGAAAATCTGCATGAAAAGCTTCTCTTGACCTTGTTGTTCCAGAGAAAAGAGGGATATGTAATAAAATCAAACACTCGTCAGTTAGACCATCCTGCCCAAAGCAGAACACAAACATCATCTGCAACTGAATCCCAACATTTTCCTGCATCAGAGAACTGCTATCAAGCTGTAAACTTCAAGATTAACTCGTTGGTAATTTGTTTTACTTCCTGAAAAAGTGATTAACAGTCTAAGCATGAAGGGGGAAGAAAAAATCTAAAGAGACAGAAGTTACACCTTTTCCAGAGAAAACAAGTATAACAAGAAAACTAGAGAACTAACTACTGCTCACTTATTTTAAGATACTGCTATGGGTTCTGCAAGAAAGGGATTTTTGCCTAACCTCAGAAAAATTCAAGCTGGAAGGAAGCATCTCCCACAGACCAGAAAGAGGTATCAAAATCCCAGATTGACAGATTTTACAAGAAGTCCTTCTCACTTCTAGTGTATCTTAGGGAACTAGTAATGCAGCTCCACATTCTGAACAACTCTGCTTCCTGTAAAACCTCACACTGAACATGGATAGGTTTCATAGTACAAGCTCCTATTCTAACATTGCAGATACATTGAAAACCACCAAAAATGTTATATTCCATACAACAGTGATTTAAGTTTACAGTAACTGATATTTTGACTAGTTTACCATTTCAAATACTGCATTAATCAGATTTTTGGTTCAGGCATTCCTGACCCTGCCCTTAATTGGCAATGAGGTAGGCCAGATTGGAGTAAAATATTCCAAATAATTCAGCCTGGGGAATATCCCCTGGATTGGAGTTATAACTTCAGTGACTGGGAGTAGGCTATTTATTTTTCTCAGTTTATGACCAAAGTATTAAATCACAAAATCACACAATCATTCAGGTTGGAAGGAACCTCTGAAGGTCATCTAGCTTAACCTCCTGCTGAAAGAAAGATCAACACTGAATTCAAACCAGATTGTTCAGATCCTTGTCCAGTGAGATGGTGAAAAACTCTTGAAGATGGGGATTTCACAACCTCGCTGGCTGAGACATCTCAATGCTTATCTTAATCATAAAATACTCTTTTCCTTATAGCAAGTTACAACTTCCCATGTTTCAATCTATCACCATTTCCTGCTACACACCTCTGCAGAACCTGCCCAGCTCCATTTTTCTGACAACTTTGTAGGTATTGGCCATCTTCTGTGAAGTTTCCCCCAAGCCTTCTCTTCTCCAGATTGAGTCAGTGTACACTGCATACCTCTCATCCACAGTCTAGGAGTTTCATCAAGGAAGGCAATCAGGTTGGTCAGGCATAATTTGTCTTTTGGTAAAGCCATGTTGGCTGCTCCCAATCACCTTGTTCATGTGCCCAGAAACAGCTGCCAAGAGCACCTACGCCGTGATATTCCCAAAGACCAAACGCTGGCACGCCTGGATCCATCCATCCATCCATCATCCTTCTTGTCTCTTTCCAATAATCAGCGGCTTCTCCCAGTCTCTGAGTTGATGCAGAACTCTGCCATAGCAATAGCCAACTCTCTCATCACTCCTGAGCTCTGTGGTCTGCAACTGCTGGATTTTACAAAAGACACCTCCTTCCTCCTGTTCCTTTGTGCTGAGCTGGTGAAGGTCTGGCTCTGCTGGCTTCCCAGGCACCGTGTGTTTGTATGTGTGCATTTGGCATGGGTCCCCAGAACCCAGTTAATTGTTGTGCTGCTCGATGCATGAGAGCCTGCTTTGGGTTATTTCTTTCACCACCTCCCACCTCTGAGGTGACTAAAGCCCCACGTCTTACAAATAGATGTTCAACTCACACGTGGGAGGAGAAAGTAAGTCTTGCTTTGCTCTTTTTCAAGCAACACATAAGATGGACAAATCAAGACGATGGTATTTGATTCCCAAGAATGTGTTTAAGAACTTGGGCTTGATTAGCAAAGATGATGACAAAATCCTGACATCATCAAATTGCCTGACATCAATGAAGTTCCTGTTCTACAGTATTTGTAGCAAACAAACAAGACCCAGACCTCCGCCACAAAACCCCCTTACACTTTGGATAATAGTACATATACTTTCATAACTAGATATGAACCGTTATGTACTATGATAGTCCATAACTTTCATATACTAGATATGAACATGGGCATCTAAAGAGCAATCCTGTGTGAGAACTACAACATGCATTCATTAGTTTCTCTGTTTCACTTACTGTGCAGCACTGATGGTACTGAACTAACAGTAAAACTAGTTACTCCAGAGGAGAAAAGTTAAGTTTGGGGATGTGGGGTAGGCGTAAAAATCTAACTGACCTCTTAAAAAATGATAAATTTAGCCTAATCTCTTCCTCAGAGCAAAGCACTCTCACTAAAATCACCAAACCAAAGTTAAAATCAGCCTTTTTTTTTTCCAGAAAACATCAGATGTAACATGCTGAAAGAGTCAGCAATGATTGATCCCACCATAAGTTAAGAGGTAACTAAAAGCTATGTTGGGTTTTAATTGGTTTTTGGGGTTTTTCTTAATTGAACTGTGATTTGAAAAACACAGACCTATTACATTTTTAAAATTACAGATCATTAAGCTATGTCATCTAATTGACTTCTAAAATTTATTACTGTTGATCATGAAAAACAAATGCATTCATACAGATTAAATATTCAGAATTCTAAAGTTACAGTGAAAACAACAAAAATAGACATATACCTGTGCTTTTCAAAAGATAGTCTAAGAGTAATACAACTCAAGATTCTTGGCACTTCTATACACTCCATTTACTTCTTGATCATGATGATATTAATACTTAAACAAAACTGAAAGAAATCTTCTCTGACAGATGCATAAATTAGAGCCAGGGACTGACTTTCCTATTACTGTATGTGACACTCTTTCACTCTCCAGATCTATTCCATGTTGCCATTCCATCATTTCTAGAACACCCCTCATTTTCTTCCACCCCTCACTCTGTCCTTCCTTCCAACGATGTTAAAACCATGATTCTCATATTTGAATTTTTTTATTTTGAACAACAGTTATTCCACAGCTCCCTCTTTAATCTATTCAATATGCTGCAGTTAAAAACAAAAAGGCAATCTTCCCCCCTAAAAAAACCCCAAACCAAAAAACCCCACCAAATATCCCATAGCAGAAAAAACCTTTTCCCTCCAGTAACAACCTTGTTGTTGCTGAAAGAGTGAGTGGGAGAAGCAGAGGGATTCTAATTTAGACACAAATATTGTTTCCTCTAACTCTACAAACCCAGACCATACAAACACAGCCCCTTTCAAAGTCCCTTGGTTCCTTTCCCCAAGCCAGCTGGCAAGGAGACAAAAACAAGCTCACTCTTCCTTTGTTGTATGTGAGAAATTAAAATGTAAATACATTTTAAAAGGCTGTAGCATTAGGACTGAATTTGACAGAAAGCTTGAGCTGTGTTTTAGCTTGGTTTGAAAGTTCTTGGTATTTTACACTACGTCAGACCTCCCACAAATTGGCTTACCCAGATGAGAAAAATCATGATTAAGACACGTTCTTGTTCTGAGCAGCTCCCCTCTTCAGAGGGGCACAAACATAGCTTACAGTAAGGCTCTTGGCTAAAAGTGTTTTAAAAAAGGGAAAGCAAATCCTGCAGGAATATAGCTGTCTCAACTGGATATATGCAGATTTATTAAGCATATGACAAGGTATTTAAAGGACTGGAGGCCACATTAAGAAAATGTAAAGTAGTGCAGCACCAGTTAAAAATACAACATATCAAAAAAAAAAAAAAATATTCTTCCTTAAAAAAGTACTGCTGGCTTTCTGCTGTGCAATGGAAGATTCACCAGCTGTGGCAGTGATTGGTACAGGACAAGATAATTTAATTGGTGGTGACAGAATGGGAATGTGTTGAAAGTTGATGAAGTACTGCCACAGGAGTTGCAACATGCCCCAAAGAGTGGCTGTTTTTATTTAACAAATAATCATTTCTCAAAAAAATGTGAAAGTAAAGACAAATTTGATGTAAGCAGCAGGGCAAGTGCCACTAGACCCCCACTCATGTGAAACTCTCTGAAGAAAATATTATGCTAAATATGAGATATCTTCAGGCTGTTCCTGTAGTCTTTGTTAGCTACAATATCCCCTTTCTTCCTGCATGGGAGATGTCCACTGCATTTTTGCTTAAATTCCATAAAGTCCTGAATAATTTTCCTCAGTTAACAACTGTCACCCCATTTATAGTAAATAACAGCAGAGGATATCTAAGACCTGCTTAATCTATCCTAAAACAACACCACTGAATGTGTTAAAGTGACACAGACTTGAAATGTGTCTTTATAAGCAGTGAGTCCAAGTCCTAGGGACTCAGGGAACTCCTCACCAGACCAGCTGAACGCAGCTGTTTTCCCACTGGGGATTCTGTGCAGGTAATGGAACTCCCAAGGGGCAGAAATGCAATCACACTCCATTTGAAATCCCGGAACTGTTCTCTCTACTGACCTTTTTTCANTATTTTTTTCTTGGTTTTTTTTTTTTTTTTTTTTTTTGCATGTGTATGTATGTTTTATTCACCTTTTAAACCAAGTATTTCACAAAGTATTTTCACAAAAGCAGGCGTCACACGCTGTCTGGAACTAGGTTTTAGCTCAAAAAGATGGAAGTGGATATCCTTTTCTGCTTATCACAAACAAGAAGACTCTTCAAGCATTAAAAGTATCTTTCCAGTAATAAAGTTTGAATATAAGGGAAATTCAGAACATTCTCCACTCTTTGTTTCTTATGAGCTCAAACTGTGTTTTCCTTCTGAGCTTCCCTGAAGTTACCAAGACCTATTACAAATTCTCTGCCTAGCAGGTCAATGGAAAACTGCTTTCCAGTGACACTCTCACTTCTTACTTATCTCAAAAGTCAGACTACAAACTCAGCCCTTTGAAATACCTACCAAAGACACATGGATTCTTCTCCCAACATAACCAGGATGTAAATGAAGCATAGGCTTAATTATTCTTAAATTATTCTTAAAATATATAAAAAAATTATAATAACTGAAGAATTTCAGAATTTCTCTCAGTCATATATCGCAATGCCTTAGATTATTTTCTAAGCATTATTCAGACCTTCATTTTAATAATTTCATTTTTTCATGATGGTCCTCACTTCTGGAAATTAATGCTGATCATTCCAAGCAATTATTTGCCGAGAATGCATTAATTTGTAATGTATACCCAAAACCAAAACACTGTATGTGTTTATCATCACATTGAAGTAATAGGTTTATTTTTAAGGAATTGCATAGAACTGGGAAAATCTGTTTTATCTCAATATCTTCCAGGTTTAAGAACAGATGTTCTAGTTTTCATTGGTATCAGCTTTCTTTCAGTGATAAAACTTCTGCCAAGAATAGTAAAAAAGTTCTCAGCAGTTTAAGTACATGATTATTTTAAATGTCACATGCTGTTCTGGACCTTTAAAGCCTTTAATGAGGAAAAAACCTCATACAAGTCTCAGCAGCAAAATGTTATCTATTTAGGAGCAGCAACACTAACATAACCAATACTTTATCTCTGGAACTGCTTTCTCAATATCAGGAGTTATGTAGAAGTGACCTGTTACACATCTTTGCAGTAATTTAAAATATTAGTTATTTGTTGACACTTTGCCTGTATAGTAACATTTTGGCAGTTTACTCAAGTAAAAAAAGTAAAGGCATGATTAATAAGGAAGTTTCCAAGGTAACTGAGAAGGGGTGAATAAATTCAACTTTGATATGTAAATCACAAGAGTTTCTTGGCTATGTAATAACTTCAGTGGGTGAATGAGTTAGATTAGAATACATTTATACAAATAAATTTGCTCAATACTTGGGAAATTACACATTTCAGCTGGGTTTAGAAACACAAGTAAACTGTGTTTCAACACCAAGTATATATTATATACAAATAAAATTTAATACATCTATTTTCAATCAATAGATTGAAAAAGTAAATTTCAAGGTGTAGCAGGTTAATCAAGCAATAAAAGTTTCAGTAATGTATTAAGCTGCATTCTGCAGTCATTCATAGCTTATTAATGGATTATAAATCAAGTAAGATGCTCTAACAGGTAAAGGGTGATGAAGGGAAAATCCTTCAAATTTCTCCTCAAAACATCATCCTGATATTTGCTGTGCATCTTATGCCTCCAAGTGTATAAATAGGAAATGAAAAATCTGTTACAAGTATTGACTAATTTTGGCTAATATTGGCTAAGAGTTACTGCATTTTGGTGGTGAGTAATGCTCAATTACTCACGATAATTACCCTGTCTCAGATGCCTTACTCTGAACACAAACAGGGCTGGAGTGGACCCAGAGACGTGGAGATGCTTTGGCACATTTCCTCACATTTTTTAAGGAGGTAACAGATAACTGCCCTGCAAGCACTGCAACATCTCCCTTTAACTGCTAAGTCATCTGGTCTGGTTCACAGTTCATTAATAAACTATGAATGGCTGCAGACTGCTGAACATTTTATTGCTTGTTAACCTGAAACACCTTTAAATTTACTTTGTCAATCTCTATTAAATTTTATTTATATAACAGATAACTGGCCTTAAGTACTGTCTTAGCAATACAGTTATGTAAGCTCCTTTCTCCAAAGGTTGCTTTTTAGAGACATCTTGCACATTTTCATTATCCCCTCAAAAATCCACCAAGACAGTAATCCCACAAAAGGTAGAAAAACGTTGATGTGAAAATCTTGATGAGACAAGCTTGGTGGTAAAGACCTCCAACTGATCAGTGCTAAACATATCTGGGCATTTCACAACCTTCTTAAGTAGAATTTCCATTTTCAGTAGGAAAAAAAATAAAAAGATTAATCCCTCTGAACACACTCGCTGTGAATGTGCAAATGAAGATGTGCAGTAGCTGTCACACACTTGTGACACACTGAACATAAATCAGTGAATGCACTCAAATAAATCCAGGAGGCACTGGCATAAAACAGATCAGGACACAGACAAAGCAGAGAGGACACAAAACTTGGTTTAAAAAAACCCCTTTTTTGCTAATACTTACTTGCACACTAAGTTAATGAAAGTTATTTAAAAGTTATTTGAATACTTTTAAAAGCAGGGAGCCAAAGGAGCCACACAAGTGTAAAAAAATAAATGCTTGGCATGTCCAATGACTATAACTGAATATCAGATTATAAAGCAAGTCAGGCATCCCAAAGGTGTTAAATAACAGCACAACAGCAGAAGAGAAGAATATTTTAAAAACAAAATTAGAATGCTTAGTCTTACATCTGCTCTTCTAATTAGTAATTCTGAGACAAGACAACAAAACAATTAAGAAAAGAAGAATTGAAGTTTAAAAGGAAAACATAAGGCAAAAGAGCAGAATTTTTTCATAATAGAAACAAAAAGTTATTTTTCCTCGCGGATGGAAAAATAATTTAGAGGAAAGAAGACATCAGAACTGGGGGGAGAGGGGGAAACAGGCCAAAATGTAAACAGCTCTGAAATTATTAATAGATAAAGACTTTGAATGAAAATGAGTGTCTGAAAGAAGAGTACAGAGAGTAACATTAAAAAAATTAAAGGTGAATAAATAAACGTGAGGTATCTGGCACTCACTTGAAAAAGAGGTGGGCAAGGGATTGTTGCCATATCCATAAATACCTTTAGCAGATCAGCAAAAAGATGCACTGCTATCTGTTAAAGTGTCTTTTCTGAAATTCCCCCTTTTCCGTGTTCCATAATTTTAAACCCTGCTGTGACCCGTGAAATTTCCTGGAATCTCATTTATAAATTTGTTTGCAGGTACAGTACATAAACTTTTTTTCACACCTATTTTTTTTGTTATTAACATTCTGTCTCCTCTATGTCTGCACCTAAAACCAACCTAAATATTTTCTTAGAAGATGGTGTTTAACAGGATGTAAGTCATATATTAGTTTTGTAAGAAAACATACATTTTCTAGTAGTCCAGCCATAAAAACCACCTACCTCTAAGACCTGCTTCCAGCCTCCTGCAGAACACCTTTTCCAGGATCATAAATGCACTCTCCTGGAAGGAGAGACCAGGAAGGCGATGACAGGGAGTCACCTCGTGTGTGAGGGGGGAGTTGGAATGTGTGGAGCTCTGTTTTGGGGTAGGGGATCAGTGAAGCATTTGGGGATCAGGATTAGCAGGCAGGCCAGCAAAGTGGGAATTCCTGCACCAGAAAGTCTCCAGTGGGATGAGGCAGGTGAGACCTCCTCCAGACAACAGGAGGGAGCCTCAATTCACAGATCCTCTTCTGGTTCCTCACAAGGAACGTTACCAACCCCAGAATTTGCCAGTGGGGCAATGCAGCGATCCAGGAGATTCCTGGGGCACACGGATAACACCCCCCATAACACAGGCAGATGAGGAACAATCCATGAGGCACTCTGCTGGACATGAGCCTTAGAAACATGGAAGGACTCACTGGGGATATGAAGATCTGCCCTGACTGCAGTGACCATGAGATGGTGAGTTCAGGAGAGGGGCAAAAACAAGGATCACAGCGTTGGACTTCAGGGAAGAATGCTTTGGCCTCTTTGGGATCTGCCTGGGACGTGGGACACAACCCTAGAGAGAAGGCCCCAAAAGAGCTGGTTTTTACTCGGGGATTATCTCCTCCAGACTCAAGAATGGTCCATAGGGACCAGCAGGAAATCCAGTACGGGCAGGAGGTGGCCTGCATGGATGAGCATCACTAAACTCTGACATAGAAAGGAAGTGGAAGCACTGTCTTCAAAAACAAGGAGACAGACACAACCAAATATGCCTCCTGGCTTATATGAATTTGTGTCATATAAGGGTCTAATAGATAAAAAACTCCAAAACAACAGGCAATACTAATCAGAATCAAAATAAAGTCATCCCTCAGAGTTAAGAGGGAACAAACTAGCCCAAAATTTCAGGCTTACCTTTTTCCTATCTTTATATGACTGCATATAAAGCCCATTCCTCATAATTTGAAGCTGTATAATTTAAATGTGACATTTGCACAGGTACTCAAATGAAAAATTCCCCAAAACATCCATCAACAGCTACAGAAAGAAATAAATGAAACAACATCTAACCCCAGCAATGATTGTACTTGGGTTATTTAGGTTATTGTTACCTTTAATCCCAGCTAGGTGTGACTACATGACTGAGTGAACTTCCTTTGGATCACTCTGTACTGTTCTGTCAATGTTTCCTTCAGGATAATCTTCCTCTCCTGCCTTTCTGAAACACCACTCAAACAAGGAGCCTATCTGACTCACTTTCTTACACACAAAAATATTATTTAAAGTGAAAACACACTACTAACCAATTCATTTCCAATCACTATTCTTTGCAATAACAGTAATACTGCTTAAAAAAATAAGCATTTTAAAGTCCCTTTTTCAATAAAAATTTTTAAGATGTTCCCTAAAGAAAGGTGAAACCAAAAAAAATGCTTTCCAAAAGAAAAAAATTTTGGTGTTTTCAAAACAGCTACAGATTTGTTAAGCTGGAAGAACAGAAGTCAGTTGTCAAAAGATAAAAAGGAGTTTATTTCAAAAAGAAGGGCCACACCACAGCAACTATATTGATCTTTAATAAAACTGCCTGCTTAACTTCCAGAAAGGGATGATGATGGGAAAAAATGTGCATAACCGCAACTAGAATTTTCCAGCGGCAATGCTGGAAATTTCTTCAAATGTGACTGTGTGGTAAATCAAAGAAATGGCAGAGAAAAGTATGATCCAGTTCTCACTGAATCATCCAAACCAGTTGTCTGTAGATAGACCAAACATCAGGAGCCTTATCAGCTAAACAATCTCTCTGAAGAATTAAGCTCCTGCTCAGAGCAGTTGAAACCAGGCATTATTTTCCCTATTCAAATTAAGTGTTCCCTCACTGATTTGCAAATGAGAGAACATCACCCACTAAACAGGAAAGTTCATTTCGCTATTGATGGTTTTGACTGTATTAAAAATTGGAGTTTGGTAGTTTTAAAATGCAGCCTTTGCTTATTTCAACAACATACTGTAGTGTGGCTACAACAAAATTTTAGATTTCTAGTATTAGAATGACCACTAAATCTGCATCACCATCAAAACCTTGTATGCCCTACTAGCCCCAAATGACTTTAAAATACGCAGCAACTCACACCTAAGGAAGAGCTGAAGTATTAAAAGTTGAGATTAATATATGTGATCAAAAGAGGGAAAAATACAAGACTGACACACCATCCAAGAAAACATAAAAATACATTTGCACCTGTTTCTCTCCTGTCTAAAATAAGCAAGGAATTATAAGGCTAACACTGCAACTTTATGGCTGCAACACTGCACACAAGTCAAACCCCCTACAATTACCCTTCCCACAGCAATTTTAACTCAGCTCCAATTTGCAAGTAAAGAAGTTAGAAATACACTGTATTATTCTGCCTCTTAAATACTACAAACACTGAAGCAGGAATGTGGGAATCATAACCCTAATTTTATAAGCTTATATGAATTCATGATCTCAAAGAGACCATTGCATTAAATATCCAAACAACTCTATAATACCAGTTAATAGTAATTTGTTTATTCTGTTTATGAACCCACTGCTGCCCCTTTACTGTCTATGGTTTTTGCAGTTACATATGGAAACAATGTTAAGAATGTGAAAATACTACATGGTCTGTTCAATCTTGATTTTTTTCAAAGCTAATTTTATTTAGATGAAACACAGAACCTTTTACCTTTTACCATTTACACAAGTGTAAATGTGGCAACACTCTGTTGTCATCCATTGGTTAAATATTAACACTCTAACAAAGATGTGGAATTCTGCCTCCCATGCTGAGGAATAGTGATTATCACTACCCTTCAATTATTCAATTTTCAGAACTACCAAATTCAGTTTAAGGCTTTTTTCACACCCATGATGAATAAAGTTTGCGACTAGTCCAGAACACAACTTCCTTCATTAGCCCCAACTCAGAGAAAACATCTTTATGTTCCTAATTTGCCTTTCAAAATATTTTTTTTCTATATCAAAAAACCCTAAGGCATATTTTATTGATGCAATTTTTTGAGAACAAAATTGTGATAACATAACTGTCACCCTTGGGTGAGGCAGAAATCAACAGGACAAGATGTAAAAAATATGTATTACTGACTTAGTTGACAAAGATTTATGGAATCTTCTCTCAGAACTAAGCACGGTAACTTCTCCAAAAAAGAAAATGGTCTTCTTTAAATATCAACTTGTTAAAAAACTGATTAATTCACTGTCTTTGTTATACCTAGAGCAGCTTTTGAGGATTCTCTGTCACAAGTGCCAGAAGTCATTTGATTAGTAAATACGAAGGTGCATGAAACAATGCATGTTCAAAGACACTCAGAAAGGTCTCCTGAGGCATTGGTTTTGCACATTTTACTCAAACATTAACACAGCAATTTCATTTAAAAGGAATTAAGCCAACGCACACCTACGGGTTCGGATGCCGCCACTGGCTCCATTGGAAACCCTCTCCTGAGAGTTCCCACAGCTGTGCCAGAGGCACCACTGCAGGCTGCTCTAAAGCTTCTCAGGTCAACAGCACCAATAACCAGCTGCTTCCACTGGAAAAGGCAGAGCCAGTGGCACAGACATCTGTCCTCGGGAGCTGCCAGGTCTGCTCAGTGTGTGGCCACAGGTGGTGACCCTCGTGCTGCAGGAGCCAGAGGAGACAGACAAAAGAAACTAAAAGCTGCAGTAACAGAAAGCATCCACAATTCAAGCCTCATGAAAGCAATTTTAACAGGCATGACTTAGAAGCATGACTCACTTTCCTTCTCTAGTTTGATTCTGCACCCAGAAGACAAGAGGAAGCACATGAGAATTTCTACAAAGTAACTTAAAGGTTATGACTCTTTTATTGCCATTTTTGAAAACTGCAGTACCTGACTCAGAGAGTTATCATACAGTCTGATACTTTCGAACCTCAATAGCATTTCCACTATTCAAATGCTTCTACCTGAAGAGCACTGTGAAAGTATCAACAACATAAAATCCACCCATTCTACTGTTTAGGAATACCAATAACTTTAATCACTATGGTACTCCATAAATCAGGGGGGGTTTAAGTTAAACTTCCTTGTATATCACGGTTATGCAAACATTTATTTCACTGAGTAAAGTGTTACACACAAAAAAGGAAAAAAACAGTATTAGATAATTATATTACTGTAAATTCCAGAATGTACTGCTGTCAGGAATTCAAAACAAATTATTACAGCAACCATTAAGCACAAATGGGAAACAATGCAATAGCTATTAAAGACCATCCACAGCACCAAAAAAATTAAGTGAAGCTGACACAACAGACACAAACTTCTGAAATGCTGAAACATAGTTTGCTGTGCTCTAACACTGGAAGATGACTGAAAACTTCAATGAAAATTCTGTCTGGAATGTGAAACTTCACACATTTATTTAATGACCAATATTAACTTTTACAATGGAAGCAATTCTAATTCTATTGTCATCTAGTTACACTTCACAGATTTTTATTATGCTACATGAATTATTCCATATTGATGTTAGGTAAGACAGCACAAGTAATTGGCCACAGCACTCTAGAACATGCTAAATCATGCTGTTAAACACAACTACTGTGCAAAGGGGTTTTCTTTTCATCTGTTTTTTGAAATAGATCCTAACAAGGAAGACTGATCCCATTTACAAAAATGTAGTTAGGCAAGAGGGATATTAAACTTACATTCCTGATGATGTCAAGAATCAGGCTTTGATCTAAAAACATTAGAAATTCTTCAAATTCAAAAGGCTTTGGAGAAGGCCCATAGATGTTTAAAAGAGTATTTGCTGGACATAAATATACTCTATATAAAACCCTCCTGAAAAGCAAAGATACTACAAGAAAGAAATTACCTGGAGTGTCTTGTAATGATCTTGCTGTGGAAGTACTTTTTTTTTTTTTCCTTCAAGAAATCCATTTCTAGCATGCTATGTTTTTCCAGCAAATATTCCAATTCCTATAAAGGTTGTAAAACAAAATACGTGAAATTACAAACATTTGCGAATTGTGAAAATACAGATTCAGTCAATCATTCAAACTAATTTAATTTCTGAACACACTGTGATATTTGTTTATCACAGAGATAAAGGGTTGTGCAAGAAAACTCTGACTGCAGTCTTTAAATTGAGGTAGTATTTTTAAGTGTGAGGTATTTAAAACCCAAGGCATGTCCGATGTATAAGGAATGACCTGTGTGAAGTGGCCAAGGTGCACTTCATAACATCCTCTAACTTCTTCTGAATCCTAAGGGTTCAGGCAGCTGGACCTGCTGTTACACGTTCCTTCCAACTGGAACTATTCTATTCTATTCCAATTATTTCCATATTTTTAACATCTTGCTCTACCTTTCTGCACTTGAAAAGCATCATTTTAAATGTACTGTTAGCAAATGTTTTCACTGAAAAGGCAGGAATCCTATAAGATATATGCATATATACAATAATCTCTATCTACATCTCCAAAATGAATAAAATCTTAAAATACTCTGGGATCTTGATGAGAGCCACTCTGGAAGCCTGCCCAACATGAACCAACAGAGAGGAAGGAGAATAACACCACTGAAAATAAACTTCCAAATTATTTGCTGTACAAAGAGCTAAAGATTTTTATTTTTCCTTAATGCAGCCACTGCTGGTGTACATAAGCTGCTGGCACCCTTTCAGTTGCTCAAGAACAATTATTTCTCCAAGCCATGCAGGAAGCCAGTATAGAAACAAATGACCTGCCAGGTCACTGCACAGCTATTCAAACAAAGGCACGACTGAGAGGGTCATGAGGAGGACAGAAAGAGCAGGTTTGCTTAGTTCAACCCTGCTTTTGGACAAAGTAGAAAAAACAGTTTGAGAGATTCCACCGTCGAGATAGAAACGGCATGTGGAACACCAATCCAGAGCCTCTCTCAAGCTGTGTCCTCTTCCAGCCTGTATTCTTGCTTCCCTTCCAACCTTTCCTTCATATGCTTAGCAAAACCAGCCCATTGCAGACCTCCTTATCCTTGGCTTGAGTCACTCTCCCTCATTCTCACTTCCAACAAGCTGTTTGCTCCTTCCACAGCAAGGGCTCCCAAGAAATAGTATTAAGAATAACAGAAATTAAACTCACTCTCCCATGCCTCAGTGACCTTTTGCTAACTCAGATGTTCAACTACAGGCACAGCGCTGCTTGGTGCTCTTATTATATTCAGGTCAGAAGGAATATGAAGAATTTAGCTACCAGAGCTCCCCCCACCAAAAAAAAAGTCAAAACATAGCCATATGGTTCATGCTGAGAAAGCTTGTCTTGGGGTTTTTTTGCCTTTTTTTTTTACCACTCAGGCTAAAAAAATATTTTTTTCCTGACACTTCAGAAAAATTCAGCCTAAAATAAGATATCAGACATAGAAAAGCAGTATTTTGGCTAAATCGAGTGGTGTGTCCAACTCCGGCCAGCCTCTGGAGAGCATTCAGCAAAGGGCAATAGAGATGGGGAAGGGTTTGGAGCACAAATCTGATAAGAAGCTGAGGAAGCAGCAGGGGCTCATCTGGAAAAAACAGAGGTTCAAGGGCACCTTACGTCTTGCAGCCAGGTGGGGGTCGGGCTCTGCTCCCAGGGAACAGGGACAGGACAGGAGGAAATGGCCTCAAGCTGTGCCAGGGGAGGGTCAATTTGGACATCAGGAGGAATTTCTTCATGGAAAGGGTGGTCAGGCATTGGAAGGGGCTGCCCAGAGAGGTTTGGAGTCCCCATCCCTGGAGGTGTTGAAGGAAAGCCTGGATGTGGTACTCAGTGTTCTGTGCTGGGGACAAGGTGGGGATCAGTCACAGGTTGAACTTGATGGTCTTGGAAGTCTTTTCCAACCGTAATAATTCTATGATTCTAAATTTGGCCAGTTTCTCAGGAATTTGTCTAATTTCTATGAAGAAAAATGAATTTCAAATGAATTTCAAACCTCTGCCAGCTCCATCTATATTCAAATCCTATATAAATGCCAACTGTCTTCCTTCAAAAAAACTATTCATACCTTTTTGATTTTAAATTTTTCTTCTTCAGCAGTGCAAAGCTTGATTTCGAGGTTTGCAGCAGCTTGTTGAAGGCAGCTCTTGGGTTCATTTGTTCTCTTTGTCTCAGCTTCAGCTAAAGTCTTGTCTTCAATTACATTAGAAGAGGCAACTGGAATATCTGCTTGAGCCTAATTCATAGGAGAAAAGTGGAACTGAATCATCCCTCCCAATGCATCAGAGAAACAAACTCTCCTTGGATTAGCCATTCCGTGTTTTCACCCAATGCACACAATCCACAAACAGTGGTCACAGAAAAGGAATACGAAGGCTTTGTGATAAAATAAATATCTCATCCTCAGGCTAGACTAACAGAACAAAAGTAATTCAGACATCTGTACAACATTTAGTTACTGTTATATTTCAGGAAATTGTAGAAGTACAGAAAATAGGCAAGACACTAAGTCTACACTTTCAGAGAAGAACACAAGTAAGTTATGTGATGTTTAAAACATTTTGTGGTATAATTAACAAAATTCAAAGCTTTATTTCTCCCCTCTTAAAAAAATAAAGGAGGGGACAAAAACTTGTTCATTTTGCAGCAAAAGAAGTCCAAGGAAAAAGCTGCTCAATTAATTCAGCTGTCACTTTTTCATCAATCTGAAAGCCAAGCACGCTTGAGATCTGGGTGGTGATAGGAACATCTCAGTGTCTTCATTAAAGAGAGGTTTGACTGATCTGACCTAATCCACCTCCCTAGCACCTTTTACTCCAAACACACTATATAATTTATATATATAATATATATTATATGTATATGATAGATAATGCATTGACTTTCCAATAAACTAGTATCTCTCAAAGGATTCAAATAAATTAATGAACAAAACCAGCTGAGATCTTGACTGTACATGAATATATGAGATGCAGTAAACAAAACACTCAGAAAGGAAACTGCAGTTTGTGCTCTGAATTCTCTTGTAAGAAGCAAAGAGAAGCCATATGTGCCAGTTCCATTTCTGGGTACTACTCAAGATTAGAGTCTGGCACCAACCAAAACCTGTGGGTATGGAACCTGTAATAGTGAAGGGTTTTTTTACATGAAACATCAAGAGGCTCTGGACACAGAATTATAAAAGAATACAGTTCTCCTAACACTTCCCTCTAATAGGTATAAAAGTATTTTATTTTATTTTTATGTCCACCACTTTCCTTTAGTTTACGCCTAAGTCCAAAGTCATTTCCATTGCAAAATAATGTAGAAGGATCTGCTCTCAACTCCCTTCAGCAGGACTTCCTAATAAAGTTTTTTAATTTGTACTATTTCCAGCAGTACAGAGAGCCTATGGAATGATGGCTCTGTCAGTAGCTGAACAGAACAAGATGAGAAAAACTGAAACACGGACTACAACTAGAATTTGCACACACACTTAGTCCGAAGTAACAAAGTATATTTGTTACTTTTCTGTAAGATTATCCAATTAAATGACTTCATAGTTTTAAAAAATACCCCTAAGCCTTAGTGTTCTGGAATAACCCAAGTGCTCTTTCCAGAGAATACAAAAGCTAAAATTGCTGACCTAGAAAGGTTGAAGGTTATTCACTGTTAGCCAAAATTAAAAAAGACAGGATCTTTGGTGGCTGAAGAAAATCACTTTTTGATCACACTGCCAGTAAAAGACATTTACTTATCAAAACTTTGTCACAGAGCTACATGAAGAGCCTTCAACACAGAAAATCACCCTGGCTGGCATCAGTCAATAAAAGAAAACAAATACTCCTCCCTTAAAAAAAACCCCAAAACTCCACAACTTCTGGATTTATTAATTTCTTTGATATCATTTGCATATGGGCACATTTCTTCTTCACTTTTTATAGGATTTCCCCAGAACATAAGCCTGGGAACAAACATAAAATAGTAATTAATTAATTGATTAATTCACAATTGGTGCCACACTCCTTCAGGAAGTGTGAACATACAGATGCTCCTCAAAGGAAAAAAAATAAGACTCAGTTAAAGCAAAATCCGTATTTTGTGCATGTTGTTCAAATAGCTCTAAAGAAATGCTTTTAAATGACCAGAAAATGAAAATATGACTTAATAGTGAAATTCAGCTTTCACCAGGAGCAGCCTTAAGACTTGATGAGTCTATCTGAAGAATAAGAAACCAAGGAAGTGCTGTAAACCGGAGGGTTGAGACAATAAGCCCAAAGCACTGATTGGTTCCAAGTGAGGCAACAGCATTTTCTAATTCAAGTATATACTACCCCACATCCTGAAATGAGGAAGTTTACAATGAATTTGCATGCTCAAATGGGGGTCACTGCAATTAATGGCAATAAAAAACTTGGAAGGATAAACCTACTGAAGTCTCATCTGCAGCAGCTCTTGTGATTCTGACAAAATTCTTTTGACAATATCAAGGCAGAAAGACTTTTCCCTTCCTTGCTCACCTAATTGTTCAGTTAAAAACTAAACATTTTCACAGCCTAGGAAGAAACAAAGATCAATTCTCAGCAGCACTGCAGCCACAGGGAGAGATTAAGATCCAACAACTATGACTGTGTCAGACCACAAAAAACAAAACACCAAACCAACAACAAAACAAACAAACACAATCAATAACAACAAAAAACCCCACTAACTTTAAAAGTAATGGAGAAAAAATAAAGTGAAATAAAATATAACCCCCCTAAAATTAATTTGATTATAATTATGTAAAGATTAAATGTTAATTCTCTAATCATAGAATGACTTTGGTTGGAAGGGACCTTGAAGATCATCTTGTTCCAATGCCCTGGCTTGGACCTTTCGCTAGACCAGATTGCTCAGACCCCCATCCTTGAAAATCCTAAAAATCTAGTCCTAAAACCACTTGAGAAAACTTAAAAGTATGACATATAATTACAGCTGTAATCTTTACAGCTTTAACAGTAACCCATTTTTTGTGAAAGCACCTTTCTGCTGGTGTTTCCTTTATGGATGCCCAGCACCACCAACATGCCTTTAGCTTTTAATAACTCTAACCTACTTATCTCTTTTGCAGTTCATACCAAGGCAGTATGGTTTCCATCAGTTACAGGTTTCATAAACACTTTTAAAAATCATTTTACTTCGAAGTCTGCATCACAGGAATCCAGGGACCTTTTGCCCTTAAAAAGCATTTCAACTTAAATGTGCACAGAAAAGATGCAGCACTGATATTTAATACACTGAGATCCTGAACTGAAGCTCAAAAATTGTGGGTTTACCTGTTCTTCAGGAACAGCTGGATTTATCCCACTCTTGCCTGTTTGAGTAGCTGTTGCCACATTATCACTTGATAAAATGAAGGGGTCAGATAGAAGCAGGCAGGAGGAAGGCACAGATTGCTCCAGGAGAACATCAGGAGATCTATGGACTTCAGGTACTAGAAACAGAAAACACACAATATGAAGAACCACCCAAAAATTAACTCTGTTTCTGGAGTCCATGCCCAGCAAAACCCATCACAAGTCCAGTCATACCAAGGTAAGTTTATGTACCTCTTATAATCCAATTGCAATGAAGAGTAATTCCACACAAAGGACCTGTGATTTTCAGCAGTATCAACTTAAGGACATTCCAAATAATAGTCACAATAAATTGAAACATTTAATTTACACAGAGGTTTTACATGACAACAGTTTTCAAAACAATCACTTTTAACTCGGTCTCTTTTGATTCACACAGTTTCTCAGCTTCAGCGTGATCCTTAATCAGTTTCAGTCAACTGGAAAACCATACTTGTAATCTCCCAAGTTTTATATATTTTAAAGTTAAAAAAATCCACAGCTGTCTTAGAAGCCACATACAAACAGTTTGCCAAGATACATGATAAAGCAGCTTTATATTTTACAAGAGATAAAAAGACAACAAAGTAACTTTCTAGCTAATAAAACTTAAGTGGAATTAACACTAGACTGGGAGCTCTTCCATACCAAATTCCAGTTATGCCATAAAAGCCCTGAACAGTGGATCAGCATGACCAACCCAGCACAACAGAAAATCTTGTTTTTAAAAGACATAAACCAAACAAACTGAAGAAAAATAAAGAAGAGGAAGTTTTACATACATTTTTAATTGAACAGCAACATCCTGAAACTTTGACACAATCAGCTCCAGGTGTGTCTTTGCAATGGGAAAAAAAACCATACATCCAGTTGTTTTAGAAAAAGCAGCTCACATTATTATTACAACTCTGGCAAGGTGTAAAATACACCACTAGCCTGGAGCAAGGCTCAGCCTCTGGGGTATCACTGTTTAATACTGCACAAGTACTCAGCACAAACCAGTGTGTACAACTGGCCTCAAGGCACTGAAAAGGACACACTAATCCTTGAATCCAGGCACTCTCTGTCCCATCTTCTTCAGCTCCCAGTTCCAGTATTCAGGTATAACACAGAGGAACATGCAAACTTCACTGAACAAAAAGAAGACAGAAAATAGACCATAAGGCAGAAAAATATCAGTAGGATAATTGCAATGACAGAAGATTTAGATGTGGACAAAAATACAGAAAAAAAAATCACAGCTCAGCAGAAAATGGAAACTTGGCTGCAAAGCCTAGAGGACAGTACTTCAGCAAACAGAACAGGAACCAGTCCAGATAACTGCATTCTAATAGTTAACTCTTCTCCAGAACTGGAAATGAGACTTCTTTGGCTTTCTTTTATGTACCTGAACAAAAAACTCCCCTCTTCCTCCTCATGCCTGCTTTCAAGGGCAGCTTCTTGTAACAATCACTTACTCTGTTAGTTCGAGTGGCAGTGAAGTGACACAGAAGATGATCTTTTTACATCTAAACAAACATTAAAGTCTCTGCTTTATACTATCCCTTAATACCCTGAGTCTCACTTTTAAATCAATTTCCACCTAAAATAACGTACCAGACAATTTCTGACTGAGCAGGCAAGTGGTTCTCTTACTGAAACTGTCAACTCACATGGAAAAACTGAGCATGATCCTTGTGACGTGAGCACTCAACCTTTGGTGAGGATCGCCACAGCACAGGCATAGTTCAGACATAAATTATTTATCACAAAAGTAAAAACAGCCACTGAGACTGGGCACATATAGGAAAGGTAGACTCGTTGAGATTAGAGCTTTAGCTATTCACTTATTGTGGGGTGCCCAATCCTAGAAATAAAGCCCCATTTTCCAGGTAGTAGAGTTTTATGTGGAATCGTCTACAATCAGGTAGAGTTTCAGTTGTTCTAATTATAGTAATGAATGCTTATCATCTTGAAGGGAAAAAAAACCCAGACCAGAAACAAAATCCCCACTTCTGAAGTTGTCAAAATGAAACCTAGGAAATGAGGAGCAACAACTGGTGAGCACTTCTGAACATTGTGGTTTAAAATTTTCAGCTAAACACATGACCTTGCAGAAGACAAGACAAGGTGGCAACTCTCCAAGGTATCATTCAAACATCATTTTTACAAAAAACTTCACTTTTCAGCAATGTTAAAGATTCACAAATTAGACATACCTAGAATTACACATGCTATGTCTGTAATTCAAGCTCTCTTAATTCATTCCTCTTGTGTATATACTGGTGAAATTGCATTTTAGGTCAGCTAAAAATTCGCTTATAAAGAGAACCCCTAAATCACTCCTGCTTACCATGCCTTAGTTACCACAATGCAACAGTTTCACAACCCCTGAAACAAAAACTTGCCTCTGATAGAACTACATGACCTGACTCCAACAGGCTAAGTCTGATAGCCCTGATGAAATTCCAAATAAATCTACTGGTCATTGATCAGAGTTGCAGCACTATAAAGAAAAGAAGCATGCACTCAATTACAGAAATGTCAAAAGTCATAAGACCAAGAAGGATGAAATGAGATGCATATGTAAGTTATTGCCAGAACTGTACTTAAAAAATATCTACTAATTCCTGAAGCCCTGGCTTCCCAATATTAAGAATATTCTATCATAGGATTATATGTAAGAACTGCCAGAATCATGCAGTTTGCTAATAGAAGCAGAGATCAGGCACAGCCTGAAATCTTGCTAATGCAGGGAAAAATTCTATGTCCTTATGCTAGCAATGAAGCTCAAACAATTATTAAAATCCCTGGGGAATCAGAAATTCTGAAAACAAAACCAAGCAGATGAACGTGAACTGTTAAATCAACATTCCATTGAGTCTTATCCTTCGAACGAGTTTCAGAATAAGGACATCAAATAACAAATGTACCACATTTTCTAATTGGATGTTATCTACATCCAGCAATTAAAAGTGATATGTCAGTAGGGCTGTGAGCAAAAAACCATATAATAATTATTTGACATATTTTTGTAGAATATTGCAAACTACTTGTAGCACAGTTCCCCTTCGTGTAGGTTTCAGCTGTAAAAAATAAAAAACCCTAGAAACAAAATTGAATTTTCTTTCCTGAACTCCCCTTGTCTTGATATTACAATTCAAGGACACTTTAAATTACACTGTATACACTGAACAGCTGTATCCCTAACATCTTCAATTACAAAGAACATTCAGGTAGCAAGTTTAAGATTGGTTTTATGTCCACAGTGGGAAAAACTACTCCACTGCACTCTCAAGATGATTTCTGATAACTCACAGCACAAAGCTCTTACCCACATTTTATTCTTCCAAAGCCAAACTATTCTAGAAGGAAAGTAATTACATCTACCATCCTAACATTTTAAATCTAAGGCCATGTAGCCCATGCTATCAGAAAGATAGTAAGAAGCCCAAAACTAATTTCAAGGGCAAAGTTGCACTGAAATCACCACTGAGGCCTTAGAAACAATTTCTGAATTCTGCCTGCACATTGAAAACTTTGGCCACAGGCTTCAGTGTTTTGTTTTACAACTTACAAACATCAGATACGTAGGAAATTCATGAGATGAGTAACTCCTTCTCTGGAAAGTTCATCAGATCTTGGCTGTAGATAATGGTATCACCCCCACATTTATCAAATTCATCTTAACAGCACCATAACACATAAGAATTTTAGGGTATGAGAAGAGCATCATATATATAGATAACTGGGGACAGACAATTCAGTTATTTCTGTTACTAAAAACATCGATTCACAAGTCAATGCCTAAGAAGCACTTGACCAAAACCATTAAAATCTTGCCTATTGCAATAAACTCATTTATTCACAGCAATATTTGCATGAAAAAGTCCCATAAAGATTTTACAGTAATAAAATATTCAGAATACAGNGGAACAAAGACCTCACAAACCCCACTGGGCCGCTGGTCCCGGTGTCCGGCAGAATCCTCGGGAGCAGCAGGCTGGAACAGCAGAGACGAGCACAAATCCTGGGCGGCAGACCTCCCGGAAGGTCTGGGCAGGCTGGGTGCTCGGGGAGCTACAGTGTAGCACAGGCTCAGGGCAGCAGCAGAGGGCAGGGTGGCCGCAGCCCGACTCCCAGCAGGGCAGGAAAAGAGCAGGCTCGGGAATCCCGGGGCTTCTCCCACAGAAGGAAGACAGCCAGAACAGCAGAGGCTCAGCTTTGCCTTCTCCTTACCACCACGGCAGGCAGCAGTCTCCCTCTCCTCGGGCCAAACGCTGAGTACCCCGGCCCACCGAGCTGTGTCCCCACCCCCAGGTGCCAGAGTGTACCCTCCTTGGCCTTCCCCTTTGTTCTCCTAAGTAGCCAACTATCAGTTCTCCAGCAACACACACAGGGAAAAAATTCCTCAAGGGAAAAGAAAAGAGCAGAAAAGGAAAACTTTCAAACCCCAACAGGAGTTTACTTTTAATTTTTAAATACTTAAAATACCTTGGTATAACCTAGCCTAGGACTTCTGTGTCACTTAAAATCATACAAAAAATTTCTCTTGTTATGTACAAATGATTTCAATTCTACACACCTTACAGGATTTTAATTGGACTTCACTGACAGACACTGCACAGCTATATTGGATTTAATTTATTAAATTCAGACGTGGTACTGAATTTAAGCAGTAATTTTGGATATCAGTCAAAATGACAAGATGAATAATAAAAGTTATTTGGAAAAATCCAATTTCCTTAGTATTTGTTTTCCTCTGTTTCAATGACAAATAAAACTAATTATTCTGTAACAGATGAAAGCCAGAAATAAATTAATAAAAGCAGTTTAAGAACATGATTTATGGAGGGCTCATGTTGAGAAAAACCCCTGCCTTATTTTGCATAAATTATTCTGCATAAAATACAATGTGAGTTGTTCGGGAATTTTTTCCCCTGATTCTCCAAAAGTGATGTTTCTTTTTGTGAAAAGAGTGAAATCTAGACCACAACAAAATCAGTTGTGGTCTTTTAGTTCTACTGACAATAGACATTTTTCAATACACTTCTATCAATTTCTTAAAATCGGACAGGCACCAGGCATTTATATAAATTAATTAAATAGTTCCCTAATGTTGTTCTCCTGCTTGAAATAAAGAATATGTAATATAATTTTCAACTTTATAAATGGCTTAAGTAAAAAAGACCATTCTCATCCCGCCCCTCTTCCTTAAAGGAAGTAAAATACTTAATCACAGTCCTATTTTTAACTTTACTTTTTCTGTTTTCCCACAATTTGCAACAGATCTTCCACACTAAAAAGTGAAGAATATCCTTTGAATGAAGAAGCTCCATTCCTTTTCAACTGTATAAACTGAATTTCTCTTTCATTCCTCAATAAAGTTTAACTTTGAGAAGTACAGTTTCCCAAGTTTTGACTGCTGGCTATTCTTTTATTGTGTATTATATTATTGTATACACCTTCCAAGCACTGATTTTTACAGTAAGTACATAAGGACAGCAATAGAATATTAAGATTTTTTACAATGATTCTGTCAATACCTGTAGGAAATGCTGCCCAAGCAATAGCAGGAGATGTGGTCTGCTTTTCACCATTTCCAAACTCATAACTCTCTGCTGCCTGGAAACAAAAAGAAATTGTGACATATTTTACAAAGCGCTACAAAAGTCCACAAAATAGTTGAAAATAATTAAATTTCAAAGCAAAGCAATCCAAATAACATACCTCAAATCCTCCAAAGTCATCATCATCCATCTTTCAATAGGCACTAGAACACAAAAGAAATCTTGATTTTAAAATATTTTCATGACCTCATCTCCCACTTGCTCAGAAACAAGCATTCAGTCCTTGCCTCCAGTCTCATCTCCACAGCCCACCTGAAATCTCCATCCTTTTTAAGTCCCACAACAGATCAAGAGGCCAAAATAAGAACTTCTTCACACAGAGAATGCAAAGGCAAGAACTGCAAGAGCTTGCTTAAGAAGCACTTTATTTATTGATCGAGTTAAATACAAAAAATTGGGTATTTTACAACAGAATCTGAGTAACTTCAGGGGGAAAATTCAGCACTGTCCATCAGCATTGTTCAGCATGAAATAAAAAGTGCTGGAAAAGCTTTCTCATAGAGGAAAACAGAAAGATATTACCTTAAAAGTTATATCTAAAGATCTCAGGTATAGCAAACAGGTCCCTGTATCTCAACAAATGGAACTACTGATGCCTTTTCCTGGTCTTAAAATCAAGTGTCAAACACAGTTAGAAAGGAAAAGGGATTTTCCCTTGGCATTTATTTTAAGGATCCTCAGGTGCACCACGGCCAGGTCGAATGCACCTCCATGCACACCCCAATGCACCCCCACCAAAGATCTGGGATCACATTAGAGCTGTTACTAATTAGCACATCTATCAAAGATTCCCCAGGGAGAGGCTCCAGTGAGCCCCCCTCCCCAAGGAACCTTCCCCTGGATGGTTCTATCTGAGTTTACAGAATGTGTTCTGGAGAGGCCCTTGGGCTCTGGGCACACTGATCCCTCACTGCGAAGCTTCTGAAATGTTCAGTCTCCCAGCCTGACAAACAAGTCCAGGAATGTCGGCAAGAAGCACCAAGAATACAGAAATTGTAAAAAGGTACATCAGGGGTATAAAAGAGAAGGAAAAAAATTGTGGCATCACTACAACCATCTTATAATCTGGTCTGGATATATATATTAAAAATAAACAAATAAATATATAAATATGTCCAGGAAATAGGATTTCTGATCACCAGATTCCAAAATGAAGGGTTATCTTCACTCCTAAGGAAAACAATCTATCTTACTGCAGTCATGATCTGCCATGGAATTTGTATAGTTTTGTGTTTATGATTTAAAGTATAAAAAAAATTTTCCATTGTTAAGTTGCTTTTCCAAATCAGCACTGTGATTAAATACAAAGAGATTTCCTGCTTTTCCCATCTCTTCTTAGCTGTCTGGCAACATCAGAACAAACTGCAGCTTGGAAAAAGACTGTGGTGAATTTCTGGAAATTTTTCAGCTACCACAGAGGTCTGTCCCTAGGTTTCATGGAGGGGCTGATTAAGATTTTACAAACTGATCAGCATTTTTGACTTGTAGCCCTGAATTCTGTGGCATTTGGATATATTTATAGTTAAATTGCAGTTCCTTTTAAAAAAATGCAGGCTAAGTTACTCAGCTAATGAAAGTAACTCAAGATAGACAAAGCCGTTGAAAGAAAGGTATTATGTATTTAGCAAAATATATAATTCTGATATGGAAATGAAGCATGATCCAAAAAACCTTTATGGTCTCTATAGACTGTTAAAATGTTTATAAGGCTAATTGACTTCAGTTAAAACAGTCTATAGGCTGGATAAACTTTTATTACTGCAGAAAAGATGGAAAGGGACTGTTTACAATAGAGCAGGGTTAGGTTGGATATCAGGATGAAATTGTTCCCTGTGAGGGTGGGGAGGCCCTGGCACAGGTTGCCCAGAGCAGCTGTGGCTGCCCCATCCCTGGCAGTGTCCAAGGCCAGGTTGGATGGGGCTCTGAGCAACCTGGGATAGGGGAAGGTGTCCCTGCCATGGGACTGGGTGATCATTCAGGTCCCTTCCAACCAATACCATTCCATGATTTGATGATAAACCCATCACTATCACAGTGTAAGAAGAAATACTTGTTTAAATTAAAGTATTGTTTGATAATCACGCATGGTTTAAGAACTAAGTATCTTTTCAGGGACTATGAGGGGTTTTGTTGGCTTTTGTCAGTTGGTTTTTGTGCTGGTTCATTTTCCAAGACAGAAAGAAGGCAGTTGGTTATTTTTCCCATCAATGTTAAGGTCAATTGGTCAAACATTCATGCACTCTATCAGCATTCAGAGCTTTAATACGCAGCTCAAGAATACAGCACATGTGTGCACAAACCATGGATGGAAGCTATGTGGACAGCACAGGACTGCTGATGCAGGCAGCACAAATGGAGAATGTCACTCCACTCATGCCACATTCTGGGAAAAACCACCCAAACCAGACTGCTGGTTGACACAATCACTACAAAACACAGTGTTTCAGATAGCAGGCAGAGCAGCCAGCTGGAAAAAGTGAGCTTTTAGAAAGGTGTTTCATCTACACATTCTGTATCACATCAACAGGTCTTACAGGCTCTACACAAAGCTCCTTCAAAGCAGATTTTCTCCACAAAGTGCCAGAAGAGACATTATTCCCATCCTCTCAGAACTGGTTATGCCTCAACCAGGGAAAGTACACTCAGCACTGTATTTTAAAAACACCAACTGGAACAAGTTCAGAGGAGTTTGACAGGAATTAAAGCAATTTTGGAAAGGCATGCTAAAATGGAGAGGCTTTTAAAAAAAATAAAAGGCAAATAAAAATAGAAAATATGAAAAATCATGTTCTAAGAAGTGATTAACTACTTTGATTTCTCTTCAAATACAACACTGACCTGAGGCAGTAAAGACAGAAGGCCCTGTAAGGAAAACATCTGAGGATTTCCATTTCTGCTACAAGAACATTTATAAGAAACTATGCATAAATAAAAGGCAACTTTTGATAGAGAAGAAGAATGTAGGGCAGAAGCAAAACTGGAAAGCAACCTGTTATTGAATCCATCATATTTTTTATTGCATTTCATATAGAGATTTTTAAGTCTGGTAATAATTCCAGGACTATTTTGACCTAAGATTACCTTTACTCCATGGATTTTAAACACAGACATTTTGTGGCTGTAACAGAATGATTAATTTATGAATTATTCCACATATCACTCCAATGGAATAAAAGATAAACCAACTCCAAGCAAGTCTCTGTAGTACCAATGGTGTTTTCACACCTAGCTGTTAATCCTCCAATTTCCAGTTCTTCTGAGGCCCCACAGGTATTCCAGGCTAAGTGATTCTTCCCCAGCTAGGTCTGTTTGCTCTTTGGGTGTGTATAACATGTATTCATACACATACATGCACTTCTCTTCCAAAATGAAATCCTGATTTGTTTCCGTGCTTTGTTTGCTGTGGACAAACAAATCTAAAAACACCAGAAACTGGAAAACTCAGCGTGTGTCAAAAATATGCAGGCAGCAGGATGGAAAGGATGGAATAAATCCTGAGGGATGCTGCTATAAGGCACTGCAGAAACTCAAAGGCTAAGGTTCTCTTCAAAGAGTCTTGGTGAAAGAGTTCTTATTAGGAGATGTCTTTCCCAAAATATGATCTCTTCTTGCTTAAAAAGGGAGCCTTCTGCAGGGAGAAGGGAAAAGGGCCACACCAATGGTCTAGGAACTGTTTAGAAAAAGAAATAGGAGAATCTCACAGTTCTCAAAATACAAGTTTATTTAGCTCTAAAAAACATTATTAATAATTAATTACAAATTTAACTGATAACAGTTCTGAAAATATGACCAAATCCATAATTTCTCTATCCTACCCCTTATTCTCATGATGGAAATGCACTTCTGAGACAAATAAATAACAGAACTAGCCCAACACCTCTCTAGAACTGCAACAAATTTGGGAGCAAGTTCTGTTAAGCAACCATCTATTCCAAAATGGGGAATCAGACTTCTCTTTCCTCACAGGGTAGGAACATTATTTGTGGCACCAGAATAGGAAAGAATACATTAAGTGCTGACAATCTTCAGCATTTGAAAAATAACAGAAAAAGACAAAACAACCCACACAGTCTTACCATGACTAAATGTGGTCTCTTGAAATATGCCCGATACTGGAATTAAGTAACTGTAAAATTGGGCAACAAGAAGTCAACCTCAAAATTACAGAGGCATACAAATTATGGTTGGAAAAGACACTGTAGGTCATCCAGCCCAGGTCATTTCCAAAACACTACAGTTCTCAGACAGTCATGTCCTAAAAGGCTTGAGAAGCTCTCTAGTCACACTCGGTGAAAAGAAGGAAACTTTCCATGGACAACGAATACGCAAGCCACTGAATTTTGAGTAGGTTTTATCAACAAGTTTGTATTCACCAAACAGAACAATAACTTCTGCCAAAATTCAGACCAGCAGGTCATCCAACCCAAGCTCCTGCTCAAAGCAGGATCAACACTGCATTTCAGATGAGGTTGCTCAAGACTTTCTCCTGCATGGCTGGTAAGGCTGTGTGATGAATTTAATCAGATTGATGTGTATATCTAAGAAGCTCACAAGCTTTCCTGTGCCAAAGGCAGTCACCAAAGCCTGGCCAGCAGCTGAAAACAGGTCATGAGAACTTTGTGAAATGCACTTACCCAACAGAAACACCAAAATCCTATTTTTATATGCAGGAAGATCAAGAGCCATTCCCAAGGAATAAGGCAGAAAAATGTAAGCTGGAAAATGTAAGTTGGAAAAAAAAGCCACTCCTCCCCATTTCAACAGTTAGGGGGAGAAAGAATGTTGTAATTCCACCAGAAATACTGGTATTCTTCATATCCAAAAGGCGAAAGTGGTGGAAAGACCAAACAGTGAATTCGGAAGAATTCCTCATTCACATCCACCTCTGGTTAGTGAGAATCCAAATTATTCAAGTCCTGATCCATTACTTGATAACCTAAATTTATCTAGGTAATAGAGAACTGATTTTGCTAGGTACAATCAAGTGACTGCTGTATAACCTGGCCTGTAAGTTTGAGGCCAGATTTTGTACATTTTAAGGGAAAAACTGGCAGTTGTTTTGACAGAACAGTGTGTGGTGGAGCTGGCTGATGGTGGGGCTGCTGTGTTCGTATTTCTGGCAAACCCCAGGGGTGGGTAACTCCTATCTCTGACAACTTACCAGTTTCACTTCCATTCTTATGCTTCCTAAACACCTCATCCAATGTGTTCAATCTGATGTGTTCATTGAGGACAGGCTTATTATATGTTTCTGCACTGGACATAACATAGACCACAGCATCTGAAGAATACATCTTTAGCCAAAACTGCAGGCTCCAAAAAGTCTACCCAGGATAAGTATGAAACAACAGTAAAAAGTAGTAATTTAGAAAGCATGTACACTGGCAATACCTCTGTGATAAAGAGCAGGGCAGATGATAAATTTCAGTATCACCAAGATCTAACCAGCTCCCGTACACTTTTCCTCTTTCACCAAATCTTCAAGTACCTCTGACAAATTTTTAAACAGGAACAAACTTTCTTCTTTTTAGCCAGCTGATACAGACTCTTCTCCTGATTTATACCAATTACAGATCAGGATAAGCATCTGGCATCTTAAAAACTTAGAATAGCTACTAAGCCATATATTGGAAATTTTTTTTATTACAGAATACACATATCCCAAAGGATACCTAGCCCAGGAAAGACCAGAATATGAATGTACAGTATAATTGAAACCAAAATACATTTAGAGCACCTGTAAAATTTCCTAAAGAAGAAAAACCACCTTAACATTTCTGCATGTTGTGTGTCCTACCCTGTCATAAGACAGTGAAAACCAGGCATCACCAAAATACCAGTGTTCTCCACCACGTTACAGTGTGGATTCCATCATAAAAAGGGACATGTGGGAAACCTCCCCTGGCAGGAGGCAGAGTGCTGGTCAGCTCCCAGAGTGAAAGGCACAGTGACAGGGCTGTTAGAAACTTCATTCCAACAGGGCACAGAAGCCTGCCCACGCCCACAGTGGATTTAGACACTTTAAGGTTATGGGGAAAAACAAGACAACACAGAATGTGTTACAGCAATTCTTCCATGGAAGCTGAGGCTGGTTCATTTAGCCTGGAGAAGAGGAGGCTCAGGGGGACATTACCAGTCTCTACCTCCCTGACAGAAGGGTACAGCCAGGTGGGGGTCAGGCTCTTCTCCAATGTACAAAGTGATAAGAGAAGAGGAAATGGCCTCAAGTTGTGCCAGGGGAGGTTTAGATTGGGTATTAGGAGAAATTTCTTCACCAAAAGAGTTGTCAAGCATTGGAACAGGCTGCCCAGGCATGTGGTTCAATCACAGTCCCTGGAAGTATTTAAAAGACGTGTAGATGTGGCACTTGAGGACATGGTTCAGGGGTGGACATGGCACTGGGGGGTTAAAGGTTGGACTCCATGATCCTAAGGGTCTTTTCCAACCTAAATTATTCTACTATTTCAATGCCAGTACTGACTTAATAAACACTTAGTAAATTCTAAAAATATTAAAACCTTTCTAATAAACAACAAACAAACAAAAAAAAAAAAGTCAGCAGATGCAAGCCCACCTATTTTATATATATATTTGCTTATATTAAAATTGATTCCACTCAAATCTCTGGTACTTTTAAGAAAAATGAAAACCTGGCCCATTGTAATGAATTTTCTTCCACGGCCCAAATAAAGCAGCACAACATTGAAGAAATCACAATTTAGTTTGCAAAGCCTCTCAGGACAACTCACACAAGCCAACCTGAAAGCAAGGCCAGCTCAGGCACTGCCTAAAGCCACACACAGTCAAGTTCAGAGTATCTGCAAGGACTGAGACTTTAGTGAAACAAGTAGCAGCAGTCAAGCACTGGGGCAAATACCCAGAGAATTTTCTTTTCCTATTCACCCTTCTGGTCTATCCGTTGATCCATTTATTCTGAAGAGTCTCCAGGTTTCAACACTTGGAGATGAGAACAGCACATTAAGGAATGTGGCAATAAAAGTCAATGATCAATTTACACAACACAGAATTTGTAAACCAAATGGCAATAGCTAGAATTCTTTCAATTCCTTCAGTGAATTTAAGGATTATTAAAAAGTAAAGAAAAAGACAAGGAAGGAGGGAAGGAGGGAAGAAAGGGAGGAAAGCAGGAAAGAAAGAAAGGAGGAAAGAAAGGAGGGAAGAAAGGAGGAAGAAAGGAGTAAAGAAAGGAGTAAAGAAAGGAGGAAAGAAAGAAAGGAGGAAAGGAAGAAAGGAAGAAAGGAAGAAAGGAAGGAAGAAAGAAAGAAAGAAAGAAAGAAAGAAAGAAAGAAAGAAAGAAAGAAAGAAAGAAAGAAAGAAAGAAAGAAAGAAAAAAAGAAAAAACTTTTTTTACCACTTAGACCTTTTCTCAAGGAGACAACCCCTGAAGTAAAAGATCCAGATCCTGCAAGAAGCATGTAAGATTCCATATCCTATGATGTGATGTTCCATGCCTAACATTAGTAATTTTGAAATAATTCTACTTTCACATACCAATGCTCTAAGTACAAAACAGCACCAGAAAAAGCTGTAGCACTTTTAAAATAAAAGACAGAGCCAGGCGGTTCTCAGAGTTGCACTAGGATTAGGACAAAACCCTTAGGATGGAAATGGAATCGTGAAAAGTGTGACCAGATACTGGAACAGGCTGCCCACAGACATGGTGGACTCTTCATTCCTGGGGATACTCACAAGGAATTCAAATGGACAGGGCCCTGACCCATGTGCTCTAACCAGACCCGCTTTAAGCAGCAGTTTGGATTAGAAAACCTCCAAACGGCCCTTCCACGGATGGTCTATGTTTCAATGTATTCAGTTTGATTCAGAACAGTATTATTAAAAGAAACAGTGAACCCATTTCTGACACTGTTCTTCAGCTGAACTGTATTGATAACCACCAACATCTCTCCAAGATCATTTATGACTGGATTTGATGATGACAGAACCAATCTCAAGAGATGAACATGAAAGGGAAAAAGTACCTCTAGAATCTTCATTGCTGTAGGAGGAATAAAAAGAGGGAAAACCTAATGAAGTGTACCTGAAGGGAACCTACAGGAAAGATGAAGAGAGACTCTTGACAAGGTATGGAGTGCAGGACAAGGGGCAATGGCTTCACACTGACAGAGAGCAGGGTTAGATTGGATATGAGGAAGAAATTGTTCCCTGTGAGGGTGGGGAAGCCCTGGCACAGGTTGCCCAGAGAAGCTGTGGCTGCCCCATCCCTGGCAGTGCCCAAGGCCAGGTTGGACACTGGCCTCTGAGCAACATGGGATAGTGGAAGGTGTCCCTGCCCATGGCAGGGGGTAGAACCAGATGATCTTTGAGGTCCCTTCCAACCCAAACCATTCCATGATTCTATGTTTCTATGAAATACTTTCATCATGAGTTCAAAGAAAAAATATCTTACATAAATCTCTGTACTCAACAGAAACGTTTCTTGAAAAAGGCTGCGGTGAACTTTTGGCATTAAGAAATAAAATCCCGACAAGAAAGCAAACCTGCATGGGGATGCTTCTTCTTTTAAAGTGATAAAATACTTTGTTAATTCATTAATTCATTCAAAACCATTCATAGGCATCATTAAATGCTACTGTTTGATCGTGAACATGGTAAGACACCTACAAAAAACAATTCTTTTTCTCAAAAAGAAAAGGCTAAAGCTTCATAATGTATCAAAGGCTCTTTGAGCCAGTTTCAGTAGTCTCAGCCTTTGTCTTCCTCTTGGCCTTCACAGACACAGTGCTTTGAAATTCAGGGCTTCCCTCTCAAGAGAAGAGCTGGTATCAGTTCCAAGAACTTCATGCAACTGGACACTCCAATTATATGTTTAATTTTTGTACAGCACTGATTTAGGAACACAGTCTTCTTACTTAGAAGCAAACAAAGGGTACAGAAACACCTCCTTTTAAGGGTTTGGGAATGCTAGGACAAACCGTGGCCTTTCTTCTTCAGTTCACATCTGATAAACTTAAGAAATGGAGGGTTGAAAAGTAAAATACACCGGTCACAGGTGTTCCAAATGCATTCCCACTTAAAATATTATTGAGCTTCAAGAACTCAGACTGGCAACTGGAATTCTTCTGCTTCTCCATGTCACCGTTAATAAGCACTGTTAATAATTGTAATCAATTTTTTTTACCTGCAAATCACAGTAATGTGCTTTAATAGAACTTAAAAAGAGGCGTCTGCACAATGGAGAAGCTTCCCAAGAGTAAAAGGCACCAAGTTCTGCCTCGAGGGAACTTTGTCCCAGAACAGGTATGTGAAAATAGAAGGTTTGACACAATCTTAGTAATAGTGAGAGCATCATAGCAACACAATTTAATATAACAACATGTCAAACAAAAATCTAAGTCTTTGAATGCACGCTCGTACGGATGTGTGGTAACTTGCACTAATAAATGTCATTAATGTTATGAAAAGACTGTTCTGGACCTTTCACATTAAGAAGGAATATATGCTTTACAGGAAAATAAAAAGTAAAAAAAAACCCAACAAAACAAAACCCAGGGTAATACCAGGTTTTGGCACAATGCACTGCCTAGGAAAATCTGGTGTTGAATGAATCACTTACTCTAAAAACCAACACTCCTTCAGCAGAAGAAGAATCTTTAAAGTAAAAAAAGAAAAAAACCTTAAAAATTCTGTAGATCAAGTTGTTACACAATTAAAATGAGGCTTTTAATCTTAATTGAAAGTAAAATAAGATAGTAAAGGTCTAAATATAAAGGATAATCAGTAGAGCTGATAGTTAAATAGTATTAAAATGATTCTCTTTAACTTACATCTAGACAGTTTACAAAAACTGTGAAATGTCATCCTTTACAGGTTATCATTCTAATCTTATGTTAGAAAAGCTGACATGTGACCATGGATACGTGAAAAGAAACCAACCCAAGAACCAAAAAACCCCACAAAACCAGCAGCACATGGAAAGATAGGATTTTACTAAGTAAACATATTATGCAAAATAGATTTATACTAAATAAAAATACACAGCATTCCTTTATTATTCCTCTGTGTCTTCTAATGGACTGGAATACTCACTTTTCCAATTAATAAAACAACGCCCCTCAGCTTCCTCCAAACACGGGCAATAATTATCACAGGGAAAGGTACTCGTTTCAGGCAAGAAAAATGGTATTAAGCTATTTCTCTGACATGAGATGACATTTTCAAAAAGAGTAACAATTATGTCCCAAATTCTCAAGTGTTTCACATTTTATATGACTCAGTTGCTAGTCCTGAAAAAGAACACCTTAAATAACACTACTAATATTCGTTTCCCCCAATCACCTATTAGAAATTCAGATTTTATGGAAGTTTAATGCAAAAACTGAAATACAACACAACTGGTCATTTAAAAAAAAACCTTTTAATCCTTTGTTTTGCAAACATTATATATATACTGTTAGAAGCAGAAAAGACCAAATACTACTCTCCCTCCCACAAAGAAAGAAGAATGCATCAACATTGCACCTTTTTCTCCCTTTAATAATACTTAAAAAGACGACTTGAAGACTTTTTGTTCACATATTAAGCAGATTAATTTGATTTTCCATACAGTCCTAAAGAGATGGTTGAGTTCATGAAGAAGCAATTCATGATGCGACTTAAAATTCATTTTCATATGACTCTTACAAAGCAAACTGGAAAGGTTTCACGTTGTCCAGTTCCCAACTCATAAACAAGTAAAATGAAAACACTAATGGGCTTTCCAACAGAAAACACTGCTGCCAGAATGTCTGTGTACATTATCTTTCTTTTTTTCATCATCTGCATTTCTGGTCTGCTCCTAAGCATGCAACGCAACACTTTTCATCACATAACCTTTGACCAAATGGATATTATCATAATTATATGTTCTCTGGTGCAATCAAAAAAAAAAAAAAAAATTACTTCTCACAGAAAAGGCTGATTATCATCAATGCCTTTGTAATACGCTGAGGGAGCTGCAAATAGAGATTCCAGATCAGGCCACAGTGAAAACGGGATTAGGACTCAACACCTAAATGGTTTTGGTTTTTTTTTTAATGAGATCACAAAACTTTAAAATAATTAATTGCTTCAGGTTGATTCTTTATGCCTATTATGCATTTCTAAAATACAGTTCTTCTCTAGTCCCAAAGCTTTTGACAAGGGTTTGTCAGCACTAGCACACCCTTTTCAGAAAGAGAGAGATGTTTCCTAAAAGGTCCCATACTCAGCAAGTTACCAGGACATTTAGCTTCCAAGTATGTGAGAAGGGCTCTGATACCAAGAATATCACGTCAGTCAACAATTAAGTAAAAATTATTTCTCATTCAAGAAGAGTTAAACTCCCCCAACCCCAAGCAAACAGACAAAAACAAAATGTTCCACATCTTCCCGGTCTAAAAGAAACCAATTGTTCTTTCTCTCATGTAATTTATTTTAAATTAAAATTTTATATGTCCTCTGAGACCTTTGTTAAACTGGAAATAAATGCATACCTAACAGATATTCATCCTAAAGTATAAAACTTCCATGCACACAGAATACATGAACAAGAACAAAATAGAAATAAGCTGTAGTGGACACTTGGTTATTTATACGAGCACACAGTGAAACTGGAAATAATTTGCTTGAGAATTCATGGAATTACTTAAGGTAACAAGGGCTTTACATATTCCTGGAGCTTAATGGCTTTTGAAACCAGCACTGTTTAAAGAGAACAACTGAAATTTATCCAGAAATTACTATGCAAAAGCATCCCTTCTGGCAATGCTGTGAAAACCAGCAGAACATTCAGGTTCCAAAGTGCAAACTGCATGTAGAGTGATATCTTTTAACTACATTAATTACTGGGCAATTACACAGTCTTCAGTCAGCAGAATTCCCAAAGAAAACAAGTTCTGCTTGACTAAAGTCAGCAAGAAAAAACTTGAATATTTGAACAATAACCATTTATGCCCTACACTTACACTCAATAGTAATTTAAAAAACTGCATTTAGCAATTAAAAGTTTCAGGTGATAACTGTAATTTTCTGTAGAGGCTTTGACAAAAAAAAAAAGTGAATAAACAACTTCAAGCTAATCCAGTCATCTTCTAAAATACATGATTGGAAAAAAAATCAACAGAAAAACTCACAGCTATCTTCCTTCACTCATAATGACTAGTATGTTAGGTTACTCCTATAATCAAATGACTATTTTCCCCAGGACAAATACTGCTCACTGCACAACTTACACAGAAAATTATCATAAAACATTTCACTAAATAGGAACAAAGAAAAAACATTTTTATTTTTAATCCAAAATGCCAAAAATAATTTGAAGAACTCAAAGCCAGCACATTTCATGAGAGCAGCTGCTCAGGAGGGAGCCTGGCTGGCTGGAACCAGAATTCTGACCAGGAGCCTGCCTGTTCTAGTCTGCCTAAGACTAGAACTAAACTCAGCTCTAAGAATGTTGGTCTCCTTTCATCCTTCCCACACTTTTTTATTTGGTGTTTGATTCTACAAATCAAACCTAATGGAGGGACCAGGGCTGGATTAATAAGCAAAAACCAATCAGTAGCCCCTGCTGTACCAAAGATACTGTCAGTGTTCCATCCTTTGTTAACTTAACCAACGCCACATGTTCTGCAACCATGTAGAGTTAAACCAGGTTAAACACACATAATTTTTAAAATACACTAATTTTTTCATGGGACTCAATGTTGACATAAAACGTAACATTAAAAAATTTTTAAACCACTCCCCCCCCTCAAAAAAAACCTCTTATTTATTAACTAGACACTGTAATCAGATCATGGTATATTTTACACCATGAGGAAACTGAAAAGATTTTAGAATAGATGCTACTGGAAGACAACCATTCAAATCAAAATGTATTGTGTTTTTGCAAGAACTTTGTTAAATTTTTCTTTTCAAAAAATAATATTCAAGTATGTTAGAAGGAGAACTACTTCATTTCTGAGTGTGTTTTACATATACTACATATAGATTATCACTTATAAAAAGCGATTTACATTCTTGTAACTATTTCTGAGCACCCTCACTAGTCAATATTGATCCATTTTACTAAAAACATACTTTTAATGCAGTTCACATCACAATAACTCAGTAAGTTAACCTCTTCTGTCTTTCCTAAACACACTCTGGAACACATTACAGCAATTTAGCAAGTCAGTATCTTGTAAAAACATTTTGAAACCTTTTACTGATAAGTTTATTTTCTGACAGTGTTATCTTGGCCCCTTATAAAAGCACGACAAAGGTGGTTTACTTCTAAAGGTATGCTCTGAAAGAACTAAGGTTTTATACTACATAATTTCTGCTTGTTGTAATAAAAAAGAAAAAAAAACCAAACCCAAAACAAAACCCAAAAAACAACTACTGACTTTGCTCAACTGTGAAAGTACCACTGGGGCAACATAGGTGTGTGTACATAGATGTAGATATATATATATATAAAGACAAAGAACACATTTTCAGATAGTAAAATAAAAAGGGTCTATGTACAGCAAAGTCTTCGGGGCACACAGTCAATTTAAATGCAATATTTTCCAAACTGAAGTCTAATCTGACTCAGTTTTTGAAATTTTCAAGCACATTAGTTCTTGTCTCTTCTCCACTTGAACAAGGTTCTTAAACTAATATTGCTCTTTCAACCCCAACTGAGGGCAAGCCAGGCCTCTTTATAAACATTAAAGGCAGTATTTGAGTGCATTTATATGGATAATTTAACTAAATCCCAGGTACCTTCATTATTGATGGAAGTTATATAGTTGTATCACACACTTTTAAAGCACTCTTTAACTAGAAAAAGCATTCATGGAAGTTCTAAAGCAGAAGCTATTTTTTATGTTCTAACAGTAAAATTAATCTGATCCCAGAGTATCAGTATCTCATTTTATCATTCATCACACTGTGATAAAGCCTAAATTTCTGTAAGAATCATTTTTAAGTGGAGTAAACAAAAGTGGTTTTAAACTCAGTTCCTGAGACTCCTTCCAGAGTCAGTTTACAATGCTATTTTCCATCAGTGCTAACCAAATGTGCAGGAACTTGTCCGGGGGAAAAAATAAAGAAAAAAGCAGGGGGAAAATGCGTTTTGGGTAAAAATCAGAGGAAAGGCCAACAAAGAAAATACCCTGGTGGGGATGTGTTACAGCCCACCCAACCAGGATGAAGACTGATGAAATATTCTCTAAAGGACTGGGAGAAGTCTCACGATCGCTGGCCCTCGGTTCTCATGCAGAACTTCAATTTACCAGGTGTCTGCTGGAAACAAAACACAGCAGAGGGGAAACAGGACTGCAAGGGTGGCATGAGGTTCTACAAGGAGGAATTTAGGAGGGCCCCAGCCCAACTAAAACTCTTCAGGGCTACTGCAATAGTACAATAGTACAAAAAGACAACACAAAAAAGATTTTAGAAATAAAACAGCAACAAGAGGAGGGCTAAATCTCCATCCTCATTGGATGCAGGGGGAAATAGAAGTGAGAAAGGATGAGGAAAAGTATTAGGTACTTAGTGCTGTCTTCGCTTCAGTCTTCAGTAGCAAGACCAGGTGTCCCCAGGGTACCCAGCCCTAAGTTGGAAGGGAGGGAGAGGCAGCAGAATGAACACCCATAATCCAGAAGAAGACAATCATTGAGTGACCTGCTGCACCTCTCAGACACCCACAGGTCTGTGGGGCTGGCTGGGATCCAGCTGAGGGTGCTGAGCAAACTGCTGAACGAGCCCAAAGAGCCACTGCCAATCACTTACCAGCAGTTCTGGCTAATTAGGGAGGTCCCAGTTGGCTGGACATTAGCAAGTATACCTCACATCTAGAAACAGAGAGGGAAGGAAGATCTGACCTGATCTCCTGTGACAAGGTGACCCACTTTTTGGATCAGGCAAAGGCTTTGGATATAATTTACCTGGACTTTCTTATCTTTTTCCAAAGGCTTCACCTGGAGAAACTGGTTGCTCCTGGCTTGCACATGTGCACTCCTTGCTGAGTAAAATAAATGGCTCGGTGGACAGGCCCAGAGGGTTGTGAATGGAGAGGCTGAGGGAGTTGAGATGTTTAGCCTGGAGAAAAGGAAGCTCAGGGGGAACCTTCTGGCTCTGCACAACTCCCTGACAGGAGGGGACAGCCACGTGAGGGTTGGGCTCTGCTCCCAGGGAACAAGGGACAGGACAAGGGGAAACAGCCTCAAGCTGTGCCAGTGGAGGTTTAGACTGGATATTGTGAAATAAAACTCTTCACCAAAAGCGTGGTCAAGTGCTGGAAAAGGCTGCCCAGGGCAGTGCTGGAATCACCAACCCTGGAGGTATTTAAAGATGTGTGGATGTGGCACCTGGGGACATGTGTTAGTGGTGAACTTGGCAGTGTGAGGTTAATGGTCAGACCTGACCCTCTTGGAGGCCTTTTCCAACCTTAACAATTCCATGATTTCAAACTAAGGACAACTTTTCTTCAATCTACAGTTGATCAGGCCAAGATACTGATTTTTTTACTGTGGCAGCTTATGAACTAAAAGCAAGCTGACTGTGGCATGTGCATCATGTGTGGAAACCTCTTCAGAAACTCAGTTACACTATTTCAGAAGCTGCACCCCATGGAAAGTCCTTTTAAAAGCATAGCTGGCAAATGCATGCCAAAATATTTTGGTTTCCATCTAAATCTACACTAAATTCCAATCCTCAGAGACAGGATTTCCACTTTATTTCTCTCTATACACACACACCAAGCTCAAGAACGGTAACATAGTAAAGTGCTGTTAAAGTTTTGAAAAAAGCAAGCCTAGCACAAAGAACTTGACTGTAGGTCCCTTTTCCTCAGAAATTTTAAAAAATCCAAAACATCACTGTGTTCTGAAGTAAATAAAAGATATTTAAGTGAAAACATACGTACTTAATATAAATGGATACTAAAACAAATTCAAAATAAAGCAATTCCATCTTTCTCTAAGACCACCCCAAGATAAAATAACTCAATTCTAGCAGTGGGTTCTGGCAAAGTATTTAATGAGGAATGAAGAACTACAAGACCAAGTTTTGGCAACAACACATAAAAAATTGAATAGCTTTTACCTGCATTCACTTTATTCAGAAACCTTAAGGAGACACAGAATGAACATTAAGGAAACACAGAATGAACTTATAATATTTAGTACATTTATTTATTAACAATCTAACCAAAGTTTAGAAAGCAAAGCCATTTCTAAATCTTTGGACATTTTGTATTTTGAATCTTCAAAAAATCAGATTTTTTGTGAGATTATTTTACTTGAATATAAACACCTGGGAAGGAGACAAAAATTACTTCGGAGCTTCTAACTTTAAGGCTTGTAGGGTTGCTACAAAGAATCCTTTCATAATCTTGTATATTAAAATCAAATTGCTTATGAATTGATGTAATGCATTGTTTGTTTCGGCTTCCCAGACGAAGGGGGTTTGTTCAACTGGGTTTTTAAATATTAAACTACTTCCAGGGCTAGGTTAAGCAACCTGTTTTGCTGTAGGAGATTGAACTCACTTTTTGTGAGCATGGTTATTAACTGATGAAGATCCTCTAAACCTGCTCACCTTCTTGCAGATTTCTTCTGCCTTCAGCCAGTGTGCCCAAAGAACACGTGCAACAGCAAGAATGTCTACAGCAGTGATTTTCTTGCAAAGTCCACAGCTTAGAGCAAGCATCCCTTTCAGGTCATATTTATTCAATATCCTCTACCACAGCTGCATCTGCTCCCCAGATTGTTCACAGAATGGGACAGTTCCAGCGACAAGGGACCTACAGCAATCATCTGGTCCAGCAGCCCGAGCCCTCACCAGGAGTCAGAGCACATTAGGAAGGGCATTGTCCAAGTGCCTCTGAGACATGGACATGCCTGAGGCACCGACCACCTCTCTGGAAGCCTCTCCCCTGCCTGACAACCTTCATGGAGGGCACCCCTCAGCCTCCCTCCCTCCAAACTGCACAGTCCCAAAGTCCTTTCCTGCTCCTCACAGGATGTGCCTTCCATCGTACCCATACTGAGGTATGGAATTTCCACCCCATTTTCATACACACTCATTGTCACTTGAAAGGGATGATTGCAACTGATGAATGTTTCACCTTCTACTCCAACCAAAAGATGCGGCGCCTTGGAGTGGAGGTGCTGCCACACGAGAGCTCTCACGAATGCAAGGGTTCACAGCCAGAGTACAGTTCTCCAGAATGTACAAAAACTGAAACACAATCAGCCCAGCGTGCTCAAACACTGATAGCAATGCCCTTGTGAACTGCTCTTCTAGAAATAACATAGCATATTAAATCCCTCTGTAAGTCCTTTTTTGAAGGGAAAGCAACAGATCTAGTATTAGATCCAAGGCTACAGCCTTGAAATTAATAGTTTTCACAGTGGAGTAATTTGAGTTTGGATATTTTGCACCTCAAGATGTGTTTGCACACCTTAAACCCTTCATTTCCAAAGAAATCAAGTTTTAAATACTGTCAGCCCTTAGTGCCAGTAAGCTGTACTCTTACAATCAACCTACCCTCCAGCAGAGACTGCTTTGCCCTGTACACATCTGCTACAGCCTTATAATCCAGAAGAAAGTTGAATAGAAGTGAAAGTCTCCATTTGGAACAATCCCTTTTTTTTCTAAAAGCAGACAAACAAATGGCCCCAACCAATACTCTTGCACAGTCACCTAAAATCAGTTTATATATGTGCACAAAAATTGGCCATCTTTTCCAGGACTGCACTGAGAGGAATATTCCTGAAGTCTATGGAAAAATGGGTCAAGATCTTACTTATGTTTCGCTGCAAGTGAAAACTTGCCTGACTAGTTAATATTTGAGTATTATGATGCCATATATTATCAGTAAGGAGGTTCAAATTCGGTTTTTGAATTAAGGAAACTGCTGAATAGGTGAAAACTCTATGTTTTAAAACTAACCACAGTTGTTCATGGGAACCCTAAAAATCAGAATTTAGCCCTTTATCATTTTCACTAAGTGGAGGTTTTTAAAGACCTCAGAGTTCCACAAACTGTCTGAGATTTTAGGTCCTTTTTTTTTTTTTGTACTAAACTAGCCCTATAGTTTAGATATGCTTGATTTTCCTAAAAAGAGAACTTTTGCAAATACAACAGAATACACATTTTAAGCTAAAGCCATTTCCGAATTCTCCTCTGAAAGACATGTAAAACTATTTGACAAATAGAAAAACCTGCTTTTCTTTTCTTTGCATTATGATAAATATTTCTCTTTCTGAGGATCCAAAATGGCATTATAAGTATTATGCCCATTCCTGTAGCTCTGATTCAAAGGATCAGAAAGTTTGCTAGGCAGTGTCTGTAACAAGGTGTTCACAGGAAATTTTAGCCTCATGTACACCAACAAACTTAAGGCAGACACAGATGTCACATAAAGCTGCTGGAAAACTGCAGAAGAATTATACAAAAATTACATCCCTAAAAACCCCTCGAGGAACATCCACTGCCACTTGTAAGTAGAAAACTTCATTCAATTTTTTTCTTAATTCAGAAAGTCCTCTGTGATTACTTAGAAAGAAATTTAGGGGTACGTAATTCTGCTTCTCCAACCACTCCCTATATTGGAATTTACATTTTTAATGGTTTAATTGAAGGAGTGGACAGAACTCCCAGAAATAATTTCAGTCACACCTAAAATAAATCTGTCAGCTAAACAATGAAAAGGAAAAAAGCCTGCTATGTCAGAAAAGCAAAATTCTTCACACTGGTCAATCCCAAACTTTTCAGGACAAAGTAATACAAATCCTACTGCATGCTAAGGAAGTTCACATAATAGAATTCTACATAAAGAAAATGACAAATCACTTCATTTTTATCTGTAAAAATAGTATCACTTCTGGAGACTCAGGTCTGGAGAGCAGGTACCTTTGCTTAAGGGATGCAAAGTGTTGCAGTACATAATAAAGAAACCACACTGACTCCAGATGAAAGACAAGCAGAAATTCAAACTTTACTAATTTTCAGAAGGGTTTTTATAAGGTAGATTGCAAATGTGCTAAATGTCACAAAGCCATTGGTTCTGTGGGCTAGCCACCCCCAAGGGGCTGAGCCAAATCCAGCACGTAGCAGAAAGATGTTTTCCTAACAGAAATGTTCTCTCTCTGAGAAAAACAGTGTGCAGGTGCACGAAATTTACAAAACAGTAATATTATTTTGGCTAGAGCGTATGGGAAAGAAACAGTTCTCACAGAACACTGCAGAGCTGAGATTTTCCTCGCTAAAACTCTCTTAGCACTGCCATGCAAAGTGACGAGGGAAGATTAGGGTTGCAAGAGGCCTTATCAGAAAAGATAAATCTAACCCTCAGATTTAAGGTATTTATTTTTACTAACACCAGCAGGGGTTATTTCTGCATAAATCTACAGTCTTTAGAAGTATGAGACAGAAAAAGGAAAAACAACTGCTGCACTTTGAATTTCCAAAGCATTCTTATATTTGTAAATATCAAAGTAATGAAGTAATGAAGAGCAACAGATGTTAAAATAGAGTTTCTTAAAAGTCACCTTGAAACACTTTTTAGATGATCTGCCACTTACACTGCACTTAAAGGTAGATTTAGTCCACATGACTTAAAATTTAGAGTTTGTAGCCTGAGACTTGTTGGGTACTAGGGGAAAAGCCCTACAGAAAAAAAAAAAAAAAAGCTGAAAAAGGTCTGAGTATCAAGACTGGTTTAACAAGAATTTTTCTCCTTCGTTATTGTGACCAAATTAGCTTTCCATGAGCAGAAAGAACTTTCCTGTAAGGGCAGTCAAGCATGAAGCACTGCACAGATGAACAGCAGCTGATTATACCACACACAAGGGTATCGGGCCCTGTACACACAAACCACACCTCGTGTACCTGAGCATGGGCAGGAAGGGGCTGTGAACTTTACTTCTAAGGACTCACAAAAAGTGTGTTTCCATCAAACCTCAAACCTTTTTCCATTTGGTGTTGCAAGCTTTCCTGGAAGCTGGGTTTTTTAGCAGGAACCCAGCCAAGCGCTCAGACAGACACAACACTTAGATATCTGTCTCAGCAGCTCTGTAAAGATCTGGGGAATTACTGCCCTTCAGACTGCAATCCAATTGATCCTCTGGGCCAGAAATATGCTTCATAGCACAACTGCATTTTGGCATCTCTAAATCTGCGTGGCTGTCATCAGCCTGACAGCACAGAAGCAGCTAACAGTGCTTAGATAGCGGGTGCACTTCACCAAGCTCTGGCAACAGCTGTGTCACTTGGAAAGAAATGGGAAGGAGCTGGCCCCAACATCCCATGGTGTTCAAAGACATGCAGAAAACAGTCAAGGAGCCCCTAATTAAGTGCAAAAGGACTGAAACTGCATTGGGAGTTCTAGTGAGGCATGGTCTGATCACTGTGCCTCCAAATCCTCATGAAGATTGATGTATGAACATGACAGAAGCAAATGTGTCACCTGGTATGCTGAGTTTTCAACCATTCCAGGGAGAATCAAACTGGTAGGAAACCTTAAACTGAATTATAGCAATGGTCAGAGAAAGATCTGGATAAAACAAATCCAAAGGTGACAGACCCTATTTTAATGCCAGTTGCCTCAATCTGGCATGTACATGACCCACCCACTCCTCAGCTGAGCTACAGGACATCACTTCGGCTTCAATGTCCCAGACTGACAGCCGAAAGCAATACTGGTGGAACTACTCACAAAGACACATTGAGCGACAGAGCATATAAATTTATCTCCTGTATTTAATTGTCTTCCTTTCTTAAGACTCTTTAAGAAGCTCTGAAGAAAGGTTCTGGGATTATCTACCCTTCACTGAGCCTCCAAGCATCACCTTGTTTGAATGCTACTGTGATTTTCTTCTTTCAGATCCTACCAGCATGAGGATGACTGCTGCACTCAATAGACACTGTCTGCCCTGCAGTCTGTGTTTGAGGATGGTCAGCAGCCTGCTTCCAGTATTAGGGAGTGAGAAACTGAGAACCCCTGAAGGAAAAACAAGGAAGTAATTACAACACGAGCATCAACATTTACTTTAGACATTCAAGCCATGGATGTGCAGGCACTCAGAACATGGTCATACATTTAAAAATATATATATGGAAGAGCGATTTCTGAAGAGCAGAAAGGCAAACAGCCAGGAAGTGCTCAGAAGATAAACTATAAAGCAGGTCCACTGAAACAGGTGTTCAAGCACTGTGACAAAAACTACCCTAAGTTCCACTAAAATGCTGCAGTAAGGTGGCAAAAGATGCATTAAATGGTGTGCAATTCATAGGCAAAAAGAATTGCTAACATAGGAAAGAAAAATTGCTTATGAGAGATACTAGAGTCTCCTGACAAGAACCAAAGCTGCAGAGAGAGTTCATCATGACAATATCCCAGAGCAGAAGGCTAGGCTCAGGCACTGAGGTACCAAGAAGACACAATCAACCCTACTACACGTATCAGAAGCCTCAAACTCCTAAAATGTTTAAAGATCAGACTTATAGAAAGTGGTTTAGACACCTGAAGATTCAGAGAGATTTTCAGGAATACTTCAACACCTAACTCTGTTTAATAGTAGCTGATACTAGGCGCCCACGCGCCTCTGAAAAATCAAGACAGGATATTTCACAATTAAAAGATTCTGGACAATGTTTGAAAACTTGGCAATGTACAGTTTGGCCTTGGAAGCAAAAGAGCAAAGAACTCATAGCCAGGATTTCCAAAGCTCTGGGCTAGAGAACTACTGTTGACAGGAACATCAATTTTCTGGTGCGGGGTAAGGAAGTTGTAGGGAAAGAAGGCAGGCTCCTGCTGCTCCTCTAAACTACTTCCAAACTCCACTTTTGCAGCGTCCCTTCTACCACACCACTAAGGACATCCCCAGCATCACACACGAGTGTGAGCGCCGTGGCACAGGGAGGGCTCAGAGGGGTCAGGCAGGTGAGGGGGCAGGTGGAGGCAGGTGGGGGCAAATGAAGGTGTGTGAACTGCCGCCCAGGAGGGCCTGGAGGAGGAGTCAGGCACGTGGAGGCAGGAGAAGACAGGTGGAGGCAGGAGAAGACAGGTGGAGGCAGGTAGAGGTATGTTTAGGCAGGTGAGGACAGGTAGGGGCAGGTAGAGGCAGGTGGAGGCACGAGAAGGCAGGTGAAGGCAGGTGAAGGCATGTGGAAGGAGGTGGAGGCAGGAGGGAGATAGGTGAAGCTGCAGGCAGGTGGAGGCAGGAGAATGGCGGCAGGTGGAGACGGACCTCGCAGGGCCATCCCCGCAACCACGCTCCGGCCGGACTCTGCCGCCCGCTCGCCCAGCGGGACCCCTGGCTGTGACCCGGGCCGGTATCCAGCGGGCAGGGCTGTGGCCCGAGGCTGGCAAGGCTGCGATCAAGCCGGGACCAGCACCCGCTCCGGCCGGCCTGCCCCAGCCCGTCCCCGGCCCATCCCCGCTCCCGCCCGCCGGCGCGGCCTCACCCGGATGTGGATCCAGCCGCCCCCGCCTCCCCGCGGCCGAGGTCACCTTGATGCCTCCGAGCTGGAATATCTGTCCCCAGGCTGGGCTGTCTCAGCTTTTGTAAACGCAACTGATGGCGTCAGATAACTTCTACAATAGGAGTTGCTTAATGAAGGAAAGAACCTTGTGTTTCGAGCATTGCGTAAGATTACATCACCCGGATAAATATGCATTAGGTAGGCGGAGAGTATGGATTAGATAGGCGGGTCTATGTGGGTTTAGGTTTATAAAAGATGGACGTTATTACCACCTGGGTGTGATTTCTAGAATACCTCGCCGCTGTGCCCGCTTTAGAGAATAAAGAGTATTTATTTTGTAAACTTTCTAAGCTGCTCTGTCTGTGTTTAGGGTGCTCCTAAGGTCGGAAATAGCCCCCGCAGCGCCGGGAGCTGATGCTTATCCCGGCCAGGCTCCGGGCCGCCCCCGCCGCTCCCTGTCCCTGCCGGGCAGCCGCTGGAGCCACCGCTGCAGTCACGGCTGGAATCACGGCTGGCATCGCTCCCGGCGCCGGTGTCGGAGCAGCCCCGGCCGGGGATGGAGCCTCTGCCCCTCGGCCTTCGGTTCCCGGTCAGTGGCTGCTCACCCAGCCCCACCGTAAGCTCGGTGCGTGGCAGAGCACCGGTGGCGGCCCTTCAGTGTCGTCCCAGAATCACAAGATCCTGAGGGTTGGAAGGGATCGCTGGAAATCATCCAGTCCAGCCTCCCTGCCGAGGCAGGGTCACGCCGAGCAGGTGACACAGAGGCGGGTTTGGAATGTCTCCAGAGAGGGAGAATCCACACCCTCCCCGGGCAGCTGTTCCAGTGCTCTGCCACCCTCAGTGTAAAGTTCTTCCTCATGTTGAAATGAAACTTGTTATGCTTTAGTTTATGGCCTTTGCTCCTCATACTGTCAGTGGGTACCACTGGAAAGAGTCTGGTCCCTCCTCTTGGCACTCCTTTGATCTGCATTAATGAAGTCCCCTCTCAGTCCTCTCCTGAATAAACAGGCCCAGCTCCCGCAGTCTCTCCACATCAGAGATGTACTCCACACTCATCATCGTTGTGGCCCTTTTCCAGTAGATCCATGTCTTTCTTGTACTGAGAAGTATCAAAATGAATCAGGAACTGGCAGGACAGGGAGGATCATGCCAGCCCTGGGCTGGGCAGGAGGAGATAAGCCTTCGTGCCATTCTCTGAGAGGACATGGCATAAAGAGGCCAAAATAAGGGCAAGCATACGAGTTGTGAATGACATACTGTGATGGACTGCGAAAAAAATGGGTTAATTTCACTGTCAAACCTCTTTAGTGAACAGAACAGTGTCAGTATCTAGTAGATAGATACTTAATGAACAGTACACTGAAAGTCACAGAATGGAGAAAGATGTAACCTTATGGACCTTGCAGTGGTTTTTCTATTCCATACTACACGAAGAAACGTAAGATCACAGAATCCCAGACTGGTTTGGCTTGCCAAGGACCTTAAAGCTCATCCAGTTCCACCCCTGCGATGGGCAGGGACACCTTCCACTATCCGAGGTTGTTCCAAGCCCTGTCCAACCTGGCCTTGAACACTTCCAGGGATGGGGCAGCCACAGCTTCTCTTGGCAACCTGTGCCAGGGCCTCACCAAAATATTTTCAAAAAATGGAAAGACACAATGGCGTGGGTTATGTGTCCCATTATACCTGACTGCAGTATGGGAACAAAGGTAGCTATAGAACATTTTTTGGGGGGTGGGTAAATAACATACACCTTTATCACTCTTCTAATATATGCCATTAAAAAAAAAAAAAAAGTGCCTAAGCACTACAAAATTTGACACTTTGATGGAAGTTTCTGAAGCATCCATACTGAGGAGACAAAAACAACAATTAAGGACTTGTTTTCCGCATTAGTTAGTCTTCTACTGCAGTATTATCCCAGCTAAAGACTATTATATAAGTTGGTAGAAGATGGTAGAATTTCCTCTTGGATGTGAAAGAGGAAAAAAAATTTCTCTAAAAACAGCTTCTCAATATTCTGTGTTAATGTTGGTGCATTCAGTAGTTTCTAGTTTAGTCAGTAGTTATTTGGTTGGTTTCTGTGATGCTGAAAGTGAATATTCAGGTTCTCAGAACTTCAGGAGGTTCTTTCCAGGATGGTATTCAAACCTGCTCTGAGGCCTGGAGTGCCTGCTCCTGTTTTGTCAATAAACTGAAGATTTCACTTTTTTTTTTTACTATCGAGATATTATTGTCTTTGTACAGATGAATGTAAATTTGGATTCTTGAAGGCAGTAACCCTTAAGTATGTTATGTTTATCATCAGTGTGTTCTTGTATTACATCTCTGTAACATGTTCCTTTTCTGTTTTAGAATTTGCTATACTGTTTTTGCAGAAGGAATAAATGTGTTCTGGGCAAAAAGCCAAGAAAACATAGCTCTTACCAAGCTAAATTAGATAATTACAATTTCACAGTGTCTTTAAAGCACAGCTGTGTCTTTCGGGTTGTGAGAATTAGTATTTAGTATACAAAACTTTACACTTTTCTTCTTATCTAAAGAAAAATGTCCCCTCAGAATGCAGACTCCTCTAATAAGTTCATTTTCTCCATTTTGAAAATCACTAGAAGTAACTGTATTCCTTATTATGATCTATTATGATTATTCCTGAGTTTAATGTTTTACAATGGGCATTATCAGATTTCTCTTATTTTTTCCCATGTCAGAATCTGGAAGATGAGAAAGATAAAAGCACTTTTGTTTTGATTTTCCACTGAAGCGGCTGCATTAATTTTGTATCTCCTATCCTTAATTTATATACCAGCAGCACAAGAGGAAAGTGTGTCTAATATACTAGAACTGTTCCAAAAACGAATTAAAAGATTCATAGGTTTTTCATGTATGATTATGTTTAGCTTGTCCAAAAATCCATTTCAACATCTCTGCCACAAAATTTAGATTTTTGTAACACAGGCCTCAGTCTCTGATGGGGTTTTTTATTTATTTATTTGTTGGGGTTTTTTTAAGGCTATAATTTTCAAAATATCTATATTCTTGGTTTCCTTGGGGTCTGATGTGGTTTTGTTTTGATAATGATCTTCCCATCTTCCCTACTGAGTTGTCACACTGTAGCTCTGTAAATAAATTGCTGTTGGTGAATCTCCTTTGGCTTTAACTTCATCTGACCTGTCTCAAGGCACCCATAAGCTTTGAAAATCTCCCTGTATAATGCCTCTTATATTTTAGGAGTATTTCCTGTTGTAGTGCACCCTAAGGAAATAGAGCCAAAATTTACTTACTGTCCAGCACTGCATTTCATTGAATATCCCAATTTGGTCAGACCATCAGTTTAAAGTGTTGGCATTTTTTCCAAAGCAGCATTGGTTCTCGACAGCCACCGTATTTTGGGAAACTGAAGGGTGAAGAATCAAAATGGAAACAAGAAAATCCAGTTGTCTCAGTCTTAGACTCATCCCTTGAAGTGGACAATTTAATAAGTGCACATTCAGCAGGCAAAGAAAAAAGCAAGAGGAGAAAACACGTTTCAAACTGTACACTGATTGTTGCTTTTAAAAGGAATGAGGAAGAAGAAGCTCTATGGGGGGCTTCTGTGATTGAATGTAGTAAATAGCAAATGGTTGACTGTTTATATTTTTTAGCTGTACTCAGCTTTTAACTATATCCCTCTCTAGAGCTTTATGAAATATGAAAATGACCTTTCATAATACTGAAAAGCAGAAGATCCAGTATAATTGCACCCAAAATAGTTAAAACCAATCTAAGACCAAAAAACATCTTAATTTGGGCTGAATGTTATTGTTTTGTCTCCTAGAGAGCAAAGTTTATGGAGATTCCTGTCAGTTCTGGAACTTTCTTTAAAATTCATTCAGCCTTACATGGTAACACTGGGTGGTTATAAATAGGTGGGTGATACCCCCCTTCCTCGGAGCATTTTTGTGTGGTATGAAGCCAGTCATATTTGTGGGTCTTCCAAAGGAAACAATGTTTGTAATGCTGTTGGACTGGAGGCTTTTTAAAAAATCCTAGTAGAGAAATAAGCAAAACTGCTGAACAAGCATGATTTATAAAGTAGTTATGGATTGATTTACCACTCATTAAATGCCATCATTAACCTACAGGGCTGACTTCCTTACTGAGGGAAGTTGGTGATAGAGCACAACAAAATGAAGCATTTCCTTCTCTTACCCTAAGGCAGATGGAGACAACGGGGTGTGGGACCATGAGATTCTTTATATGAAAAGTAACCACTATTTTTCTTCAAATAGAGCCAAGGCTTAGGGAAATTAAAGTCTTTGTGATCCATTGTTTGGTGATCAGCAGGGAAGAATGGACCAAGTTCTTGTTGCCAAACAATGATTTCCATGACAAGAACCAACATCTCTCTCAGTCTTGTGGTCACTATCAGGAGCAATGTCCAGTCAGTTTGAAAGGGCAGGAGAAGAAAATGTTGTGTTAACCATGAAAGTAGCCATCATGTGTAGGATAATTTAGGCTATTTCATCAACTTAAATCTCTGATTTCTGCCCTATTGAGATACCCACCTACTTCAGTCCTTACAACTGGCCATAAACCAAAAAGGGTATTTGTTGCTAGACCACAATCCAGCTTAAAAAAAAATTCTGCCACCCTTTTCTCTGTACTGAAAAACTCACAGTCAAGAAATACTGTATTTGTTTGCCTTTTAGGGCTTCATAGGAAAAAAAAATGATACAGAAATCAGTGTCATTTCTTTACAAGAAAATTTACAAAATGTAGACATGTAAAACTCCTGCTGTTAAACAAAAAGCACTATAGAGTAACGTTTCTCCTCTGCCTATTATGATGTATTTCTCCTTTTGGATGGCAGTAGCAGAACCAAGAGGCCACATTCTGAAGTGGTTTTTTTCCCACTTGTAGAATCTGTTTATTGGCAGAAATGCTAAGGTTTCTGCAGCTTCGCCAAGAATCATTCTGGTAACAAGTTGTACTGTACCTGCCATTTCAAGTCATGCAGTCCTGTCCTTGCAGTCAGCCGGTGGTATCTGCCTAATTAACTTTCTCTAATTACCACAGCTTTTGTGCATCTAAACAGACACTGTACTAGGTGGCTTGGTGTTTTTCTGGGTTGGATGTTTTTGTTTTAAATATTTGATGCTGCTGTTTTTTAAATCCTGTGGAAGTACTTTTGAGTTTGTAATCAGTGATCTGTTTTTCAGCTACATTTTTTCCTGGTTTAATTGATTTATATGTTAAGTGCATTTATATAAGCATCAATGCTACACTGGAGACATCTTTATGAAATCATGTTAAAAGGTTTAAGGCAGATTTTTGATTCACAAGCACAACTCTTTTTAAATCAGCTTTTGCTTACATCTGCAAGAGCACTTTATGAATGGTGCTCTTACTTCAAGTAGTATTTTTGTACAGTATTTTAGCTTCCCTTATTTAATGTTAAAATAAATAAATATTTGAGTTCACAGAAATTCTAGAGTAAACAATATTGCACAAAGAAGTCACCTAATTAATCACGGAAAACTGCACAAGTGCTGGGAGAATGGTTTAACTGTGAGGGAAATGTCCAAGTAGTCCTTTTTAAAGCCATTATGAGAATACTTGGGGAAATTAAAGTCAGTCAAACTTCCCCAAGAAGAACTAGGGCTGGATTCTTCAGCTGGCAGTAAATGTACAAATATTTTGTGGGCATTTGAAAGGGTGGACAAACAAGGTCCATAACTTCTCTCAACACCAAGGGTAAGAACTCTGAACTTTATCCAACAGAAATAGTTTTGGGGGACAAAAGTATTGCCACTTGAAAGCATTTCTGTTTTCACACTTGGCTTTTTTAGAGATTCACTATTCAAGGCTTCCATGGATCACACTGAAACATAATTTTATTTATAACAAAATCAGTATCTTCTCCTCAGTGTTGCTGAAATACAGGAAGTTAAGAATATGTTGTGGTCTAATACTCAGTAGCAGAGAAATTCAATGGGCCAAAAGTTTTCTTAAAGCTTTTGGTCCTCTTTCTAAGTTTTTGCTATGTTGTTGTTTTTCTGCATTTATTTTAATTTTTAATACATACTTGACAAGAAAATGACAGGCTTTGCAGCGCTGCTGGATTTATCCCATCAATGTGGGTTTGTGGAGACTAACTCAAGAAGTGAGAGAGTTAAATCATGCCACTTCCTTACATTCAGTACCTCACTCAGAGTACCAATATTTGAAAGGTAGAGCTTGATCATAAGAATTTTGGTTGTTTATTATTATTTTCCTGAAGTTACTGAGAAAATTTATAATAATAAGTTTGCTGTGTTAATAGTAACGGTTTGATATGGACATTATGTAGCCTAGGAAGTCATGCAGTGAGCCCTGAGCTTCCCTTAAGCAGGAACTAACACAGTTCCCTCTAAGCTATGTAAATCCAGAGCTGAATCTCAGAATTTCTAGAATCTCAGAAATGTCAGGTAAGTGATCCAACAGCTAAAAGGGTGGGTGTAAAATTTTCCAGAGAACTTGCATGAGCAACTACTCCAGTTACTCAGAGGAAGAGCTGGAGCCCCAAAGAAGGACAAATACTGTTGTTTTGGAACAGCTGCTTGGAATTGTGTGTCCTACTGTGCAAAGCATGACTCTAGTACAGTAGCTGATCCAGATGCAGTGCCACATTATTCAGTCCTGGAATCCTCTCTGACCAAACTTGCTGGAACCAGGTACTGCCTCAGATTGTTCAGCATATTAGCATGTAATTCCTTATGAGTGTCTTAATATCCACTGTTAAAAATAGCTTGCAGTAAGACCTAAAAATCTTCGGACTGAGAGTCTGAACGCAATCCTGGAGTTATTTATAACTTCCTATGAATTTGTTATGTTTGAGACAGACTCAGGCAAACAGCCAGAAAGTCTCTGTAAGAAAAAAGTCTTCAATTAGTTCCCGTTGTAGAAAGCGTGCACCTTTTTGTGGGACCTGGACTTTGTCAGCAGCAGTGGCTGCACCCATCACTGTTGGACAGCTCTTAGCCAGGGGACGGCATTCCTTCCACTGGCCGTCAGAGGGGACTGACCATTCCTTCCTCCAGCAGTAATCCGACAGTGCCGGGCCGCTGCACCACCAGGAATGTCATACCCATGTCTACATATAGTCAAGGATTGAGCTTGAAATTACAGAACTAAAAGGAGCATGTATTCCTGCCCCACTCCTCTTTCCTGAGTGCAGACATATTTTTTCCATCTCTTCACACTAAATTTTAGGGAGAATGATCTGCCTCTGGAATGAGAAGCAATCTATTGTTTCTGCTGTTTGATCACTTGCAAAATACCTTCTGCAGAGATTTGTTCATATTAGAGTTCAGAATAATTTGTTTAAAGATGCAGATAGCTGAAATGTAGCAATGGACAATTATATTTCTCTTTAGTTTGAAGATAAAATTAATCACTATTTTATTAAAGCGGCTTTAATGCTGCTCATTGAAATGGGTTAGCCAAGAATTTGTGTAACATTGTAGTTTTGTTTCATTATGGAAGGAAAAAAAAATATGGAATGAAGATTTGGAATAATAATTATTTCCTATAATTCTGTAACAGAAGGATCATGACAAGCACACAGCAAATGTTTGTGTAAATTTTTATCTCTAACCCCTTGATCTTTTTCTGGGGGATAACATCATAGTGATAATTGTCAAGGAAATAGGTGATTACTATTCCAATCCTGATTATTCATTCATATACTGGAGCTTGTTGTTCTATTTCAAACATGCCCAAGTAATTCAACTGCTATGCAAAATGTAATTAAAACCATAAAGAGATAGTTTGTCTAGATATTTTTATTGACAATAGGTAAATGTTTGCTAATACACAAATGTATTACAGAAAACTCTTGTCAAGCAAAGAGTTGCAAGTAGCATTGGAGACTTTTGATACTCATAAATTACATTATCACGTGGGGAAAATGAGTGAAATAGACACCCCTAATGTTTCTTTTTTTAAAAAAAGAGTTTATTGGGCAGACCTGGAAATTGCTGGGCAGGTTATAAGTGCTACCAACTCTTACTGCTTTTAGAGGGAAAATTTTCTGTTGGTGCAGCTATCAAGATATTGCCATTTCTAAAAACCCCATTCAAACTTCTAAAAACCCCATAAAACTCTGTTAACTATTCAACAAGTGTTTTAATTACAGAAAAAAAGTAAAATATTTGTTATGATATAAACTAAGATTCTTGCATCTAATACTCAAAAAAAAGCTGTTATAACATTAGAAATGAACCTCTACTCATGATCTGCCAGTGGATCTCTGATGAGATATTTCAGTAGGCAGATTGTGATGGCCACTACTGTTGGTGGTTTTTATGAACCAGTATTTTCATTCCACTAAAGAGTTAAGTAATGTTCCTGTTAGGGACACTGCAGATGCATTCACAGCACCAAACAGTGTTTTGTGTTATCACACCCATTAAGATCATGGAATCACAGAATGGTTTGGGTTGGAAGGGACCTTAAAGACCATTTTTTCCCAAACCCTCTGCTATGGGCAGTATTAGTTGCATAGAATTACTTTGGGCAATCAAGGAATTATTGAGAAAGTGGTGAACACCTGGCATGACCTGAAATGTTGCAATTCCTCAGTTTACTGATGTTTGTGAAACAACTTATGCATATAGACAAAATTTGCATTTCTCAGTTGCACAGAAGATTATTAAACCTTTAAAGTAGTGGAAACATCTGTCTTTTTGAAAATATGTATTAAGAAATGTGTCCACATGTTAAAAAAATTAGATGAATACTTGCAAAACTACTCAGGAGAATTTTTTCCTTAATCCACTGATCCACATTGTAGTATACTATGTACATTAGAGATAACATTATTTATTAGCGTATTATAATGCAATATCACACCAGTATATTGTATGCATGAGTGAAGAAAGCGAAAATGTGTTTCCAAACTTGAAGATTTCTTGATTTAAACTAGAGTCTTGGAGAAGCAGTTGTGCTGGAAATGACCTGGGAGTTCTGGTAGACAACAAATTGAACGTAAGCCAACAGTAGGCTCTTTTGGCAAGAATCTCAGTTTCTAGTGTAGCAAACATTTTACTTTTTCTTTCATAATTAAAATACTTGCTAAATGGTCAGCAGGGTTTTTGGTTTGGTTTGGTTTGGGTTGTTTTTTTTTTTTTTTTTTTTGGTAGTGGCAATAGCTTGGTAGCTGCATCCACTGCTTACTAGCAACTGGGTATTGCCAGTTGAGAGGTGCTTCTTCACAGATCTGGTTTTATTAATTGGGATTAATGGAATCACTGGGAAGATTCATGTTGGGGTGATCTCAGAGCATAAAAAAGGACTGTGGTAGCTGCTCCTGCTGACACTCAGCAGGTACTTTTCTGTTCTGTGGATTATGAGCTACGCATTAGGACAACCCTGGAGTTCTCTTCATTGTGTCAAAATACTGCTTTCTTTGCAGCTGTGTGTGGAAGATTTCTTCTTCCAATGCCCCTAAGCAAATAATCCAGCATAGTGGTTTTGTGGCCTGTAGTTGATAGGGAAACAGGACTCAAGTCTTAAATACAACAGAATCAGATCTTATAACACATAATCACTTCAAATACTCAGTTACTATCAAATGTCTGTGTATTGCTAAAGGAAGGGGATTTCTGCTCGTTTGTTAGAGAATGAATGAATGACTCTATTGTTAATTAGAATCAGATTGCAAAAAGTGTTTGCATTTCTGTGAAGAAACTTCAGTTTGAAAAGTGGCTGTTCAGTCTTGCCCACAGTTCTGTGTACATACTTTCTGAAGTCAGCAAGTGTTGGCGAGCAGTGTAGCACATAAATGACACATGCATGTGCATCTAGGGGCAAGATTGACCCCACAGGCTGTGAGGCTTGCCACCACCTAACCCTTCACATTCCACAGACACCTTAGCCACAAACCCAGCTCACACTCATAGAAGTGCCTGCACTTTTTAGCATTCATCTTTAGGAATGTTGTTCTACACAGCTTGTACACCTATTTGTATAGCAGTATGTTATATCCCAGGTGATGTACATTTTCTATTCACTCAGGTTTAATTTGTGATGGTTTTCAATTTATCATGGTATGCTAACTAGGTTTATAGAGACTTCATTTTCAGTCATGCCAAGGAAATTAGCAAATGTATGTAGGGTAGGAATTTTTACCAAATAATTGTTTAAATACCTGGTTTTTATAGTATGATACCTATTCTCCTGTAGTTTGCCCTTCTGGTATGTCTATATTTTTGTGTTTCACAGAGATATGAAAGACCTGAAAAGTAGCAGCCACAGCAGTTGTACACAGACTGCCCCCACAGCTTTAGACTCATCCTGGGCTCAAACAGTTAGAAAATTTTCACAGTAGGATTTTGGGTTTGCCAGTTTTTTCCATATGTGCTGCACCTTCCATGACAGACTCCTCATCTGTGCTCACCACTGCAGGGTTTGCTCTACAGCACCTGTAGTGATGGTGTGCAGCTGAGCTGTGTGTAGGACCCACAGCTGTGGCAGTGGGATTTCCAAAATCCACATTCTTGTTAGGGTCCAATGCCCTGTGATCTCACACCTTGAGTGCATTGCGGGGGCTGGGGCCTGACTTACCTGTTTCACTTGGGGTCCCTGCCAGTGAATTACAGGGGCTCAAAAATTGCATCATGTAGGTTATATCCACCCTGCTTTCCATGGAAGAGGCGTGTGTTCCTGCAGGGCTGGTTGATGCTGAGGATCTGTATGAACAAATATTAAATTCTTCACTTTTTAATCTTGTGTTGTGTTCTGTTGCATCTCGATCAGAATCATATTCCCTCTGTGGCCTTCTTTCTTCGGTGGTTAGAGGAAAACTTCTTCCTTTAAATATTTCCAGAAATGTTATTTTTCTCCCAGGCTCATGTAGTTCCCTTCCATATTGCAATTCACTAACTAACCCGCTTCATGTAAGAGCTACGTAATCCTATAAAGACTCCCGCAGGAGGCACACGTGTGTTTCATGCCTAACAGATTTTTAATAGAACTCTGAGACTGTGTTGCTATTGAGTCATGGTGGAAGGCCATAGCAAGCTGATACGGTCTTTGGAGGACTGGAGCCAGGACAAATTAATTCAGCCATGCCCATTACCTTCTGTAGCAACAGAGCTGTATCATAAATCAGATCCCAATCCTGTGCTCCTGCTCCTTCTCCAGCGCAGTTTCCTTGCCAGTGAGCATGGTGGTATATGCTGAAGTTGAGTCTGAACATGCACTTACACATAGGCAATAAAGCTGTTGCAGAAACTGCATTTTAAGCATGAGATGGTGCACACATGTATCCCGAGGAACCAGGAAAGTTTGTGCTCTGGTACAGGGCCTGCTGATGGAAAACATCCTTTATTCAGGAGATGGCTGTCATTCTGACGTCCACTGACACATTTCAGGTCTACTATTTTGTTCGAGCAGGTACTGTAAGAAGCCATGAGAGTAATTAAGTGGTACTGATAGAATCTATCCAGCTTCAGGAACACAGGATCAAACCTGTTCTTAGTTTTGGGAAGGGATTCATTCTCAGGGATTCCATGTTGTTCAGAGTGGGTTGCTTTTGGCTTTACTCCAACAAATATCCTGAGGTTTTACTGAGTCAAAATTTGCTTATTAAAAAAAAAAAAAAATCAAATTCATTAAGCACATTCTTTTGAAACAAATATTAAGACTTACATCAACACTACCAGTTATGATTCTTTTGTGCAGCAAATATGAAATGAGAGAAGAAAATCCCATGAATTGTGTGTAGACAGTGTCTCATTATGTCAGATTGGCAGTGGCAGTCATGGCTTCATATCAGAGATTTGAAAGAAGGGGAATTACCAAGTTATGGTCATCATGCCATGGACATCCCCAGACAACATTCACAGGCAGGGGTTTTATTGGGAAAGTGCTTATGGGTTCCAGAAACGAGTAATAACCTTTCTCTACTGAAACTGGAGATTCTTCAAATTATTCGTGCTCTATATTTTTACTTGCCTTTAACTTTAGTTATTTTTTTCTCTTTCCTTTTGTTTTTTAGTTTTTTGTTTTTAAAGCTGGGTAGTTGAAAGAGGCCTTTCCCTTCACAGAAAATCAAATATCCTGCCCACAATCCCACAAAAGATGCTCTTCTTTGATGTAAAGCTTATAAATAGAGCAAGGCATTTTTGAGACAGGTAAGTGGCAGCTGCTGTTTTTCTAGACTTGGTTTGTCTTACCAGCACGGAACTTGGATATTATTAATGATGGTTAATTAGCGATCACCTGATTATGCTGCCCTGATCAACCTGAACTATCAGTGGTTTAGCAGTAAGTAACACGGTGCTGTAATAATACTGATTATATCTACCTACGGTTTACAACATTTATTTACTTTATGTTTCCCTTACAAATTACTTTCAGGTCCGTGCCATTCTCATAGGCAGCTAGAAAAGGAAACATTTGATGTGTGGGTATGGGTATGCCGTAATAAAAATATTTTATATTGTTAGGACATTCTCTAAGTAAACTTCAGGGGTTTTGAGCTTAATTAAAGTAGATAATAAAGTATGTTGCCACAACTCAAGTAAAATTGCTTCATTTTTTTAATTGGAAGGGAAATATTCTTATGCTAAAAAGAGGTATCCTGTTATTCATGTTGCATTTAACATTATTCGTGTATAATTGCTTTCCTTGGTTGCTCCTACAAGGCTTTCAGGGAGCAGCAAAAGAGAAAAACACTATCAAAACATGGTTATGAATCATTATATTTAACTACTAGTGTTTCAAGTTCATTCTAGAAACACATGGAATTTCATTCAGTTTTGCACTTGGCACATTTAGATTTTTGTTTCCCCTGGAAAACAAAATAATCAGGCAGCTTGTGAAATGTTTTAAAACAAATCTGAATTGCAGTTTCCTTTTCTGAACCCATTTTGTATTTTCAGTGGAAGCGTTATCAAGTTACATTTCATTTTGGATGCATGGAAGCAAATTTAGCAACTACTTGCTACCAAAATAAACAGCAGTAGAGGTGATTTGTCATGGAATTATCTACTTAGCCCACGCTGTTATCTGTGTAGAAGATGTGTCTGAATGGCTTCCGTAGAGCTTGAGAATGCAGCATTTGTCTGCAAATATTTTAGTTGGGGTTTTAATTGAATATAAACATGAACTGCGTGAACTTTGGCACTTGAAGGACTCCTGAGAAAAAGCTACCACCAGGAACAAGGAGTGTAAGTACTCATATATTGTAAGGCTATTGCATCAAAGCTGTCGCTTGGTAAGCAAATCAGCCTTTCACTTCTGTCTCAGAAACCAACAGGATGCTATCTAAGTGTGTTTAGCCAGCTGAAAGCTATCAGAGAGTTCCTCCAAACAAACATTGTTTGAATTAATACGTTATTTCCAAACGAGTTACATTGGCAAGGTATAAGGTAACATGTGGTTTAGAAAAATAAACCTAAATAAAATGAAAACAGAAGCAGCAGAAACTCTGTTTGAGTCTTCTATGAACTCTGTGTGGATTTCATCTCATATGGCAAATGACCGAAAATTAGAAGCAATATTCTGAGGAGAAAAGGTCAAAACACACAGGGGAAATTTGAATACAGTGGAAGCACCCATTAAGTGTTAGTTAAGTGTGGAAGGGTTCATTTGGTGACATGTCAGTGAAATTGCTACACCTTATTATACAGGTATTTTTTGGTTCTCATGGTACTTCTGTCACCTGTTTGAACAAACTTCCCTTACATTTGAGACCTGATCCAAAGGCCAGCAATGTCCATGGGTCATTTCTGCGATTTCTGATGGCCAAAGGTGAAGTTTTGGAGAAGCTGAGAGTATTTGCTGTAGCTCAAGGATGACTGCTTGTCAGTCAGGCTAGACTGCAGTCATCTGGCTTCTCTGCAGGTTCTCCAGTCCTGCCTTCCTCAGCTTTAGTTTGAGGTGTTCTCTGATAAAGCACTTACTGATCAGAGACTGCTCATGCTGGTAGCCATGAGTTATGAATAAAACAGGACTGTGGAAATGACAAGGAATTCCCTAAGTGCAGATTACATTTTGGTGGTTTGGTTGCTTTTTGTTTTTTTTTTTTTTTGGGTTTTTTTTTTTTTTTTTTTTTTTTTTTTTTTTTTTTTTTTTTCCTTTTTAGCCTGTAAATATGGTGAGGCTACTGATAGGTGAGGTTTAGCCATAAATGGGGAATGAATCTACAAGTCCGCATTATTTCAAGATACTTCTCCTCTGCAAGTGCAGCTCATTCTGAAAGATGTGATCTTTGGAAATGCAGCTTGCAGGGTCAAACCAGTAAATAGTGCAAGAAGAAAGGAAGGTGAAAAACAGGATATAGGTCCCTTCCTTATATAAAAGAATATTAATGTTCAATGGAACAAGAGGTTTTACTGGACTTAACTGATTTTTTGTTTGCATGTGAAATCACATTGATAGTAAAGTTTAATTTCTAAAACTTGAACAAACACATTTTGAAAGGTTCACTGAAAACAATTTATATTCTCTAAGAGTTGCTTTTTTTTTTTTTTTTTAGAAAATCCCATTACTTTAGTATTTTTCATTTGGTGGAACCTGTTGGTCAATGACTTGACATCTTTAACATTCAGTAGATACCAGAGCTCAGTTGCTGATAAATACATAAAAGCATGTTTGTTAAGAACAAGCCACAGTGTGGTTTTCAGGACCTTTCTGGATTTTAATTATCTATATTAAGCTACAAAGTTTTCCTGTTCTCCATTTCTCTATGAACTACATTTTTTTTTCACAGCCATGAAAGTAGACAGTACAAGTGGACTCTCAAAACAATCTGTAAGAAACCTTCTTTTTAAACCAAAGAATTGTGTTCTGTATTCTTGCTTCATAGTCTCATAAAAATCAAATGGATATTTATTGTTTTTTAAAACACCTTTCATCTTCCCCATATAACATCTACCACAAAGCTGTTTTCAGAAATTAATTGGATCCCTTTATGAGAAACTGTACTTTAAAATTCTTAAAATATTAAGATCTATTGTAATGTTATTTAATCTGTTGAATAAAAAAATGCTTCTTTCCTCTATCAAGAAATAAAATCAGTGAAAATGCATTTTATTTTGGTTTGGTTTGTTTCTGAATAATCTCCCTTGTTTAATAACACCACAAACTGGTAAAGGATTAGTGAACAAAGGTTGAGAGAGCAATTAAAATAAAGGAGGAGGAGGTGTAAATGTTGTATAACCCAATTTCCTTCAAGTTGTTCAAACACTGTTATGCCCCTTTAGGTCTGTTTGGATTTACACAGCAAGGTACTGGAGGGGACTGACCCCTCAACTTCTGATTTGCTGTAACTTTTGTTCTAAGCTAAAGTCTAGAGGGAGCTCAAGTTTTGCTCAAATTTATCTGCATTTATCTAAAGCGTATCTTACTGTCCATGCTGCTTCTTTTCCATGAAACATTTCTCCCCCTGGAATCAGAGGAGTTCAAATTCACTGCATAGAAATATGTGTTCAACAGATTTTCAGTGGAGCTGTCCTTGGGAAGCATTTTAGTGTAAGTTACCATGAGAGAGTAAAGAGAATATATTTCCAGTGTCCCCTTGTCCTTCCAGATCTTACCTCCTTTAATTTTTGTACTTTTAGTCTTAAAAGAGCTCTCTTGTACAGGCTAGGTAGCATGATCTGCTGAGGAAGCCAATGATCACAGGGTGAGAAAACCCAGGAAATTACAAAGAAAGGTGTTTTTTGTCAACGCTGTAGTTATTGATCCAAGCCTTATAGGCATGACAGTAAGTCCACCCAGTTTTTCCATTCCACTATTTTTACACCATCTTTTTGAGAATTTAAGAACTCTCTGGGAAATAATTTAAATAATTTATCTAGGGTGGTGCTTTTATGAAATCTCTTTTCCATTTTGGTTTGTATTAGGCATTCATTCACTTTCATCACCTCCTAAAAGATGTATTTTGGAGAAATTTAGATCAACCTGTGAAATTGGATTTAAATTTCCAGCATCTTCCCTCTGGATCTCATCTCGATTCTGTTGCTTTTTTAAATCTTCCTTTGGTTACTGTGGTGTGATGAGTGCATAGGTCATTCCATGTCATCCAGGACATGTACTGTGTTAGGGCAAATTTTTATGTTAAATGCTTTTCTCTGCTTCTCTAAAGGGGTTGAAATGGACTTTGAATGAATTAGTGGATTCCGTAGAATTCTACAAAGCAGGAAAAATTGTAGCCAATCTTTATTTTGTAGTCAAAAACTGCGACAGATTCAGCCTGGATGTGATGTTAGACTGCCCTGTCTTGGTCTCCAGAACACTGGTTTGAGTTGTATCTTCCTTTTTTGGACAAGTAAAACATATGAAATGTTGGAATCCACATATTTAAGCATATTGCTGCCATCATATGGCTACATACTTATTTGTCAGAATGGTATAATGAAAGCAGCTCTCCATCTGCAAAGAAAGGTTTTTATGTAAGGGAGCAAAAAGCTGCAGAGTGAAGCAGTAATGAGTGTAATGATGTTTTTAATCCTTTTTCATGTTTAGGCTGTAACAGCTCTGCCTGTCTTGGAGTGTGAAATACTTGTCTCCTGAAGCTAAATGAGTAAGATCTGTGTGATCCATACAAGGTGACACAGAGATAATGTACATAAATATTAGTCAGAAAATAGACCGTGGGAGAGAAGTTAGTGGGAGTTTTGCCTGAATAATGAGTGAATAAAAACTAGGAAAAGCTGTCAGAACTCATCCCAGGTGGTTACAAAAATAGTTGTGTCAGTGTATTGCAGTAATTTAAATCGAATTCATTCTTCTTTTGTCTCTGATCATCTCCTTTTTGGAGCTTCTCCTGCAACTTCCATCAGTTCATATGCTGGCAGTCTTTGACTGATTTTTAAAAAATGAAATAAATTGCCATTCCAATCTCAGGCCTGTATTTGTGCTGACAGGCACAAGTCATGTTGAAGCAAACTGTCTTTCCTTTCTCCTTATTTGTCCCATAAAGATCATAAGCACAGTCAATCTGGCAAACACAGTAACAATGTGGCTAGTAAGAAAAAAAAAGGATGGGGATAGGAAAGGGAGATTATACCCTTATGAATATATTATATAAAAACTTGGAGTAGGGAAAACTAGTGCCAAAATTAATGCAATTTTTGATCATTTTTGGAAATAATAAGAGTGATGAAAACTGTCAATATTTGAAGAAAAAAAATTGGTTTTTATTTTTTAACTTCCAGTAGGATAAAATTTCACATGAGTAGACCTGTGCAATTTACTTCAAATCATCTACCATGCGTGGATTTTTACCACATATTATTATTTATTTTTAAATCATTCCATAGGAAGTGACAAACTTAGGGTTAAATTAGATGGTTCATAGGGTTGCATGAAATGTAGCTTAGACAACTTACTCAGCCATTATAAAATAAATTCTGACTCTATAACCATAAGAGAGGAAAATAGCAGAAGAAAAAAGTGATAGGAAGGACAATAATTAGATATTCTGGTCCATCAGTGTAATGAACTTTAAAAAGTTCAAAAGGACATTTATCCAGCATAAGCTTCTGTCATTTCCAGGTGAGTTTCTTTGGACTGGTCCAATATTCCAGATCAACAGAGCAGTGTATTCAAAGGGGATTTTAATCCCAAGTAAAACTGCCAGACTGCAGTAGACAACAAAGATAAACCCAGTTCTCATGTATATTGGAAACAGATGTTCAAAGGATGTAACAGTTTTATAAACATGAGTTTGGAACTGCTACATTGCTCATAAGTGATGAAATAACAAGTGCAGATTCTCATAAGTTTTCAGGGTTTCATTGGTCCAAGGGAAGGAATGACAGAAATAAAAAGCATCTCCATGGTGGCGTTCTCTCCCTATGGAAGGATTTCCTTCACCTTTTTTCCTTTTAATTCACGGGGTTGCAATCTGAAACTGGTTTTGCACCTCCCATTGCCCGAGGACGCTCACACAGTGGCACAGGCCAGGCATCTCCTGTGTCACAGGTATCTTCAGCATTTGTGTTTAATGAGACTTACAGAAAAGCACAGGAGGAAGGCTGTCAATGGTCCCACTATCCCTGCCATATATCACAGGAATAGCACCCCAAATCTCCCTCAAATCCCATTCCTGTGGCAGTCAGCTGAGTGCTTCTGGCATGCAGCAGGGGTCAGGAGGAGAGGAACGTGGGTCATTCCAAAGCTGAGGTGTGTCAGCAGAGGATGCTTCATGGGTAACCTGCTGTCCTTCAAATAAAGGATTTTCCAAGGGATTTCCACTGAGACAACCTTTGGTGGCTTGGGCTAAAAATACACAGTGTGTTTACTAAGGCCATGAGAACCCAGGCTCTGGGGACTCACCACCAATACCTTACAGCCAAAATCAATGTCTTGCATTCCAGCCAGGAATCATTCCACAGCAAGGAGCACTGGGGGGCAAATAGTGCTGCTAACAGCAGCAGATCTTCTTTTGGTGCTGTGTTTTGTAGGATTTTGGATTGCACCCAGTGTAGTTTACTTTGAAACATTCCAGTCCTGAAGTATGAAAGCAAGGATCTTAGCAGGAAATTCCACAGTCAAAGGTAATGTTTCAAGCACAGGCAGTACAGCATCTTTGGTAGCTTCTGCTCCATGATCAGAGAGCAGCTGGTATCCAGCATAACCACAGGTTTGCAAGTGTAAGTAAGAAATAGTGAAACAATGAAAGATTTAGGGGTTTTACAATTCAGTTGCAATGCCCAACCATGCCATCAATTTAATCCCTGTTGAACTGGATGAATCAGCAGATTTCATCCTTCTGCAGTTTCCCCACACTTTTGGCAAGGCACTCCTACACTGATGGCTGGAGGAGTGATGAAATTGTGATAGCATCCTGGAAGCAATACCTGGATCCTAGGTACCTCCCTCTCACCCAGCAGTCTCAAATACACATTGGGCAGGAAAGATGGCAATGCAGATCACCAATGTAGTCCCTCCTCAGAGAGCCTTCAGATGAAGGAAATGAATTTTGCACCAGATGTTCCGGGAAAAGCAAATTAGGAGAAAAAATAGCAATTCAAAAACAGTGTTCACAACTGTTGTGTAACAAGCTAAATAACTAAAAAGTTAGTGAAATGTGCAAGAGAAGCCTCCCAGTGTTACTGTAGCCATGAACTCACAATTCAGTCTCAGACTGATGGAATCAATGCAATTTCCATCCCATACCTGTGCAAATATAGGGGCTGAGAAGGATCAAGAGGATCTGAGATAAGCAGATTTTTGGGAATTTTCTTTACCATGGGTTTTGATGTGATTTTAATGAAACATGGAATGCCTGTAATAGGATGATAATTAATCAAGTCACTCAACATTGTGCCCATCTTTCTTTGTTACAAAAAACCAGTTATTGCATGTATCACACACAGGTAAAATTAGTTAAAAGCCTTGAAAGTTCTCTTAGGATGGTGAATATAATTATTATAATATAATATAATAAAGTACTTAGACTAAGGGACTCTCAGAATTTTTTGTCCATTGAGATCCCAAGATTAAGACCACATTGTTTTTTATTTTCTCCTGGGAATCTCTGTCTCATTGAGGACACAGGGTGGAGAGGCTTCAGTTAATCAACAAGTATCTACTATAATACAGGGTTTTCTTCAGCATGTGATTTAGTGCCCTGTTTATTGCAAGCACTTGGAGCCCTGATGTAAACCCAAAATTGCCTATTTTGTTTAATATTCATGCCTACCCTTTATGAATGCTTCACAAATATTTCTGGTATCATTTTCACAAGAACATTTTCACAAGAACTCAGGGAACACAGTGTTACAGGTAGAGAACAGAAGCACAAAGATCTCGAGGTCAGAAGTTTGCACTGATTGTGTGGGTTGGAACTTGCATGCCTAGAAATAGATCTTGCCAGAACTATATACCACTTCATGTGCTCAAAGCACAAGTCCCATACATATCCAGTGTGGTCTTGAGCTGCAGGCATTTCTATAAATCAAGCAGACCCCTAAAAATTGGAGAACATGCTTGCAGATCATCTGGGAAAGGCTAGTTTAAGTCAGCTGTGTGATTTTACATGGGAAGTACCAGAGTCTAGAAGAGAATCCTCCAGGTTGGTGTCTGATAGTCATTAGGACATTCTCTTAAACTGTGTTGTCTGCCTTGTGACTCCCTTTGCCTTGGACTTCTGCTGGACCTAAAGTTACCTTTATTATACTGAAAAAATCTGGGATCTTGTGTATAAATAACTCTTCAACTATGTAATTAAATATGATATTGCAACCCTGTATGTGGTGGCCAAATGAAGGTTGAATAAATAATTCTAGTTTGGGCTTTTCATAAATGTTAACAGTTGACATTATGACCGTAGTGCATAATTGCCATGTAATGTTTTATTTCTTCTTAAATTTTAAAGAAATGAACTGGAAAAAAGTACTGTATTCTGGCAGCATGTGAAATGTCAGCAGGATTGGAACCCAAATCCACTGTACTGCTTTGCCCTACATGAACTGACAGAGTGATTGATTGCAGGATGACTAACCATTGTCTAGGTGAACCAGCATAAACAGAAATAATACATTTTTTTTCTAAAAAATGAGAACATGATGCCTGGTAACTTCTGATTCCCTTCAGGACCAGCCTCTTTGCCTCCCCCTGGGCTTTTTTTTTTTTTTTTTGATCCAGACTGACTTTCCTTGTACAGCTACTGAAAGAGCCAGCAGATATTCACTGGACTGTTGACCAGCTCTTCTTTCTCCTCTCACTCTTGCTTGTCTACATCCAGCACACCGGGAATGTCTAGGCTCAGCTTTCCTCTAGTTGGAACTCCAGGCAGCTCCAGTTCCAGGCTGATGGGAATGACTGCTTATCAATCCCTTCCTCTCCTGTGCCCAGACCTCACCAATATCTCCCAGGATGTCTTTCCTTCGTGTCACAGGCCACTTCAGTGTCACTCCCTCCTCCAGGCTTTCACAACTTAACCCCTCTTCTCCTCGCCATGTATTCAAGCATCCTCCTTCCCTTTCCCTGCCTTTCCTTGCTAAAGGGAACAAAATGCTTTGAAATGTGCCTCCAGGTTACCTAAACCTGACCTGTATGGTGAGCACAAAGCAATCCTGGCAAATGAATGTGGCCACTGGTTCTCATTCCAGTGCATCTCTATTTCCCACAATTTCTGTAAATAGGTAATTCTAGGTTTTGGGTTGTTTGGGGGTTTTTCCCCCTCTCTATGCATTTTGATTAGCTGCTTTCTTGTTTTACCTGCAGTAACCATTATTTTGGCTTATCTGTTTTCAGACATGTACAGAACACTTCGTATGCTGTGTAGTAAATAGGCATTCTCAACTAAATAAGTTTGATTGTGCCTCATGCTGTAAGTTTGAGCAGGACTGGTTCTATCAGTCCTAGTCCCCACCTTCACAGCAAAGAGATTAAGATTTTACATGCAGAATAATGGTGTGTCAGTTCGAGGCAATGGAATGTTTTGCCATTATGGGATTACGCTTATAAGGAGGTGCAAAGAACTCCCACAGACAAAACCTGGTGATTAATTGGGCATTGTTTTTATGCCCTAAAATATTTTTAATTTAGGCTCTCAGAAATTCATGAGCCCTGCCGCCCTGTGGTGGACATCTTTCTTCATCACAATATAGTAAGTATTCACAGCTTTTGAGCCTGCAGACTACTAAATAATGGAATTAAAACAAAAGAGATATTGGTCTCTTAATTGGGAGACTTGGCCCTTGAATTTGGACCAATTTTCTACACAGCTGCATTGAAAAACTTTGCTTACTTAATTTTTCTGTTATTATTTGGACGTGAATGGGGCGTTATTCATCTGTTTTGAAATCCTGTATGTTGTTAAATGGTTGCATTTTGGTGGGCTTGCTTTATGAACTCAGCTTCTTCCCAACAGCAAAAAGCCTCAGGGCAGCTGCTCTGCAGCCACAGGAAGGCCTTTTGGAGGGAGCTGGGGGCAGAGCAGGGGAGGTGATGTCAAAGGTACTCAACGTTTTCCTCTCCTCCGGGGGAGCAGCCAGCTCATCCCTGAAATTGCGCAGCAGAGTGAGAACATGTCCCCATTTACTGCACATCCTGGGCAGTCTTGGCCAGAGCAGGTTCGGTGGGACCCCACCCCTTTCTCTATTCATGGTAACATTTCATTTGCTTTTGATTGCCTTTCCACATTAAGCAGATGTTTTTATTAAGCTCTCCACGGTGACACACAGGTCATTTTCTTGGGTGGTTACTGTTAATTCAAAATTCAACAATATGTGTTAGTAATATCCTTCCAACACACCTTATTTTGGATTTTCCATCATGAACTTCCTCTGCCATTGTGCTGCCTAATTGCCTAGGTTTGTCTTGACTAACTTAAATAACTACTTCGTTAAATAATTGTTCCTTGTTAAAAAAACAGTTCCATGGCAAATCGTGCCACCATGCTGATTAAGACCTTTTCCAGGGCAGTCATGAACACAGTGAAGTTTTGTTAGTGCTCTGCTGCTAACCACTGCCATATTGAAAACCGAACTTTTCATTCCATTCTGTTCTCTTCCAGCCAGCTTGTGATCAGCACACAACTACAACTCCCTCCTCACAACCTCTCAGTTTCCTTACTAGCCTCTTGTGAGGTATATTGTCAAAAGCACTTTAAAAATCCTAATAAATTATGTCAGCGAAACAATTTTTGTTCCTCGTCCAGCTGAATTCTTTCAAATGTTCTCTGAAAACTCTCAAAATGCACTAATCTAATTCAGAAAAAGAGTCAGGAATGCTAGTAAATTATGGTTGACTTGCTTGTTTTTAGTAGTTGGCAGCAACTTTATTGATGCTATGACTGGCTCTAAGCCATTTAGATTCCTGTCAGAAAAATTAGTAGCATTAATTGTTGCTCTGGGATTCCGTTCAATCCCAAACAATTTCCGGTACCAAAGGGAGGCACAGAACTCTCACTGCACACCTGGTCTGTCTGGGAACTCTGTGTTCTGGGCAGTAGCAGCAGTGGAGATGCTGGGCTGGAGGTCAAGGAGCACTTTCAGAGACTGGATGAGGTCAAAACTCTGTGTGAAGTGAGTCCCATCACATCCCACGGTGTCTGCTTTCCCGCGGCCAGGAAGCTTTAATTGCTTCCATGGAAACCTCGCACAGCTGACCCAACCTCCCCACTGCCAGCTCTCTGTGTCTGGGGGACAGGAAGTGCTTTTGGCAGGGAGAAGACAGAGAACATGCTGAAGGTACTACAGAGAAAGTGCAGCCAAAAAGGGCTGAAATTATTTTGTGGCAGTTTTTGAACTGGTGGAGATGTGAAGGGAAAGTAACCTGGTTCTGCAAAAGGTAAGATGTGGGATAGGAATGATGGTGTCATCTTTATTGCTAAGAGATACAGTAGTCCTTAGGGAGAATTCCTACTGTCTACAGGACAGAGTTCCACTGAGCCTTTCAGTTTCCAGAGCTGAATCGACATTGCACATCTCCCTCAAAAATCTGGCCTGGAATATCTGCATCATACCAAAGCAGTCTGAAGAAACAGTCACAGCTCTTTTAAAATTTCACTGTCACTCATCAGTATGCACATTTGCTCAATAATCTTCCCTAGCTCCACCAAATACATATATTCAAAGCAAACCTCAAAAGGGAATAACTTAATATCATGGAAATAATTACCAGGAAGTCATGTTATGCTTCCTGCCAGTTCACAAGAACCCTGTTCTTCCAAAATGTGAATGTTATATTGCTACTTAATAGACTCTAAACTTCAAAAGAAATGGTGAAAATCTTTTATCTTGGCAGAGAAGAAAGGCAGCACTGCCATACTCCCCAGCTACAACCTAGAACTGCTTTAAACTGAGTGTATGATCCAAACACTGTTAAAAACTGGAAGGTGAAAATTGTCTAGACTGGGAAGCTTCTTCTGTATACCTGAAGTTTTGGTGATACCAGGAAACACTGCTCCCACTTTTTGTACATTTGCACTTCTCATTAAGTAAATTTTCCTACAGAGAGAAAGTTATATTTTATTTAATGCATATTTGGATGATGCACTAGTCAAGTTTCATCTCTCTGGTTTCGTGTAGCACACCACGGGAGTCTCATGCAAGCAGTTAAAAACATGGGGGTTGAAGCCTGGCCTCTCATGCTGAGGGGAGTTGCACCATCAATTTCTTTTGAAATGTGATTTATCAGAGGATCAGGCTTTGAGTGGTTCTTGTGCAGTGATGTAAGGCAGGAGCAATGCCACTGAGGTTTATCACACAGTGCCAAAGCAAAGGGGATGGGATCCACTGCGAAGCACAGCTGTTGACTCGGTGGCATTTGTTTTCCTCTGCTAAGGCATCTGCAGTTCTGTCAATAAGGGGCAGGATGAATTAGCATTTGTTGAAGTATTTGCTGCCCTGTGTAGCACATTGCTGGCAGAGGAGCTGAAGTGCCACCAGTGCTCACAGCAGGGCTGCTCCAAACCAGCTTGGGAACGTCCCTGTCGTGCTGCAGGCAATGGCTATGATGGATTGTCCTTTATCTCTTTTATTCTTGTTTCAACATGGACTTTTTTCATAGTCCACAGATGGCACCTGAAAGTACAGTATGTGTTCCAAAAGAAATTCCAGGCTCTTTTTTTTCCCCCTCATCTTCTTCCAAGAGAAAAAAGTACACATACTTTTTTGTGTGTTATGGCCTTCTGTGTAACACCACCCACAACCTCACCCTTTTTTCCCCTTCCATGGATAATCTTTTCACAGGGTGGAGAGGGGATGGGATGGGATGGGAAAGAAAGAGTTGCTTTCATGTTTTCTAGCAATGATTTTGTCTACAACTATTTCCTTCTTGACTTCTTACTCACTGTTTATAAAATCTCCCTGTACTTTAACAATAGTATTGTTGCCACAGCTGCACTGATGATATTTCCCTAACTTCTCTCATTTTGGGGCTTGGAATCAGTGTGGTTTGTTTTCATACATGGTAACTTGGAACAGCCTATAATAACATTACAGAAAGCCTTGATAATATAATTGTAATGTGCATACACACTACTTTCTCTGCTTTTTTGTCTCCAGGATCAAATACCTAATTTGTTGGGTTTTTTGGGTTTTTTTAATATTCTGCCTGCAACAAAAAGTGAAGAGTTGATTTCAGGTAGGTACATTACAAAATGTAAAGTTTTGACAAGCATATTAATAAGGGGTCAGTGAATATTTTAAGTGTTTCATTTCATAGCCATTTATTGCCACATGTGGGATTTGGGTTTGTTTCTATTTTTTTGTGGAAGTGGGCTTTTATTTATTTATTTATTTATTTAAATCTGCTATATCCATTCTCCTCTTTAACTAATTAAAAAAAAAAACAAACCAACACAAGAAGACCATTAAAAGTGTGTAACATATTTTAGTTAGTTTTATTTTAGGTTATAAAAAAAACTTTTACCCTTCTCAGCTGCTACTCAAAATGAAGATATAGCTCTTGTTTGTACTGAAAACCTGCATGAAAATTTTTTCAAGACAAAGGATCCTGGTGGTGCAAGGTTCCTCCCCACATCCCCCTTTGCTGGAACACCTCTCAATGTTCTTGATGTCCTTATACCAAAAGCATGTATATTAAATATGTCAAAGTCCTTCACTTGCTAGATTATGACCTGGAGGTGTAGAGGTGTAAATCATGAGCAGCTACTGCAATCAGCAGCTCCCCAGCACAAAAATATGGGTTATGGGATATTCATTTAGACATGTTAGGTAATGCAGCAGGTCTGTCTCCCTTTCAGGTTGCATCAGATACCTGTGCAAGTCTTAACACACTGAATTTCCCTTTGTTTCAGGGCTGATTAGTGCTAACAGAAGAGGGCTCACTGGCAGTCAAGGACATGGCATTTCCTTGACCTGCAATGCCCGGGCAGGGTGAAAGGAAGGCAAGACATCACCCTCCTGTCCTGCTTTGCTGCACAGCCACTCTCAGAGTTGTAAGGGGTGGGGTGCTCATGTTCTGAGCTGCCCTGCTGCAAACCACCAGCCTGTGGGATGGGCACTCAGTGACAAAAACCTGGAGCAAGCTGGGCAGGCCCCTTGTTACCTACAAGCAAGACAGAAGGAAATATCTTCCAGCACTGTCTTCCATTAAAAAGCTCTCTCCTGAACACTGATGTCACCTAGAAAAACAAAAGGAATTACACACTGATGGTATTCCATTGTTAGCACTGAATCAACCAGTCTCAAGCAAATATTTTAGAAGCAAAGCAGACTGGTGGTTTTTTTAATTATTCCATCAATTATTCCATTCCTCATGTTTTATATAATCCATCCCAATTACAATATTTTTCCTAGCATGTGGGATATAAATAAGGTAGTTATTAAATCCAGAGTTGATGAACAGCTTTAAATGTTTGCTTGGCAGCATTTACTTTTAGAGATGCTCCCCACATGATGACTTCTAATGAGCTAGAATTGCAGAATTCACAGTTGCTTTTTCTGGTGTCACTGCATTTATTTAACTGATAAGAAGCAGGAGGCAGCATGCTCAGATTCCTGGTACATTAAAGGAGAACGTGAATTTAAAATCCAGAAGGCAAGTTTTTCTGCCTCTCACTAGTAATTACTTTTTGGCAAATTCTGTTTGAAAGAAGAGCCAAAAACGCTTTAGAACCAAGCCTGGGAAACAAGCATGTTTCCAGGTTAATCGATGAATCAAATCACCCAGTGCTCTCGGGCATTGTCTAGCAGATTCCAAAAACCCTGAACACAATTTAAAAGCTGGATTGTCTGCAAGGCCACAATAGATTTTACTCTCAAGTAAGTAGTTGGTTAAAAAAAAAATTAGTGTCTGATGTTGAAAGAAAACGTTTGCACCAAACGAATTAGAGAGGTCATCAGTCAAGACTCTTTAATACAAGTCAAAATATCACCATTGCAATAAACTGGCAAATTGAACATCAGTTGGAGTTATCTCTTGTAAGCGCAGAGGTTTTATGTGCCTGAGGGAGTCTGTTGCAACTTGCATATACTTAAATACTCAAATAATGTTTTAATTTTATTTTATGAGCAGAGCTTTCTATTTCTCTTCTCTTCACAGGTTAGCTTGCCGCTTACTTTATTGAAGGTGTTTGTGAAGTACAAGATGGGTGTCTGAAGAGAGGCCACACTGGTGACTGCAGGCTAAAGCCAAATTATAAACCTGTTGTGAAATCAGTGCAGTTCTTAGGAATACCTTACACAGAGTTGCTTGACTTTTATTGAAGTCAAAAGCTTTCTCTTCATAATGGCATCAAAGTTCACAACTGCCCCTTGGATGCACTGCTGTTGTTACTCCAGTGGAAAAAATGCCAAGGACCACACGTATGCTACACTTGGAATTTAAATATCAACCAATTGTCATGAGGTTTGAGGACAGCCTCAGTTCACCTACTCTGAGCTCTGAGCAATTCATTTCCACATTTCTCTTGTTGATCCCTGTGTTTGCAAGCATCCGTGCTTCCTGCTTTCATCTAGCATTAGAGGCAGAAATACTGATACACACTGGAACACCTCAGGGGAGGAAATCATGCTCATTTGTGTGGAAATACTACCAAGTTTTTTTCCCCCCTAAAATTTAAAAACTGCATGCCCAAGAAACCTGGGAAATACGTACTTGCTTAAGGACTTTCCTGAACCTAAACTACAAAACCCTTCAACACTGAACAATTGTAATAATATAAGAGAATTCTTCCAGTAGAGATGTTCTTGCAGGGGTTGATATTCAGGTCAAGGCACATAAAGGTCTCAGTCCTTTTTCTTCATTTTCTGATCTTCTGAAGAGAAGGACATATGACATCCCTGGGCTGTGTTCCATAACCCTGATGCTGACAACCTGGGAGAAGTTTTGCAAAATAAGGTCCTGTTCATTGTTAATGAAAGGGCACCAGGGAGGTTTCTCATTTTTAAAGGCATCCTAACATTTTGATTCAGTGGAAATTAGGCAACTCAGTCTCTTTGGTACTCAGAGTGTCTCTCTGAAATTTGGGTAACTAAACCGCTTGAAAGAAAACACTGACACCTTAGGCCTTGGGGCTGTAAATGTTTCTGCAGATGCTCACCTTTAAGCACATGAATCGATTCATTTTTGTTACCTGGTCCCAGATGCAGCAGCTCAGAGGTTTATGTAAAAATATAAATATTTGCAGAGCAGGAGTTTTATTTTCCCAAAATCAAATAGCATTCAAGGCATTTTGGAAGATGTCAGGAGCTGTGGATCCCTTTCAACCTTCTTAAGGTGCAGTGTGATCGATATTCACAGGAGCAACATCCTTTGGTGTGGCTCCTACAAGCAGGATTCAAATTTGAGCTTAGAGGTTCTACATGAAAAGACAACAGGTTCTGCTATTCTGTGCTTCTGCTCAGGGAAGCAATTATTGTATTCATTTGTATCCTCGTTTGGTGAGGAAGACCCAGCCTGCTAATGAGCCTAAAAGGAATATTCTTCATGTTTGTCTCTTTTGCTATTTGAATGTGTTAAAATAGTTGCCATATGATAACAAAATTGCCAGTTTTAGAATGAAAATGGCTACCATAGGCCTAGGAAGAAACATCCTTTTAAATCTATGTTAGCACTGGCTCAGTCTAATCTATGGCACAGGATGTCCTTTAGGCTCAGATAAATGACTTGGGTAGGGAAATGTCCTCCTTCTCACATTACCAATGTTTACCAACAAGAGAAAGGAAAGGTTACTTAGTATGCCATTTGAAGATCAAGTCAAGATGTTCCTAGTGTATTGATTTTTTTTTTT